>CM033123.1:15334784-15878158 GCA_019321725.1 Paulownia fortunei
GAGGTATCACTGTAATGGTGGTCTTAATATTTTGCATCTCACTTATGCCGACTGTTGGGTTCGCGCGATCGCGGAAGACGTATACGCAGCGGAATTTAAAATTTTTTAAAAATATAAATATATATTACATCATAGGTAATTAAAACGAATCCCGAAACCCTTTCGCGATTATTCAGTTGTGCGTTTTCTGATAGTTAAAGTAAGAAAGTTTCAAAAACTTTTACCTTGATTTGCACTTCGGCTGATGTAGGGATTGAAACAATTCAAATCGTTATCCTTGCATGAAAGTATCTCCATATTTTTCAATTCAAAACCCCTTTGATTGAAATCTGATTCACTTCTAGGATTCCAAATGTTATCTGTCTAACGATATCCACATCTTGGATACCCACTCGCAACTGAATTCTATGCTAGTAGTTTTTGATTCGATAATTCTATCTCAAAACGATTTTATTTTGAATAAGAACACACTAACAATTAGTGTTTTAGGTGTTTAATTTAATTCTTAATTCAATAATTAAATCAAGAATTAAACTAGATAAAAGGTTGGTGAACATTTGGAGATTGAAAGGAAATGAGGGACAAATTTTTGGGGATAAAAGAAAACTATTTTTCTTCTCAAAAAATCTGCAATTAAAATCCCCATAAAAATATACAAGAAGATTGTCAATCAAAACTATCACAAGTTCTTTCTATATAGGACTCTTCTTCCTTTCTTATCTTCCTTACCCCATAAGGACTTTCCTTTTTCCTTATTACTTTATAGAAATTGAATTTTCAATTCAACTTCCTCTAGGAATTGGATTCCCAATACAATTTCCTAATGGGCTTTCTACAAGCCCACACCTAATGGGTCTAGGCCTAAGTAATTAATTAGGCTCTACTTTAATTGATCCAATCAATTAAATTAATTTATGTAATTAATTAGGTCCATCTTACTTAATTGATCCAATTATTTAATTAAATGTTCCAATTGGGCTTTCTAATCCAATTAGGTCCAATCAATTAATTTAATTAATTAATTGAATTAATTCCACACTTGAATTAATTTAACCCCATTAATTAATCATATTAATTAATTTAATACAACACTTAGATTAATTTTTAGGCTAGAAATGGACTAGTCCAAATTTTGTATGTAACCCCTTAGGTTACTTTAAACTAGTTATGGGCTCACAACTCTTGTGAATTAGTTGAACAATTAATTATTCTAATTAATTAATCCAATTAATTAATTCTCTTGAAATTAACTCATTAATAACAAAAATCCATAAGACATGGGAAGCATCTAACAATGCATCATGACTCTTAATCTAAGGTGAATGTGCGAACCTATTTCAATTACGAATACCATGCAAGTACAGTCCTTCCATCATCTAATCTCCCGATTGAGCCTAGGGCATGGGTGTCAAGTCGAAACCCCATTAGCTCAATAACTATATTTCTATTCCTAGTAACTTGACTCGATGATGAATAATTAGAAAACCCCACGTCTAATTTTTATCCAACCTTGGCCAAGGATTTTAGAGTCAAGTACAGTGGAATACATAGGAAATTCACCTATTCATCTAGATAGATGACGGATCCTTTATTGACCACTCATTAATCTCCATACATGAAGATGTTACACCCAATATAAACCCCTTGTAATTGTCATGCAAGCGAAAAATATATCAAAGTACAATATATCATGCACAAGGTTACCATGGTGCCTCAAGTCCAATGACTAATTCTTATACTATCGTAATAAGAAAATTCCTATTAGATATTAGAATATTTCCAATTGAGAATTTTCAGGTGGGGTTGTTCAGTGTACTTGTTCCCAATAACCACCCGCATACATGCAATAGTGTCTCCACACCAATACCTATGGAACGAGACATCCTCCTTTCGAGCCTGCATCGTATGCGCAAGTTTCAACGGGATTAATGATGTCCCATCTCATTAATCCTTAACTTGGAATGTTTTAAAATCACAGCCTTAGAGGCATATTCCACTATCACCATCATATGCGCAACCATGCCCCATAGATATGTGTGATCTAAGGACTTTATCTAATTCTTATGATGAATTTAAGATAAAGATTGTCATTTAAATGATATTAATATAAATAAGAATGATTCGCAAGAGTATAAGAACGGCCAAAATAATTGGCACGTTGGGCACTACTTTAACAATCTTCCACTTGCCTTAGAGACAATTGCCCTCTTATTAAAGCCCATCTTCTGAAGATGTCCTTCAAATACTTATCTAAAGGGTTAAAATAATGGGTCTGCTATATATTCTGCCGAGGCAAATCTTTCCACGCTGATGTTGCATATACTAATGATTTTCATAACCACGGTATCGCTAATCTATTTCTGCTTGGATCTTTTGATGAGACCTTAGCTTATTTGCTTGTGCAATAGCCCCCATTGTTATCGCAGTACTCCAGTACTCAATCAATAATGGTTGGAACTACATCTAACATTTAGATTAAGTTCCTTATCCAAACAATCCATTTTTGAAGCATCGTATGCTAAGATGTATTCAATCACGGTGGTGGAATCCACGATTGTTACAAGCTTTGAACTCTTTCCAACTAACCGTCCCACCATTTAGGATGAACATGAATTTAGACATAGACTTCAAGTCATCTACTTTAGACTAAAAACTAGATGAAGCATCTAAGTTTCAGTTCTCCATAACCAAACTCCAAAAAGAAATCCTTAGTGCTTCATAAGTACTAAAGATCGTCTTTACGGCTTCTAATGTTTTTCGCATCAAATTGATTGATATTTTGCTCATAACACTTAGAGCATTTCTAATATCAAATCATGTACATAGATTTGCATATTTTATGTTTTCTTTTAAGGATGCATAAAATATGTGAGTCATTATTTCTCTTTCATTCAAAAGTCTTTGGGGACAAGGACTTCGAAAGAAAAATCCCATGACTCATAAACAAGAATCTCTCCTAGGATTCTTTCATGCTAAACCCTTTTAGCATCTAATCTATACACTTGGATTTAGGATAGTCCAAGCATCCTTTCAGATTTATCTCCATAAATCTCAATCCCCAATCCCTATGATGCTTATCCCAAATCTCTCTTGGAAAACTTTGTAGATGACAAGTCTCAGTTGACTGCAATATTTCTACATCATCTCTATGAGTAAAATATTATCAATGTAAAATACAACAATCATCACCATACTCCCACTAACCCTCTTGTACACATACGGCTCATTCGCATTCCTAAGGAAATCAAACCATTTGATTATTTTAGAGAATCGAATGTTCCACATTCGAAAAATTTATTTTGAGTTCTTAACATATCTCTAAAGCTTGCAAACTTTTTGCTTGCATTTGTTTGATATGAAGACCTCAGACTGCTTAACTTATATTCTTTTTCTCAATACCCCTATTGAGAAATACGATCTTCATATCCCTTTGTCATATCTAGTAGTCGTAATACATAGATATAACTAGCATACTCTAAATGGACTTTAGCATCACATCTGGTAAAAAGTATCCTCAATAGTCAACACCTTGACTATAAGTATAACACTTTGTTATCAGTCCTGTCTTTATAGGTCACCACCTCTCCATGTTCTTCAAGTTATATTTGTAGACCCGTTTGTAGCTAATGGGAACCATTCCCACTAATGGGTCCACCAAGGTCAAACCTTGTTGGAGTACATAGAATCCATTTTGGATTGCATGGCATTTTGCCAATTTTCAAATTGATATCATACATCATTACTACTTAGTTAGATCAATATTTAAAAAGGAGATCCTTCTTGCTGCTCTCTAGCAAAAGACTATTATCATATAAGTAGCCCCGAGATCCTTTCAGATCTCATTAGAGGTTGTGTACTAGAAGTTTTAGTAATTTGTTCATTCACCATTGCCACTTATGAGACAAACTGTGGTTCTTGAACTGTTTCAAGTTCTATGATCTAGCAATTTCTATCTAATAGAAATTCCTTCTTCTCAAGAAGGTGGGTCCCTAGAAAACAAACTATTTTGTTATTAGGAACCATAGAAATGGTATTCTTTAGATTCATTTAGATACCCCACAAATTTGCATAAGCTGGATTCATATCCATCTTATCTCCCACTAACTACTTTAAAGAAGCAGGCCCATTTATACCCTTAGGCATATATATGAGGGGTCTTTTACCACATCATATCACATATGATATTTTTAAGCACCGATTTAGATGATATCCTTACTTGATAAGAATATCATTGATTGTAGGGTGAATTCCCAGAATGAATGAGGAAATAAGTGAAACTCAACTTGAATTCACTTAAAGTGAGAATCTAATTTTCCATTAGATAATCAAGAACTTACCACCTTAGTATTCTCTTCATCGATCACATCGATTGATTTAATACTTTGGCCAATTTAATTCTCTACTTCATGTATAAATTCTTTGACGCCTTCAAAGGATTTTAGAATAATGAAGTAAGAATAGTTCACTTGTATACTAACACTTAGTGGACTGCTTACATTCCTTTGGATCATATCCAAAGGCATGGTTTGCTCCATTTGTCCCACAAATGGTGATTTGGTCATGTTTTCCTAAATATAAGATTTATAAGTTGGCACCTCATGCAAGTCCAAAAGGTCAAGCAAATGTACTATCTTTTGAACTCTTTCTTTAGAGATATGACCTAATCTAGCTAACCACAAGTATGCACTGTTTTGATTATCTAATTCTTAGATTACTTTGTTGATTATGTAGCATAGAATGTTGGGATTGTATAGTTCATTTGTCAATGTAGCAAAGACAATTAACTAATACTATCCTAATTCCATCCAGAGTTAAGTGGATCATTCTTATAGCCAATAAAGCAACACTTACTTTATTCTCAAGTTTAAGGATCATCCTTTATCTTAGTTTTTATTTTTCTTGTCATCCACTGCAACCCCTTGCAAAGATGGGATCATATCCGATATCCAATATCCAAAAAAAAAATTCTCAACCTTAATGGTTGATATCAACAATGTATAAACTTGAATTAGAACCCCTTTTAATTCAACTAAGCAAGTCAATACTTGTATTTCCTCTTTCTATGCCCTAAATATCCACAATAGTGACAAACAACTATATTGAGCAGGTAAGTTTGTCTGTTTGTCTAGATTATCCTATGTGAAATTACTAGAAATAACCATTATCCTATGCGAGGCAGAAATTTAAGCATTCATTCAATTAATATCCATTTATGATATGGTCTTTAATCATAAATATCTCCCACTATTTTATTCAAATCACATCACCCTCTAGATGAAAATTTGAGAAATCTAATTTCTTAGTGGAGCCCATACAACAAAACTAAAAGGTAGCTAACAATATTAACAATTGCATCCCCATACAACCCTCAAGCTATTTTGTCTCACCTCTTCCCATACATCCCAATTTTATGAGCCCATATGCTACTAAGTGTCAAATATTACCCATCAAACATCCATGTAGATGGAGTATCTAAATGTTCCATGACTCATGGCCAACAATAAAGATGAGTCCACCCCATGGGCATCTCAATGCTTAGTAGTGGTCACAGCTTGCCTACACTTAGTACATACCACGACTCATGGCCAACAGACTAAATGTGGTAGCGTATGACATGCCACTACTTTTGATGGAAGGCATGGATGATTGGGTCCCACCCAATATTGCCCATTTATGCTTGATATCGAACTAATAAAGGTTCTCAACTTGAAACATTTTCAAGTGAGGGTCATACTAGATTTATTATACAAGGTCTCATCGTTTTCTTTTCTTGTTTATTTAATGTTCACTATCCTAATGATGACAAGCATACATCATAAGGAAGCATTAAATAAACACAACATGTATCATATACATCCTAAAATAAATAGAGGATCATGAGCCTTTAATCCTATGCGATCCACTTGAATCAAATTGGATCTAAGTCAATCTAAGGGTGATAATTAAAATACAAATAGACATATCTATTACATAAATATATACCATACATTCATGGGCCTTGTACCCTCGCTTTTCCTCCGTTTTCATTCAATCTTCTTGTAATGTCCGCCAAATTATAAAAAGATTAACCTCATCGCCTAATTCTACTCTCATTACATTTGCTAAAACTACAAGAAACCTTGGAACAATTCCAAGGAGAGATACATAGGAGGGAGATAGAAGTACATTAAGAATAAAACAGAGAAATGTGAGACTCGTAGGCCTCATTTTAATTAAAACCCAAAATTACCAATTATGCACCAAATTAAAATAATCACATTGGCCTAGGCTCCATGATCATCCAACTAGCATGCTTAACATAAATCATCACATGATAATGAAAACATATAAATTTATCGATTATGTTATGTGCAATTTCTTTCAAATTTGGGATTTTTATGAAAAATAATTTTTAAAAAAATAAAATTAACATTTAATTTTAAAATAAAAAATCATAAACTTCATGTAACAATTACGTAACGAGACCGGATGGACAACAGTTCAACAAGGCTACTACCCGTCGAATGGCTCGGCAGACCACCCATCGGGCGGCTAGGCGCCCGCACGTCGGATGCCAGTGGGCGACCCAGCACCTGACTTTGGGTGGCCGACAGCCCACCCAATGTCACACGTCGGGTGGCTGGGCGCCCGCACACCGGGTGACTGGCAACCCACCCGACATCACACGTTAGGTGGTCGGCACTCTAATTTTTTTTATTTTTTTATAATGTCTAGGAATTCAAGATTTTCACAAAATCTTGATTTCATAGTTTCTTGATCTCATTAAGAAATTTTAAAAAACTTGATAAAAACTAATTTTCTTTATCAATAAATCAACTTATTTGATTTTTTTATTTCTTGCCATGTTTCAAGAAAATTCAAGATTTTCACAAATTTTGAAATTTTTGGATCAAGAAATTCAAGAATTCATAAATCTTGAAATTATTGAAAATCAAGAAATTCAATTTCTTAACTCATCTCAGTTCTTAAAATGTTTTAACATTTAAAAAGATTAATAATATTAATCCCAAACAAAGAAATTAATTGATTCAAAACCAATCACACATATAAATATTTAATCTATCACATATATTAAATAAACATAATCGAAAAGTATCAAAAATGCACGAACCTTGGCTCTGATACCACTGTTGGGTTCGCGTAATTTTGGGAGACGTATACGCAACGGAATTTAAAACTTTTCAAAAATATAAATATATATTACATCACATGTAATTAAAACGAATCTCAGAACCCTTTCACGATTATTCAGTTGTGCGTTTTCTGATAGTTAAAGTAAGAAAGATTCAAAAACTTTTACCTTGATTTGCACTCCGGCTGATGTAGGGATTGAAACGATTCAAATCATTATCCCTGCATGAAAGTATCTCCATGTTCTTCAATTCAAAACCCCTTTAATTGAAATCCGATTCACTTATGGGATCCTAAATATTATCCCTCTAACGGTATCCACACCTTGGATGCCCACTCGCAATCAAATCCTATACTAGTAGTTTTTGATTCGATAATTCTATCCCAAAATGATTTTGTTTGGAACAAGAACACACTAACAAATAGTGTTTTAGGTGTTTAATTTAATTCTTAATTCAACAATTAAATCAAGAATTAAACTAGATAAAAGGTTGGTGAACATTTTGAGATTGAAAGGAAATGAGGGATGAATTTTTGGGGATGAAAGAAAACTATTTTTCTTTTCAAAAAATCTGCAATTAAAATCTTCATAAAAATATACAAGAAGATTGTCAATCAAGATTTTCATAAGTTCTTTCTATATAGGACTCTTCTTCCTTTCTTATCTCCAACTCTTTTGGTAAGTTTGTTTATCCCATAAGTACTTTTCTTTTTTCCTTATTAGCTCATAGAAATTGAATTTTCAATTCAACTTCCTCTAGGAATTGGATTCCTAATCCAATTTCCTAATGAGCTTCCTATAAGCCCACACCTAATGGGTTTAGGCCTAAGTAATCAATTAAACTCTACTTTAATTAATTCAATCAATTAAATTAATTCATTTAATTAATTAGGCTCATCTTACTTAATTGATCCAATCATTTAATTAAATATTCCAATTGGGCTTTCTAATCCAATTAGGTCCAATCAATTAATCTAATTAATTAATTGAATTAATTTAACCCCATTAATTAATCACATTAATTAATTTAATCCAACACTTGGATTAAATTCTAGGTTGGAAATGGACTTGTCCAAGTTTTATGTGTGACCCCTTAGGTTTACTTTAAACTAGTCGTGGCTCACAACTCTTGTAACTTAGTTGAACAATTAATTATTTTAATTAATTAATCCAATTAATTAATTCTCTTGAAATTAACTCATTAATTCCTAGAACCCACAAGACATGGGAAGCATCTAGCAATGCATCATGACTCCTAGTCTAAGGTGAATGTGCGAACCTATTTCAATTACGAATACCATGCAAGTACGGTCCTTTCGTAATCTAATATCCTGATTGAGCCTAGGGCATGGGTGTCAAGTTGAAACCCCATTAGCTTAATAATTGTATTTCTATTCCTAGTAGCTTGACTCGATGATGAATAATTAGAAAACCTCACGTCTAATTTTCATCCAACCTTGGCCAAGGATTTTAGAGTCAAGTACAGTGGAACACATAGGAAATTCACCTATTCATCTAGATAGGTGACGGATTCTTTGTTGGCCACTCATTAATCTCCATACATGAAGATTTTACACCCAATATAAACCCCTTGTAATTGTCATGCAAGCGGAAAATATATCAAAGTACAACATATCATGCACAAGGTTACCATGGTGCTTCAAGTCCAAGGACTAATTCTTGCACTATCGTAACGAGAAAATTCACATTCGATAATAGAATATTTCCAATTGAGAATTTTCAGGTAGGGTTGTTCAGTGTACTTATTCCCAACAAGCACCCGCATACATGCACTAGTGTCTCCACATCAATACCTATGGAACGAGGCATCCTCCTTTTGAGCCTGCATCATATGCGCAAGTTTTAATGGAATTAATGATGTCCCATCTCATTAATCCTTAACTTGGAATATTTTAAGATCACAACCTTAGAGGCATATTCCACAATCACCATCATATGCGCAACCATGCCCCATAGCTATGTGTGATCTAAGGACTTTATCTAATTCTTATGATGAATTTAAGATAAAGATTGTCATTTAAATGATATTAATATAAATAAGAATGATTCGCAAAAGTATAAGAATGGCCAAAATAATTGGCACGCCGGGCACTACTCTAACACCGACGACATCATGATTTTCACTAACTGTAAAAAGAAATGGCTGAGGAAACTAATGAAATTCTTGGAGAAGTATTGTGCAGCCTCGAGTCAGGTCATCAACAATGATAAAAGCTCGTTCATTACCAGCAAAAGATGTTCAAATCTAATGTTTCAAAGGCTGAAATATGTCACTAGATTTTCTCTCAAACACCTCCCAGTAACATATTTGGGAGCCCCCCTTTTTAAAGGCAATAAGAAATGCTCCCTCTTTCAGGATCTAATTTGTAAAATGTGAAACAAGCTGCAAGGCTGGGAAAAATCTATGTTATCGCATGGCGGCAGATTGGCTTTGATAAAAAGCAGTCTTTCTACAATGCCTATTTATCTTTTGCAAATCCTACAACCACCAAAAGGGGTTATTCACATCATGGAGCAGATTATGGCAAGATTTTTTGGGGCACTTATGGTGAGCACAGATGGATGCATTGGGTCTCTTGGGATACTATTTGTCAACCAATTGAAGAAGGTGGCCTTAGTGTTAGAAAACTAACAGACACAATTCAAGCTTTCTCTCAGAAATTGTGGTGGAGATTTAGATCAGTCCCATCTTTGTGGGCTTTATACATGCAATAAAAATACTATAGCTGCATCTTCCTGGGGGCAGTGAAAGTATCAGTTCATGACAGCGCTACTTGGAAAAGAATGTGCAAAATTAGGCAGAAAGTTCAAGACAACACATTTTGGATTTTGGGAGATGGTCAAGCTTACTTCAGGCAGGACCATTAGATTGGTGAGGCTCCCCTCGCAACAACACTTCAAAGGAATTCAGTTGGTTATAGTGCAGCGAACTTTTATTGGCAAGAAGGGTAATGGAACAACAGTAGACTTAAACAACATCTACCTCACCATATTGTGGATAGAATCTGTAATATGCCAATTTATGATTTAAACAAGATCCCTATGGACCTTAGATTGCAAATAAATGGCTTTCATCTTGCTTCTAAATGTCAATGTTGTGCTAATCAGGTATCACTACGGCACATCTTCATTTGTGGAGACCGAGTTAAGGAGGTTTGGGAACACTTTACCAGCATTTTGTCTATCCAACTTCCTCAGACTGAACATATCACAATCCTCATCCAATCTTGGAAATTATCCACTCTTTTCTCATCTCCTACTTATATCCGAGCTATCATCCCACTTCTGATTATGTGGTTCCTTTGGACAAAGAGAAATAATTCTAAACACAGACATATAGGTTTCTATACTTCTAGGGTTATTTGGAGAGTTTATAATCACCTCTTTCTTCTTTCTAAGTGCAGGAAACTCACTTGGAAACTTTGGCGCAGAGATCTTGAGATTGCAGCTCAATTCGGATACCATTTCACCACAGGTAATTCTAAGAAGATTATACAGGTTCATTAGGTTAAAGCACAGCCAGGATGGTTTAAGTTCAATACCGATGGTGCATCTAGAGGGACTGACGGGAGCAAGGGAACATGAACTGGAGGTATTATTTGTGATCACATGGGAGATCCTATTTTTGCCTTCTAGGATTACAATAGTACATCATTATAATACTCGAGCCTCGCCCTACTCACCTGGCCAATGTAGTTCATGCATTTTATGTCACATATATGTCATTTGCATTTTAATTGATATTTCATAATGCATTATATTTTATACGGTATTTTTAATAATTAAACTTTTAAAGTTATCACCGATATTAGTTTTCAAATTCTTTAACTTAATTGGTTAAGTTGGTACTAAGATACGAGAATTTAAGTGTCAACTATCAGATATCATTACGATATACGTAAGTGAAAGGTGGCATCATTGTGTTTATCGATGTAGGATAAACTATACAAATAAATTAATTAGGGAGAAAATAGTGGTAGTGACAGTAATAATAATAATAATAAAAGAAAGCAAGGACATTACCATATTAATTAAAAGGGTGTAAATTTTTTAATATAAAATAAATTCAAGGGCTTATAAATAAATATATAAAATAAATAAATAAATAATATTATGTATTAATTATATATAAAAATAATATATATATATATACACCTATGTGTAGATGTACAAAATATATATGTATATATATAAGTATATGGTGTGTAGTATAATATATATATATACATATGTAAATAAGTATATGGTGTGTAATATAAAACATATATATACATATAGGTATACACGTGTAGTGTATACATATATATATGATAAGGATAAGTATATATATAATATATTATATTATATTTCTTTAATACTAAGTAATAACACACACCACACAAACACACGGCTAAATTAAAAACACCACACACACATTCACGACAGCAAAGGAAAGGAAATAAGAGAGAAAAAAAAGGGAAGAAGAAATAGCACGACAGAAAAATAAAAAGAAAAAGAAAAAGAAGAATGGAGAAAGGAATAACAAATTTCAACCGTAGAAATTTGAGGAAATTTTAGGTAAGTTTAATTCAAAATTAGTTATAAAGATTCGATTTTATTATCTTGTATTAATTGGATGACGGAGTTAATTAAATTAAGGGATTGGTTACAGGATTATAACATATCAATTAAATAATATTAGAATAAATTCAAGACGAGAAATTAAGGTATTTAAAAGGTTCTGATTGGGGTGAAGTATAAAATTTTAAGATTTGATTGTTACTTAATTAAATTTAAGATTTAAGATCTCTTATGAGATTTGATATAGAAACCTATTGAGTAAGAATGAAAATTAATACGTTATACTTTTATATGGTGTCTTATATCTAAGGTTGGGGAGGAGAATCTTGTTAACCTTCAATAGGATATCAAAGGTGAAAGGTAATTAAAAATTCATTTGCAACTACAATGTATGGACATAGTATTTTATGCATTATCTATATTAAATATGATTCTTGTGTCTTGATGTGTGTATTGTGAGTATTATATATACCTTATAGTGCATATGTTACTTGGATGATGGGACATAGGATCAATTGTGTCATTGAACATGCCATTCATTAGCATTTATACGTGCATGCATAACACGTGTTCACAGTTGAGGTTTTGCACGCATGATATTATTTTTATAAAGAAAATATTTTGGTTTCACTACTGTATACCGAGACTTGTGTGGCTTATTTATATGATATTTTGGGGTGCCACGAGTATTACTTCTCGGAGGATCATAGGGGTTGACAAGGGGTGTGCCTCTGCTAGTCACGAAAGGGTGGACCACTCGACTGTGCTCTTATCGACGCTGCTGGTGGGAAGACTTTTGGAGGGTCATAGGATAAGATATAGGGTGGACCTCTGGTGATCCCAGGAGATAGCCCCTGGACTGTGTCGATCTATTTATGGCCATATGATTATTGATATTGTTGAGAGCTCTATCCGATACATAATAGGTGGGCCAAGGGTCCAGTGATAAAAAATGATTTTAAATGAAATGATTTTGATGCATGAGTTTGCATTCTTGTTATGATCTCATAAAATGCATTACATTTACATTAGATTATCCCTTCAACATGCATGATTTTCATTTACTGAGCATTAGCTCACGTATTGTAGGTGAGTTTGATGATACTTGAAGCCATGGATTTACTGAACGAGTGACTAGAGCTCCTACAGGTTTTAAGGATCAGTGTACATGGATGACGACCTGTTAGGGTGTTTGTTAACTTATTTGATTTTGAAGTCTATTGTAGTAGGTTTTGAAACTTATACTGTGTGTTACTTTTAAAACTTTTATGTATATGAGTATATAAATATTGTATTTGTTATGGGTTCTCTACAGGTATATATAAATTAGTTTACTATTTATTATGATGTTACAGGGAAAAGAAAAAAAATATTTCATTCATGCACACAAGTTCTATCATGTCAAAAAATATTATATATATAGTTGTGTAGTAATAGGGGTGTTACAATCATCTAGCATATTCTCTGAGTTTTATGCACCCAATAGAGGACTCCAATTTGCTCTGATTAGAGGCATCACGTACTTATGGATCGAGATAGATGTACTGGCAATCACCCACATACTTCATTCCTCCACACTTGGACATTGGAAATTGCAGCAGCTTCTTGTAGATATCAGGAACACACTTCACCACATGATGACAGTTGTTACACACATTCACAGATAGGGTAATATGGTTGCGGATTTTTTGTCAAATGCAGCTTGTGACACTCTTTCATCTAGGACCTACTCGACACATCAACTTTCAGGACATATTTTGGGACTTATTACACTGGACCAACTAGGACTGACTTCATTTAGACACTACTCACTCACACTTTTTGCTTAGCCTTTTGTATAGGTTGTCAATACATAGTTACCACTTTTGTATAGGAGCAGTAAAGGAGTAGTACTCCTATTTTATTCGAGTTTGCTTGGGCTCTCTTTGTAAAACATCATGTACTACGCTTTCATGGATTTATATACATGTTAGGGATCTTGCCTCAATCCCTCACCCTTATATAGGTGTTTTTTTATAAAAAAAAAATCTAAACCTTAAACCTTATTTTATTTTTAATTATGGCTAAAAATTGAAAATGTGACTCATAATGTTGGTATCTATTTCGGGCTTTTTTATTAATTTTTTATTTTTAATTAATTTTTTTCTTTCTAAAAGTTTACATTCTAAAAATTTATTTTTTTCTAATAAATTAAAACTGTATACTATAACACAGGAGTTAAAATAAGAAAAAATACTTTCCAACATTTAAGGTTAAATAAGATTAAAAATTTAAAATCTAATACCTATTTCTACCTTACGTATTCAAATTATAATTTAATTAGATTGTTTTTTCTTTTTACAGTACAATTTCAAGAAAAACTTACATTATTGTCAATTAAAAAAATAATATATTTTCTATTTTATTTTAAAATATTTCTAAAAATTAAAAATGCGACTCAAAATGTTGGTACCTATTTCTTGCTTTCTTATTAAATTTTTATTTTAATAGATTATTTTTATTTTTAAAAGTTTACGTTATAAAAAAATTATTTTATACTAATAAATTACAAGCGTATTTTATAACACAGGAGTTAGAATAAGTAAAAATACTTTCCTACTATTAAGATTAAATAAGATTAAAAATTTAAAAACTTAATACCCATTTCTCCCTTACGTATTTAAATTATAGTTTAACTGCATTGTTTTTTTCTTTTTACTGTATAATTTCAAGGAAAACTTACAATATTGTCAATGATAGAAACAATATATTTCCTTATTTTATTTTTAATTATGACTAAAAATTAAAAAAGCAACTCAGAATGTTGGTACATATTTTGGGCATTTTTATTAAATTTTTACTTTAATTGATTTTTTCTTTTTAAAAATTTATGTTCTAAAAAATTTAATATTTTCTAATAAATTAAAAATGTATCCTATAACATAGGAGTTAGAACGAGGAAAAATATTTTTCTATTGTTAAAGTTAAATAAGATTAAAATTTTAAAAACTTGATACCCATTTCTCCCATACGTATTCAAATTGTAAAATTTCAAGGAAAACTTAAAATATATTTAATGAGAGAAAAATATATTTCCTTTTATTATTTTTAATTATGGCTAAAAATTAAAAAAAATGACTTAGAATGTTAGTACCTATTTTGGGTGTTTTTATTAAATTTTGATGTTAATTGATTTTTTTCTTTTCAAAAGTTCACGTTGTAAAAAAATTATTATTTTCTAATAAATTAAAAATGTATGCTATAACACAGGAGATAGAATGAAGAAAATTATTTTCATACTATTAAAGTTAAATAAGATTAAAAATTTAAAAACATGATACCCATTTTTTCATTACGTATTCAAATTATAGTTTAACTGGATTATTTTTTTATTTTAACTATATAATTTCCTAGAAAACATATAAAATTTTCAATGAGAGAAACAATATATTTCCAACTTTTATATTTAATTATGGCTAAAAATTAAAAATGCGACTCAAAATGTTGGTACCAGGCTTTTTTATTAATTTTTTATTTTAATTGATTTTTTTCTTTTTAAAAGTTCATGCTCTAAAAAATTTATTTTTTTCTATTAAATTAAAATTGTATATTATAACACAAGAGTTAGAATAAGAAAAAATAATTTTCTACATTTAAAATTTAATAAAATTAAAAATTTAAAAACATGATACCCATTTTTTCATTACGTATTCAAATTATAGTTTAATTGGATTATTTTTTCTTTTTACTGTATAATTTCAAAGAAAAACTTATAATATTTTCAATGAGATAAACAATATATTTTATTCTTTTATTTTTAATTATGGCTAAAACAGAAAAAATAGATTCAGAATGTTGGTACCTATTTTGGGTCTTTTTATTAAATTTTTATTTTAATTTTTTTCTTTTCAAAAGTTCACGTTGTACAAAATTTATTGTTTTCTAATAAATTAAAAATGTATGCTATAACATAGGAGTTAGAATGAGAAAAAATATTTTCCTACTGTTAAAGTTAAATAAAATTAAAAATTTAAAAACTTGATATCTATTTCTCCCTTACATATTCAAATTATAGTTTAATTGGATTATTTTTTCTTTTTACTGTATAATTTCCTCGAAAACTTATAGTATTTTCAATGAGAGAAACAATACATTTTCTAATTTTTTATTTAATTATATTAAAAAATAAAAATACGACTCAGAATATTGGTACATATTTTGGACTTTTGTATTAATTTTTTATTTTAATTGACTTACATTATTTTCAATGAGAGAAACATTATAATTTCTACTTTTATTTTTATTTATGGCTAAAAATGAAAAACGCGACTCAGAATGTTGGTACATATTTCTTACTTTCTTATTAAATTTTTATTTAATTGATTTTTTTTTATTTTAAAAATTATTTTTTTCCAATAAATTAAAAGCGTATTCTATAACAGAAGAGTTAGAATGAGGAAAAATATTTTGCTACTATTAATGTTAAATAAGATTAAAAATTTAAAAACATGATACCAATTTCTCCCTTACTTATTCGAATTATAGTTTAACTAGATTCTTTTTTCTTTTTACTGTATAATTTCAAGGAAAACTTAAAATATTTTCAATGAAAAAAAATGATATATTTCCTACTTTTATTTTTATTTATGGCTAAAAAATAAAAATGCGACTGAGAATGTTGGTACTTATTTCTTACTTTCTTATTAAATTTTTATTTAATTGATTTTTCTTCTTTTTAAAAGTTTACGTTTTGAAAAAAAATATTTTTTTCAATAAATTAAAAGCGTATTCTATAACAGAAGAGTTAGAATGAGAAAAAATATTTTCCTACTGTTAAGGTTAAATAAGATTAAAAATTTAAAAACTTGATACCCATTTCTCCCCTACGTATTCAAATTATAGTTTACCTAGATTATTTTTTTGTTTTTACTGTATAACTTTCTAGAAAACATATAATATTTTCAATGAAAGAAATAATATATTTTCTACTTTTATTTTTATTTATGGCTAAAATTGAAAATGTGACTCAGAATGTTGCTAACTATTTCTTGCTTTCTTATTAATTTTTATTTAATTGATTTTTTTCTTTTTAAAAGTTTATATTTTGAAAAAATTATTTTTTTATATTAAATTAAAAGCGTATTCTATAACACAGGAGTTAGAATGAAAAAAAATACTTTCATATTATTAAAGTTAAATAAGAATAAAAATTTTAAAAACTTGATACTCATTTCTCCCTTACGTATTCAAATTATATTTTAACTGGATTGTTTTTTCATTTTACTATATAATTTCTGGAAAACTTATAATATTTTCAATGAGAAAATAATATATTTCCAATTTTTATATTTAATTATGGTTAAAAATTAAAAATGCGACTTAGAATATTGGTACCTATTTCGGGCTTTTTTATTAATTTTTTATTTAATTGATTTTTTTCTTTTTAAAAGTTTACGTTTTAAAAAAAATATTTTCTTATTATAAATTAAAAGCGTATTCTATAATACAGGAGTTAGAATGAGGAAAAATATTTTCCTACTGTTAAGGTTAAATAAGATTAAAAATTTAAAAAATTGATACTCATTTCTCTCTTTCGTATTCAAATTATAGTTATAATTTCAAGGAAAACTTACATTGTTTTCAATGAGAGAAACCTTATATTTTCTACTTTTATTTTTAATTATGGCTTAAAATTAAAAATGCGACTCGGAATGTTGGTACCTATTTCTTGCTTTCTTATTTAATTTTTTTCTTTTTAAAAGTTTACGTTCTAAAAAAAATGATTTTTGTCTAATAAATTACAAACGTA
This sequence comes from Paulownia fortunei, assembly GCA_019321725.1. Lineage (NCBI taxonomy): Eukaryota > Viridiplantae > Streptophyta > Magnoliopsida > Lamiales > Paulowniaceae > Paulownia > Paulownia fortunei. The sequence goes on from CM033123.1 coordinate 15,352,286, forward strand.
TTCTATAACACAGGAGTTAGAATAAGGAAAAATAATTTTCTACTGTTAAGGTTAAATAAGATTAAAAATTTAAAAACTTGATACCCGTTTCTCATTTACGTATTCAAATTATAGTTTAACTCGATTGTTTTTTTCTTTTTACTGTATAATTTCAAGAAAAACTTATAATATTTTCAATGAAAGAAATAATATATTTCCTACTTTTATTTTTATTTATGACTAAAAATTAAAAATGCGACTCAGAATATTGGTACCTATTTCTTTCTTTCTTATTAAATTTTTATTTAATTTTTTTTTTCTTTTTAAAAGTTTACCTTCTCAAAGAATTATTTTTTTATAATAAATTAAAAACGTATTTTATAACACAGGAGTTCAAAAGAGCCACAATAATTTCCTATTGTTACGTTAAGTAAGATTAAAAATTTAAAAACTTGATACCATTTCTCCCTTATGTATTCAAATAATAGTTTAACTCGAATTTTTTTTCTTTTTACTGTATAATTTCTTGAAAAACTTATAATATTTTCAATGAGAAAAACAATATATTTCCTACTTTTATATTTAACTATGGCTAAAATTGAAAATGCAACTCATAACGTTGGTACCTATTTCGGGTTTTTTTATTAATTTTTATTTTTAATTAATTTTTTTTATTTTTAAAAGTTTACGTTCAAAAAAATTTATTTTTTTCTAAAAAAATAAAAGTATATACTATAACACATAAGTTAGAATAAGAAAAAATAATTTCCTACATTTAAGGGTTAAATAAAATTAAAAATTTAAAACCTGATATCTATTTTTGTCTTACGTATTTAAATTATAGTTTAACTGGATTGTTTTTTTCTTTTTACTATATAATTTCAAGGAAAACTTACATTATTTTCAATGTGAGAAACCTTATATCTTCTACTTTTATTTTTAATTATAGCTAACAAATAAAATTGTGACTTAGAATGTTGGTACATATTTCTTGCTTTTTTGTTAAATTTTTTTTAATTGATTTTTTTTTTAAAAGTTTACATTCTAAAAAAATTATTTTTTTCTAATAAATTGAAAAGGTATTCTATAACACATGAGTTAGAATAATGAGAAATATTTTCCTACTATTAAGGTTAAATCAAATTAAAAATTTAAAAAATATGATACACATTTCTCCCTTACGTATATTAAATTATAGTTTAACTGGATTGTTTTTTTCTTTTTACTGTATAATTTCAAGGAAAACTTACATTATTACCAATGAGAGAAACATTATATTTTCTATTTTTATTTTTAATTATGGCTCAAAATTAAAAATGTGATTCAGAATGTGGTACTTATTTCTTGCTTTGTTATTAAATTTTTAGTTTAATTGATTTTTTTTCTTTTTAAAAGTTTTCTTTCTAAAAAAATTTTTTTTTCTAATAAATTAAAAGTTTATTATATAACACAGTAGTTAGAATGAGAAAAATACTTTCCTACTATTAAAATTAAATAAGATTAAAATTTTAAAACTTGATAACCATTTCTCCCTTATTTATTCAAATTTTAGTTTAACTAGATTATTTTTTCTTTTTACTGTATAATTTCAAGAAAAACTTATAATATTTTTAATTAAAGACACAATATATTTTCTACTTTTATTTTTATTTATGGCTAAAATAGAAAATGTGACTCAAAATGTTATTACCTATTTTGGGCTTATTTGATAAATTTTTATTTAATTGATTTTTTTTTAAAAGTTTACATTCTAAAAAATTTATTTTTTTCTAATAAATTGAAAGGGTATTCTACAACACAGAAGTTAGAATGAGGAAAAATACTTTCCTACTGTTAAGGTTAAAAAAGATTAAAATTTTAAAAAATATGATATTCATTTCTCTCTTACGTATTCAAATTATAGTTTAACTGCATTGTTTTTTTTTTACTAAATATAATTTCAAGGAAAGCATACATTATTTTCAATGAAAGAAATAATATATTTTTTATTTATATTTTTATTTATGGCTAAAAATTGAAAATGCGACTCAGAATGTTGGTACCTATTTCTTGCTTTCTTATTTAATTTTTATTTTAATTGATTTTTTTTCTTTTTAAAAGTTTAGGTTCTGAAAAAATTATTTTTTTATAATAAATTAAAAGTGTATTTTATAATACATGAGTTAGAATGAGGAAAAAAAATTCAATTGTTAAGGTTAAATAAGATTAAAAATTTAAAAACTTGATACCCATTTCTCGATTACGTATTTAAATTATAGTTTAATTTGATTGTTTTTTTCTTTTGATAGTATAATTTCAAAGAAAATTTTGATTATTTTCTATGACATAAATAATATATTTCCTACTTTTATTTTTAATTATAACTAAAAATTGAAAAAGAGACTCGTAATGTTGGTTCCTATTTCTTACTTTCATTTTAAAATTTTATTTTTAATTAATTTTTTTCTTTTTAAAAGTTTTCTTTCTAAAAAAATTTTTTTCTAATAAATTAAAAGTGTATGCTATAATATAGGAGTTAAAATGAGGAAAATTACTTTCCTACTATTAATGTTAAATAAGATTAAAAATTTAAAAACTTGATACTTATTTATTGATTACGTATTCAAATTACAGTTTAACTGAATTATTTTTCCTTTTGATTTCAAACAAAAAATTACATTATTTTCTATGACATAAATAATATATTTCTTAATTATAACTAAAAAACACGACTCATAATGTTGGTACCTCTTTCTTGCTTTCATTTTAAATTTTTATTTAAATTGATTTTCTTCTTTTTAAAAGTTTTCATTCTAAAAACTTTATTTTTTTTAATAAATTAAAAGCGTATATCATAACACATGAGTTAGAATGAGGGAAAAACTTTCATATTGTTAATGTTAAATAAGATTAAAAATTTGAAAAAACTTGATACCCATTTCTCGATTACGTATTCAAGTTATAGTTTAAATAGATTGTTTTTTTCTTTTGACAGTATAATTTTAAAGAAAACTTACATTATTTTCTATGACATAAATAATATATTTTCTACTTTTATTTTTAGTGATGACTAAAAATTGAAAAAATGACTCATAATGTTGGTACCAATTTCTTGCTTTCATAATAAATTTTTATTTTATTTTATTTGATTTTCTTCTTTTTAAAAGTTTTCATTCTAAAAACTTTATTTTTTTTCTAATCAATTAAAAGTGTATGCTATAACACAGTAGTTAGAATGATGAAAAATACCTTCCTACTATTATTGTTAAATAACATCAAAATTTAAAAACTTGATACCCATTTCTCGATTACATATTCAAATTATAGTTTAACTTGATTATTTTCTTTTTCTTTTTACTATATAATTTCAAAGAAAACATACATTATTTTCTATGAGAGAAATAATATATTTCCTACTTTTATTTTTAATTATGACTAAAAATTAAAAAAATGAGTCAAAATGTTAGTACCTATTTCTTGCTTTCATAATAAATTTATATTTTAAATGATTTTTTTTCTTTTCAAAATTTTTCGTTCTAAAAAAATTATTTTTTTTCTAATAAATTAAAAGTGCATTCTATAACACACAAGTGAGAATGAGGAAAAATATTTTCCTACATTTAATGTTAAATAAGATTAAAATTTTAAAAACTTGATGCTCATTTTTCCCTTACGTATTTATATTATAGTTTAATTAGATTATTTCTTCTTTTTACAGTATAATTTCAAATAAAACTTCCATTATTTTCTATGAGATAAACAATATATTTCCTACTTTTATTTTTAATTATAACTAAAAATTGAAAAAATGACTCTGAATGTTGGAACTATTTCTTGCTTTCATAATAAATTTTTATTTTAATTGATTTTTTTTCTTTTTAAAAATTTTCTTTCTAATGTTAATTAGGATTGAAAATTTGAAATTTTTGTCACCCATTTTTTTTTACATATTCAAATTATAGTTTAACTGAATTATTTTTCTTTCTAACTATATAATTCATAGAAAACATAACTGTTTTCTATTAGAGGAAGAAAACATTTCTATTTTTATTGTTGATTATGATTAAAAATTGAAAAAGCTACTTAGGATATTGGTTACTACTTTTTGTTTTCATATTTAATTTTTATTTTAACTGATTTTTTTTTCTTTTTAATTATATCCATTTTGAAAAACTAATTTTTTCTAAGATGTATAAGTGTATTCAATGATACTGGAGTTAGAAAGAGAAAAAATAATTTCCTACTATTAATATTAATTAGGATGAAAAAATTTAAAAACCTGAAACACATTTCTTGTTTACATATTCAAATTATAATTTAACTGAATAAATTTAACCGTATAATTTCATTGAAAACTGAATTTTTTTTCTATGAGTGTAAGAATACATTTCTAATTTCATTATTAATTATGATAAAAATAAAATAAAATATCTACTAAGGACGTTGGTACCTACTTCTTGTTTTCATATTTAATTTACATTTTAACTAATTCTTTTTTGCTTTTTAAAAATATACATTCTAAAAGAGTAAATTTTTCGATGATGTATAAGTGTATGCTATGATGTTGGAGTAGAAAAAAGGAAAAATATTTTTCTACTATTAATATTATTTAGGATCGCAGATTTAAAAATTTTGATTATCAATTTTTTTACATATTCAAATTATAGTTTAACTGAATGTTTTTTCCTTTTAACTTTATAATTTCATAGAAAACATAATTATTTTCTATTAGAAGAAAGAAACCATTTCTACTTTTATTATTAATTATAATTAAAAATTGAAAAAACTACTCATGATATTGGTACCTACTTCTTATTTTCATATTGAATTTTAATTTTAAATGATTTTTTTTAATTCTATAAGTTTTAAAAAACTAATTTTTTCTAAGATGCATGAGTGTATGCTATGACACTAGAGTTAAAAAGAGGAAAAATAATTTCCTACTATTAATGTTAATTATGATGAAAAAATTGAAAACCCTGATACACATTTCTTATTTATATATTCAAATTATAATTTAACTGAATATATTTTACTATAAAATTTCATTGAAAAAAGATTTTTTTTCTATGAGAGGAAGAATAATTTTCTACTTTTACTGTTAATTATGAATAAAAAATGAAAACTCTACTAAAGATGTTGGTACATACTTCTTGTTTTCATATTTAATTTACATCTTAACTAATTTCTTCTTTTGCTTTATAAAAATATACATTCTGAAAGGGTAAATTTTTTTATGATGCTCAATATTAATTTTATTTAGGATTGAAAATTAGGAAAATTTGATTCCCAATTTTTTTACTTATTTAGATTATAGTTTAACTGAAATTTTTTTCCTTTTAACTTTATAATTTCAAAGAAAACATAATTGTTTTGTATTAGAGGAAGAAAACATTTCTACTTTTATTGTTGATTATGATTAAAATTTGAAAAACTTACTCAAGATGTTGATACCTACGTCATATTTTCATATTTAATTTTTATTTTAACTTATTTTTTTAACTATATACTTTTTAAAAAACTATTTTTTTTCTAAGATGTATATGTGTATGCTATGATACTGGAGTTAGAAATAGGAAAAATAATTCCTACTATTAATGTTAACTATGATTAAAATTTTAAAAAGCCTAATATATATTTCATGTTTACATATTCAAATTATAATTTAACTATTTAATTTTATTAAAAATTGAATTTTTTTCTAAGAGAGGAAGAATACATTTCTACTTTTATTATTAATTATGATTCAAAAATAAAAAAATCTACTACGGATTGCGGTACCTACGTCTTGTTTTCATATTTAATTTACATTTTCACTATTTATTTTTTTTGCTATTTAAAAATATATGTTCTGAAAGGGTAAATTTTTTTATGATGCTGGAGTAACAAAGAGGAAAAATATTTTCCTCATTATTAATTTTATTTAGGATTGAAAATTAGAAAAATTTGATACACAATTTTTTTACTTATTTAGATTATAGTTTAACTGAATTTTTTTTTCTTTTAACTTTATAATTTCAAAGAAAACATAATTGTTTTGTATTAGAGGAATAAAATATTTCTACTTTTATCGCTGATTATGATTATAAATTGAAAAACCAACTCAAGATGTTGGTACCTACATCATATTTTCATATTCAATTTTTATTTTAACTGATTTTTTTTAATTATATACCTTTTAAAAAACTAATTTTTCTAAGATGTATATGTGTATGCTATGATACTGGAGTTAGAAATAGGAAAAATAATTTTCTACTATTAATGTTAACTAGGATGAAAATTTTAAAAAGTTTGATACACATTTCTTGTTTACATATGCAAATTATAATTTAACCATATAATTTCATTAAAAATTGAATTTTTTTCTAAAAGAGGAAGAATACATTTCTACTTTTATTATTAATTATGATTAAAAATAAAAAATCTACTATGGATGGAGGTACCTACTTATTGTTTTCATATTTAATTTACATTTTAACTGATTTTTCTTTTGCTATTTAAAAATATATGTTCTAAAAGAGTAAATTTTTCTATGATGTATAAATGTATAATATGACAGTAGAGTTTAAAAGAGGAAAAATAATTTTTTATATTAATGTTAATTAGAATTAAAAATTTTAAAACCTTGATACATTTTTCTTATTTGCATATTCAAATTATAGTTTGAGTGAATTCATTTAACTGAATAATTTCATTGAAAACTGATTTTTTTCTATGAGAGGAAGAAAATATTTCTACTTTTATTATTAATTATGACTAAAAAATAAAAACTCTACTAAAGATGTTGGTACCTTCTTCTTGTTTTCATATTTAATTTACATCTTAATTGATTTTTTTTCTTTTTAAAAATATACATTCTAATAGTCTAAATTTTTCTATGGGGTATAAGTGTATGCTATGATGCTGGAGTAAGAAAGAGAAAAAATATTTTCCGACAATTAATGTTAATTAGGATTGAAAATTTGAAAAAATTTATTATTTTTTTAACATATTCAAATTATAGTTTAACTAATTTTTTTTTCTTTTAACTATATAATTTCATAGAAAACAACTATGTTTTCTATTAGAGGAAGAAAACATTTCTACTTTTATTGTTAATTAGGATTAAAATTTGCGAAAGCTACTCAGGATTTTGATACCTACTTCTTATTTTCATATTGAATTTTATTTTAACTGATACTTTTCTTTTTAATTATATATGTTTTAAAAAACTAATTTTTCTAAGATGTATAACTATATGCTATGTCACTGGAGTTAGAAAGAGGACTATTAATGTTAAGTAGGATGAAAAATTTAAAAACGTGATACACAATTCTTGTTTACATATACAAATTATAATTTAGTTGAATTTATTAAACCATATAATTTCATTGAAAACTGAATTTTTTTCTATGAGTGTAAGAATACATTTCTACTTTTATTATTAATTATAATTAAAAAATAAAAAATTTATTAAGGATGTTGGTACCTACTTCTTGTATTCATATTTAATTTACATTTTAACTTATTTTTTTTCTTTTTAAAAATATACGTTCTAAAATGCTAAATTTTTCTATGATGTATAAGTGTATGCTTTGACCCTTCAGTTAGAAATAGGAAAAATACTTTTCCACTATTAATGTTAATTAGGATTAAAAAATTTAGAAACTTGATACTCATTTCTTATTTACATATTCAAATTATAGTTTAATTGAATTTATTTAACCGTATAATTTCATTGAAAACTAATTTTTTTTTCTATTGGAGCAAGAATACATTTCTACTTTTTTTGTTAATTATGATTAAAAAATAAAAACTCTACAAAGGATGTTGGTACCTATTTCTTGTTTTCATAGTTAGTTTACATCTTAACTGGGTTTTTTCTTTTGCTTTTTAAAAATATACATTCTAAAAAACTAAATTTTTTTATGATGCACAAGTGTATGCTATGGCGCTGGAGTAACAAAGAGGAAAAGTATTTTTATACTATTAATGTTAATTAGGATTGAAAATTTGAAAATTTTGATACCTAATTTTTTTATATAAACAAATTATAGTTTAACTGACTTTTTTTTTCTTTTAACTTTAAAATTTCATAGAAAACATAATTGTTTTCTATTAGAGAAAGAAAGCATTTCTATTTTTACTGTTAATTATGATTAAAAATTTAAAATGCTATTTAGGATGACGGCACCTACCTCTTGTTCTCATACTCAATTTATAATATAACTGCTTTTTTTAGATATATACATTCTAAAAAACTAAAAATTTCTAAGATGTATAAGTATATGTTATGACACTTGAGTTAGAAAGACGAAAAGTAATTTCCTACTATTCATGTTAATTAGGATTAAAATTTTGAAAAACTTGATACCTATTTTTTGTTTACATATTCTAATTATAGTTTAATTGAATTATTTTTCCTTTAAACTATATAATTTCCTAGAAAACATAATTTTTTCTATGAGTGGAAGAATACATTTCTACTTTTATTGTTAATTATGATTAAAAATTAAAAAAGTTACTCAGGATGTTGGTATCTATCTCTTGTTCACATATTTAATTTATATTTTAACTGATTTTGTTTTACTTATATACATTCTAAAAAAGTATTTTTTTCTAAGATGTATAAGTAAATGATATGACAATGATTAAGAAAGAGGAAAAATACTTTCCTACAATTAATGTTAATTATGATTCAAAAATTAAAAATCTTGATACCCATTTCCTGTCTACATATTCAAAGTATAGTTTAACTGATTTTGTTTCTCTTTTAACTATATAATTTCATAGAAAATATTTTTTTTTCTATGAGAGGAAGAATACATTTTGACTTTTATTGTTAATTATGATTAAAAATTATAAAAGCTACTTAGGATATTAGCACATATTTCTTATTTTCATATTCAATTTATATTTTAATTGATTTTTTTTCTTTTCAAATATGTATGTTCTAAAAAACAATTTTTTTTCCAGAGATGTATAAGTGTATTATTTGACACTAGAGTTAGAAAAAGAAAAAAATACTTTTCTACTATTAATGTTAATTAGGATTAAAAATTAAAAAACTTGATACCAAATTCTTGTTTATATATTCAAATTATAATTTAACTGATTTTTTTTTATTTTAACTGTAAAATTTAATTGCAAACTTAATTTTTTACTATGAAGGGAAGAATGTATTTCTACTTTTAATATTAATTATGATTAAAAATTTAAAAAACTACTCAACATGTTGGTACCTACTTCTTTTTTTCATATTCAACTTTTATTTTAACTGATTTTTTTACTTTTTAAATATATTTCTTTTTAAAAATAAATTTTTGCTAAGTTGTATAAGTGTATGCTATGACACTGGAGTTAGAAAGAAGAAAATTACTTTCCTACTATTAATGTTAATTAAGATTAAAATCAAAAAATTTATAACCATTTCCTTTTTACATATTAAAATTATAGTTTAACTTAATTTGTTTATAATTTAATCGTATAATTTCATAGCAAATTTATTTTTTTTCAATTAGAGAAAAAATACATTTCTACTTTTATTGTTAATTATAATTAAATTTGAAAAGGCTACTCAGGATGTTGGTGCCTACTTCTTGTTTTCATATTTAATTTTTATTTTAACTAATTTTTAAAAAACTAATTTTTTTAAGATGTATAAGTGCATGTTACGACACTCAAGTTAGAAAGAGAAAAATAATTTCCTACTATTAATGTTAATTAGGATTAAAAATTTAAAAACTTGATACCCATTTCTTGTTTACATATTCAAATTATGGTTTAACTAATTTGTTTTTAATTTAATTGTATAATTTCATAGAAAATTTAAATTTTCTTTATTAGATGAAGAATGCATTTCTACTTATATTATTAATTATGATTAATATTTAAAACGCTAACTCAACATGTTGGTACCTAATTCTGATTTTCATGTTCAATTTAAATTTTTACTATTGTTTTCTTTTTAAATATATACGTTCTAAAAAATTATTTTTTTTCGAGATGTATAAGTATATGCTACGCTTCTGGAGTTAGAAAGAAAAAAAAAGCATTCCTACTATTAATGTTAATTAGGATTAAAAATTTAAAAAACGTGATACTCATTTCTCGTTTATATATTCAAATTACAGTTTAATTGAATTTTTTTTCCTTTTAAAATGTATAATTTCTTAGAAAACTTAATTTTTTTCTTTGAAAGGAAGAATATATTTCTATTTTTATTGTTAATTATGATTAAAAATTTAAAAACATACTCAGGATATAGGTACATACTTCTTATTTTCATTTTCAAATTTTATTTTAACTGATTTTTTTCTTTTTAAATATATACATTTTCAAAAACTATTTTTTTCTAAGAAATAGGAAAAATACTTTCCTACTATTAATATTAATTAGGATTAAGAATTTTAAAATTCATTTAATCATATAATCTTTTTGAAAACTAATTTTTTTTCTATGCGAGAAAGAATACATTTCCACTTTTAGTTAATTATGATTAAAAATTTGAAAATGTACTTAGGATGTTGGTACCTACTTCTTCTTTTCATATTAACTTATTTTTTAACTGATTTTTTTTTCTTTTTAAAAATATACATTCTGAAAAACTAAGTTTTTCTATAATGTAAGTGTATGCTATGTCGGTGGAGTAGGAATGAAAAAAAATACTTTCCTACTATTAATGTTAATTAGGACTGAAAAATTAAAAAATTTGATACCCATTTTTTGTTTACATATTCAAATTATAGTTTAATTGAATTTTTTTTCTTTTAACTATTTTCAAAGAAAACATAATTATTTTCTATGAGAGGAAGAATGCATTTCTACTTTTAATGTCAATGATAAATAAAAATTGAAAAAATTACTGAGAATGTTGGTACCTATTTCTTGTTCTCATATTCAATTTATATTTTAACTGATTTTTTTAAACATATACGTTCTAAAAAATTATTTTTTTGAGATATTTATATGTATTATATGACACTAGAGTATGAAAGAGGAAAAATAATTTCCTACTATTAATGTTAATTAGGATTAAAATTTTAAAAAACTTGATAACTATTTCTTGTTTACATATTCAAATTATAGTTTAATTAATTTTTGTTTCCTTTCAACTATATAATTTCATGAAAACTTAATTTTTTTTATGAGAGGTAGAATATATTTCTACTTTTAATGTTAATTATGATTAAAAATTAAAAAAGCTACTCAGGATGTTGGTACCTACTTCTTGTTTGCATATTAAAATTTTATTTTAACTGACTTTTTCTTTTTAAATATATATGTTTTAAAACACTAATTTTTTTCTTAGATGTATAAGTGTATGCTATGACACTTAAGTTCCAAAGAGGAAAAATATTTTCCTATTATTAGTGTTAATTATGATTAAAATTTTAAAAAACTTGATACTCATTTCTTCTTTACATATTCAAATTATAGTTTAACTATTTTTTTCATTTAACTGTATAATTTATTATAAAGTTCAAATTTTTTTTCTATAAGAGGAAGAATACATTTATACTTTTATTATTAATTATGATTAAAAATAAAAAAGCGACTCATGATGTTGGTATATACTCCTTGTTTTCATATTTAATTTATATTTTAACGTATTTTTTTAACTTTTTAAATATATACGTCCTAAAGAACTAAGTTTTTCTATGATTTATAAGTGTATGTTATGACATTGGAGATAGAAAGAGGAAAAATACTTTCCTACTATTAATGTTAATTATGATTAAAAAATTGAAAAACTTGATAATCATTTTTTGTTTACATATTCAATTATAGTTGAACTGAATTTTTTTTCCTTTTAACAGTATAATTTTATGGAAAACGTATTTGTTTCTATAAGAGAAAGAAAGTATTTCTACTTTTATTGTTAATTATGATTAGAAATTAAAAAATTAATTTTTTTCTATGATATATAAGTATATGTTATGACACTTGAGTTAGAAAAAGAAAAATTACTTTTCTACTATTAATATTAATTAAGATTAAAAAAATTTAAAAACTTGATACTCATTTCTTGTTTACATACTCACATTATAGTTTAACTATTTTTTTTTTCATTTAACCATGTAATTTTATAAAAAAAAATTATTTTTTTCTATGAGATGAAGAATATATTTCTGCTTTTAATGTTAATTATGATTAAATTTTGAAAAAACCTACTTAGGATGTTGGTACTTACTTCTTGTTTTCATATTTAATTTAAATTTTAACTGAATATTTTTTTTTTGGCTTTTTAAATATATATACGTGCTAAAAAACTAAGTTTTTCTATGATGTATATGTGTATGCTATGAATTTGGAGTTATAAAGAGGAAAAATACATTCCTACTATTAATGCTAACTAGGATTGAAAATTTAAAAACTTGATACCCATTTTTTGTTTACATATTCAAATTATACTTTAACTAAAAAAAATTCCTTTTAAATGTATAATTTCATAGAAAACATATATTTTTCTTTGGGAGAAAGAAATTATTTCTACTTTATTTGTTAATTATGATTAGAAATTGAAAAGGTTACTCATGATGTTGGTACCTACCTCTTGTTCTCATATTCAATTTATAATTTAACTATTTTTTTTAATTATATGTGTTTTACAAAACTAATTTTCTAAGATGTATAAGTATATGTTATGACACTTGAATTAAAAAGAGGAAAAATACTTTCCTACTATTAAAAAATTTAAAGAACTTGATACACATTTCTTGTTTACATATTCAATTATAGTTTAACTGAATTTTTTTTCCTTTTAACTATATAATTTCATAGAAAATATAATATTTTTTTTCTACGGGAGGAAGAATACATTTCACATTTTATTGTTAATTATTATTAAAAAATTTAAAAGTTACTCAGAATGTTGGTACTTACTTCTTGTTTTCATATTCAATTTATATTTTAAGTGATTTTTTTCTTTTTAAATATACACATTCTGAAAAACTAATATTTTTTAAGATATATAAATGTATGCTATGACATTGGAATTAGAAAGAGGAAAAATACTTTTCTATCCTTTTAATTATATAATTTCTTAGAAAACTTAATTTTTTTCTATGAGACGAAGAAAATATTTCTACTTTTATTGTTAAATATGATTAAAAATTGAAAAAAAAACTACTGAGGATGTTGGTACCTATTTTTTGTTTTCAAATTCAATTTTACATTTGACCTATTTTTTTTTCTTTTTATATATATATGTTCTAAAAAACTAATTTTTTCTAAGATGTATAAGTGTATTATATTACACTAGGGTTAGAAAGAGAAAAAATATTTTTCTATGATTAATGTTAATTAAAATTAAAATTTTGAAAAACTTGATACCTGTTTATTGTTTACATATTCAAATTATAATTTAACTAAATTTTTCTTTTTTTAACGGTATAATTTTCTTAGAAAACTTAATTTTTTTTCTTTGAGAGGAAGAATATATTTCTATTTTTATTGTGTATTATGATTAAAATTTTGAAAAAGCTACTCAAGATCTAAGTAACTAATTCTTGTTTTCATATTCAATTAACATTTTAGCTGATTTTTTCTTTTTAAATATATACGTTCTAAAAAACTAATTTTTTCTAAGATGTATAAGCGCCTGCTATGACAATGGAGTTAGAAAGAGGAAAAATATTTTTCTACTATTAATATTAATTGGGATTAAAAATTGAAAAACTTGATAACTATTTCTTCTTTATATATTCAAATTATAGTTTAACTGAATTTTTTTGCCTTTTAACTATATAATTTCATTGAAAACTTAATTTTTTTCTATGAGAGGAAGAATATATTTCTACTTTCAATCTTAATTATGATTAAAAATTGAAAAAGTTATTCAGGATGTTGGTACTTACTTCTTGTTTTCATATTTAATTTACCTTTTAAGTGATTTTTTTTTTTTTTTGCTTTTAAATATATTCATTATAAAAAACTAAGTTTTTCTATGATGTATAAGTGTATTCTATGACACTTGAGTTAGAAAGAGGAAAAATATTTTCCTACTATTAATGTTAATGAAGATTAAGAATTTAAAAACATGATACCAATTTCTTGTTTACATATTCAGATTATAGTTTAACTGGTTCTTTTTTCATTTAACCATATAATTTATAAAAAAAATTAATTTTTTTCAATGAGGAAGAATACATTTCTACTTTTAATGTTAATTATGATTAAAAATCGAAAAAGCTACTCAAGATGTTGGTACTTACTTCTTGTTTTCATATTTAATTTACATTTTAATTGATTTTTTTTTATTTTTTTTGCTTTTTAAGTATATACATTCTAAAAAACTAAGTTTTTTTATAATGTATAATTGTATGCTATGACGTTAAAGTTAGAAAGAGGAAAAATATTTTCCTACTATTAATGTTAATTAGGATTGAAAATTTGAAAAATTTGATATCCATTTTTTGTTTACATATCCAAATTATAGTTTAATTAATTTTTTTCCCCTTTTAACTGTATAATTTCATAGAAAACATTATTTTTTCCTATGAGAGGAAGAAAACATTTCTACTTTTATTGTTAATTATGATTTAAAATTAAAAAAAAACTACTTTGGATATTGGTATCTATATTTTGTTCTCATATTCAATTTATATTTTTAACTATTTTTCTTAAATTATATACGTTCTAAAAAACTATTTTCTTTTCTAAAACGTATAAGTATATATTATGACACTGGAGTTAGAAAGGAGAAAAATATTTTCCTACTTTTAATGTTTATTAGAATTAAAAAGTTGAAAAACTTGATACTCATTTATTATTTACGTATTCAGATTATAGTTTAACTGAATTTTTTTTTTTTAACTGTATAATTTCATAAAAAACATAATTTATTTCTATGAGAGGAAGAATACATTTTGACTTTTATTGTTAATTATGATTAAAAATTAAAAAAGCTACTCAGGATATTGATACCTACTTTTTGTTTTCATATTCAATTTATATTTTAGCTAAAAAACTTCTTTTTAAATATATACGTTAAAACTAATATTTTCTAAAATGTATAAATATATGCTATGACACCAGAGTTAGAAAGAGGAAAAATACTCTTCTATCCTTTTAACTATATAATTTCATAGAAAACTTATTTTTTTCTTCTATGAGAGGAAGAATAAATTTCTACTTTTATTGTTAATTATGATTAAAAATTAAAAAAGTTAATCAAGATATTAGTACCTAAAGGTGACTACATCACCACACCAGATCGCATCCCTCTACGAAAACATTATAAATACTTCAAGAAGATATTTATGCGTCCCACACAGGGCTTAAATTTAATATAAGTTAGGTTTGCATTTGCATTTGCATACTAACATTCATATTTTGTGTTTTTTTCTTTTGGCATATATGTTTTAGGTACATAGTCATTGAATTGTGGTAATAAAATGGGACGATTGTAACAAAACTTTATCATGATTTATGTAATTCAAGTTTCTCACTCTCCTTTTTGTAGAATGTGGTGGTGACTCCCACTTATTTTACTAAGTTTCGATAGTGAAACCAACTGATAGCGCATAGACCATACGCGGGTTGGGATCCCCCACTATTTGTAATAATCTCATACATACTAAGTATCATTTTTTTTTCTTATCACGTATTTAGCTAATTAGATTTATGACAATTATGACTGGAGCATAAAAAATAAGGAAGGGGGTGGGGCGCATTCCGAACATAACTTCTCCAATTATAGAATGATAAAATTATGTTTGATCTCAGAGTAATTTCACAAAAAACACAATGATACTGGCTTCAATTTACATACGTAATCAATTATTAGTAATTAGAATATGTAAAATAAAGTTCAATATGTCGATTTAACATCACAATTAAAATTCACTACCTAAACAATGAAAGTATGAAAATAATCAAAGGTGCGTTGGAAGTCAAAACCAAGTTATTATTGCTCATGCATAATCTGTGAATGCAGTATACAGTAGAGCAATCTACAGATGATTACACTTTAACTTCTAAAATGTATTAGCTTTCAAGAGGTATTGTAGCCACATGGAGCACAGTTTTTTGCATCCATGAGTGTCCCACCAAGCTGAATATGCAAAATATCTATCATTAACGGGCGATAGCTTGGTTCTGATTGCACACATAACAGTGCCACAGTAGCAACCTGACTTAAATTGAGAAAACAGCAGATAAGATCCCTGATCTAAATTGGTTTGAGACTATCATTAGCAAGCTTAGCACAATACGAACAGGTATATGGAGGCTTAAGCAATCTGTGACCAGCAAGCATACTAGTTTGTTCCACTTCTGAAACAAATTAAATTGTGAAGAAAGTTAACTTAAAAATCCAAGCAATTTCACAGACAGGAGCTACTTTTATTCTTCTTCCTTTTTTTGTTTTCTTGTTTGTCCAATGGAGGTTTGAGTTGGCGGTGCTTTTGTTAATGACATTTCTCTCCATAGTCGATTGTCAACTTCTAACAATCCATTTAAGTTGTATACATCACAAAAAAAACTAATCATATTCATAGCAAATCTTTGGTTTAAGTTCATTAACCTTCAATCCGTAGAGTTTCTGATCACAGTTTGATATTCTCTGTTTTCTTTATAATTTATTTAATTTTAGTTTAATTTTTAAATTAAATGCAAAAATGAACCCCATTTTGAACCTCAACCCAACAAAACCCATCTAGACCCAATTAATTGTACCCACCCAACCCAACCCAACCCAACTAAACCAAATATCTAATTGAGTAATTTGGTGATTGTCTATGAATTGGTACGATTGACTTGGGGCTACTGGCTTTGCAGTCCGGTCGTTTTAATAATATTATTATTCATTAAATTTATATTAATAATGTTCGTCCAATACACGTGTGTGAAATACTATTACTAGCATCCCACTTGCAGGCCTTGGGGCTTTTCAGTTTTCTCCTTCATTTCATTTCATTTCACTCGCAGCCAGCTCACCCTCACAGACAGACCCAGAATCTCTCCTAACTCTCGTCCCAATTGGCCAAGACCAACTTTCCGCCGGCGGCATAGGCATATGATAACGGTAAGGTCTCCCGGTTCTTCATATTCTACTCTGAAATGAAAATGAATGTGTGAAATCTGAATTTTGTTCTGATTCAAAATGATATACGACATAGCATTACTAGAGAACTATGAAGAATGTTGAATTGTATGCACAAACAGAATTATTAGTGTTCCTAATTTCAGAGCAAAAACAAGCGCTGATTGAGATCTATAGGATTTTGCACTGTTTCTTATGAATAAAAGGCAGGGAATAAAATAAAGGCAGGGGCTGAATCACACAACACCATTGAAAAATATTAAAAAACAGAAAAATCCGAATCCAACAGATCGATCGGGTATCCGAGGAGATCGGATTGGTGTTGGGTAGGACGAGATCGGATTGATGTCAGGTAGCAAAATATTCTACCCGATATGTCGGGTATGGAACCTAACCCGATGCCCACCCCACCCCTACACAAAAAAAACATGCACTCTCTCTTGATCTATGCTTTCCTCTCTCTACACAAATAATTAAAAGTATGTTAGAAACCTTTGGGTAGAACTCAGGCTCAAAAGCTAGCTCTTAAGGAAGGGAGGCCAAAGGGTTATAAACCCTTGCCGAATGCCTTCGTACTTTTGATATGGATAAGTCTCATTCCTTGCAAATGGGCCATAACAAAGTCACACGACAATTTCAAATTCGAATAAGAAATTGCATCACAAAGAGTTATCACCAGAAATATTTTATCAATCTCTCTAAACCCTCATTTCCAAGATCCTCATTCGGGAGCAATAGCTACGGCCCAATTTGACCAACATCCAATATTTTGCTTTGGATGAAACTAATTTAATTTGAAAGAAAAGATCCCAAGCTTTCCATAGCCACTTAAATCAAGGTAATTCAATTTTTTCTACCATTTATTATGAATTTTCAAAGTCCGTACTGTTTAGGATACAAATATTACGATTTATTCATATTTTGTTTAAATTAGTATAATATTTTTGTGGATTTTTGATACTATTATGCTTCTGAATTATTTTAATAGATTGTGTAAATTTTTCATAATTTTTAGATATTAATTTGAATTATTATTTATTTATTTTGAATTTCAAGATATGGAGAAAAATGGAATTTCCATAGAATCACAAATTGCGAATACCAATTTGTTAAGAATTAAGCAAATTGAAGATATAACGTCATCATTCGTTGGAATCGAAATATCTGCAAGATTAGGGTCACAATTTGTATCGATTAAACAAATTGTTGGAATTCCCAAAGTGATACACTCTCGCAGGGCCGTATATTCTTCATGCTGATCAACGATGATTACAATATCGGGCAACCCTGTCATATAGTTATTCCCGCCGAGATATGTTTGCAAGCGAGATAATTGTCTTTTCATCACAGCCGCATCTCTTTTCGGAAGACGGTTGAGTCTCCTCGTTTTTTGTTCCATTCTCAAGTCCCTAAACTTATGAAGTCTCGTTTTTGTAATGGACCAATTCGTTATATCAAATTATATTGAGGGATTGAAGTTTGATTATGGTTATACATGTGAATAATTTCAGTTTTGTGGTTTCAATTTCATATGGACAACTTTGGGTAATTTTATAAAAATTAAGAGTAAATGATAAATGTTGGAAAACTATTAATAACAAAAGAAAATCTGTAATATTAGAAAAACATTGTCACTACTTCCTATCAAATTAAATAAAATCACATATTTTTGTATTGTTAAATTTTGAGACATAAATTTTCTTTTTGTAAGAGCCCAAGGTGAACTTGATGTTTGGTTAAATTGAGTTGTGTTGGGCTTGCATTGGTTGAAAGGTGAGTTCTTTTATACTACATGAGCTAATTATTGCATCAAAGTAATATTAAAAAATTATGTTATGCTTAGAATAAATTATTTGCATTTCTAACAATGAAAATTGTTTTATATGTAGCTTTTGGATATATTGTCATGGCACTTTTGCTTCTGCTTGATATAATATGTGGTTGTTGGTGGTGGTTGGAAACTTGGATTGAGTTGGATATATATTTTCATGATATTTCTACTTGTATTAGATATAATATGGTTGTTTTTGGTGGTTGGAACCTTGGAAATTGGATACATATAGCTATGGCATTTCTATTTCTACTTGTGCTTCATATAGGGTTTAGGGTTTAAGGTGTAAAACCTTAGCACTATTTTTCTTATAGATTAGTGCACATGTAATTCATTTATTTAAGTTTTAGAGTAAAAAATCGCTCTAAATTGCATATTCGATTTTAATTTATATAATGACAATTTTAATTTGTTCTTTGGCAAAAGTATAGATAAAATTTCGTTTGAAATTAGTAAAAGATCTATAAATCTCTTTGTAACACTATGATCAGCTCTAGTCCAAATAGGAGGAGCCGAATTGGTTTATAGGCAAAGTCTATGGACCAGAAGTGCTATTTCTATCTTTTATGTCAATTTGCAAAGAATAAATTTCGGTTTAATTCTGGTTGCTTAGCTGCACCTATTGAGTCAGATCACGGCCCGTAATGTGATTTGAAGGGAAGAGCAACAAACAAGAAGAGCTGGAGCCAGTACAAGACACACAGTCATTGAAGCCTGGAGGGGGGAACGGCCAAATTCGATATCGATCTCCATCGGCTGCTGAACTTTTAGATGCACAGCAGCAAGTTCAGATGGAGAAGACTTTGAAGCGAAACAGGCAGCAAGAGTCCTTGTCTGACAAGATCCAGAGATGGCGTGGTGCCATACTATTGGTCTTGTTACCTCTCCTGCTCATCTCTTTTGTGCTCTTTCTGATGCCGACAAGGTCCTCATCAGATTCCATCTCTCGCAAGTTCTCACCCAACTTCATGTCTAAGCGCTATGCAGTCATCTTTGATGCCGGCAGCTCTGGTAGTAGGGTCCATGTCTTCTGCTTCGACAAGCAGCTTGATCTTGTTCCCATGGGCCAAGATCTTGAGCTTTTTCTACAGGTAATTTCAATGCTTATTGTACCTGCCTGTATGTCTTCCATTTGCTTTTTTAGTCGATCAATATTTGCATTTGATTTCATAGTTGCTCATGAATTTGGTGTAAAATGATTTGATTCCGTCTATGTTCGGATTGATTGTGGAATTAGTTATTACATCCTTTTCAAATCCACGTAATAATAATACTCCAATGCTAGCATAGATACCTCTCTTTTTTTGTTCATGGATAGTGGGGAGAAGCCTATATATTCTTTGGGTTGTTGGGCTGGGGGAGGGGGAAGATGATGATTGGAAAAGGAAAGGTGATTAAAGGAATTGGCAAAATCTTGTGATCATTTCTGTGGAGGAACTATATATTTCAATATGTCATTCTTGAACTTTTCAAAGGCTTTAGACTTTTATCTCATTAGATACACATACCCATACCTAGACTTTTATCTGTATATTCTTTTACGTGTCTGGATTGACTTTCGTCTTGTAGAGAAAACCAGGTCTGAGTGGATATGCAGAGGACCCCGAGGCTGCTGCAAATTCACTGTCATATCTTCTTGAAAAAGCAGAAGCAGCAGTTCCCGAGGAGCTACGGTACAACACGCCAATCAGAGTTGGCGTACGGAATTTTGGTCATTTTTTGCAAAAGTATTCCTGTGAGACTCTTCTTGTTTGCTTGTACCTGTGCAAACTGAATTGCACTGCTGATGCTGATGTTCACACAGGCTACTGCTGGTCTAAGGCAATTGGAAGGCGATGCATCTGACAGGATTTTACAAGCAGTAACTACGTGCTCCAAAATTTCATGTACAATTACATTTTTTTTTTGTTTCTTTCTCCGAGTTCACTGTAGTTAAACCTCTAAACTCTTGCAAAGGTGAGGGACTTTTTGAAGAATAAAAGCTCCCTTAAGTCCAAGGCTGACTGGGTCACTGTTTTGGATGGAAATCAGGAAGGTGCTTATCAATGGGTATGCTAAGACATACATCCTTATGTTCCTATTGTTGGATTTTCTGCATTTTCAATATTAAAAAATGTCTCATGTATATAGATCTTTCAAATGCTAAATCTTGAATTGTGACGACTTTTTTCTGTATATGTAATAGCTCACACATATTGGATACCATAAGAACTCTAATCCTAAAATAGATGAAAATAGTTTCCCAGATGCATTAGTATGATATCGTCACCAGAGTGAGAAATTGTAGACGTTTCACTAATATCAAATTGATCCCATCCAAGAAAAAGACTTCTAGTTCACATAAATGTTTAGATGAATAACCATCGACTCCCTAGTAATTTTCAGATCTTAGAATGTTTATCAGCTCACTATTTATGTTTTGAAATGGAGCGAATACTATGATAAACTCCATAGCTTCACTAGAAGTGAAAAAATGCTCTACCCCACCTAAGAAACATGCTCGTCGGTTCTTAGAAAGATTTGTAGTTAGATTGATTTTTTCTCTACTATTAGAATCTATGGTTCATTTGACAAAAGATCTGGTATTTAATAATCATTTTGAATGATTTTCAGACTTCTGATTTTTTATTAGAGTGAATGAGGCTCCCAGCCTATGAATTAGATCAGATTAGATTAGATTAGATGTACATAGATTAACTATCCAAGGAATAATGGAGTAGTAAGCTTCAAATCCTAATTTTAAGAAAAGCAATACTAATAACCTGTTTATATGCCCAAGAGACAAGAGAAAAGATGAGGATATTATGAAAATGTTTGCAGTAAAAGAATTAACTGGGGGAGTGTTGTTTGGATATTGCATAAATGAATCCTGAACAGACCAAATTCTAAGGTCCTAGGTCTGCTTTATTTGGGACAGAAATTTCTAGAACCTCAGAATTGTCAATAGCTTGTCAAATGTATTCTTGCCTATAATGTATCAATGTGGGATTTCATGGGCCTCTTACTAGTTTGAAGTAATAATTTAATGAACAAGCGATGAGCTATTATATATGAAGCAAACACCATTGTATGTATCTCTACTGTGACATCTGTGACTAGTTGAGACTTATGGAAATAATCAAAGAAGACAGAATGATCAAAATCTTATACAGTCCTTTTTAAATGCTAAAATTGATTGCCTTTTGCTCATAATAAAGTTTTTGGGAAAAGGGGGAAGGATGAGAATAATTCAGAACTTGGATTGCATGGCTTCCAAAACATTATTTTCTTTTGAGTGCTACTTTCCGTTACTTGAACCTGAGGCAGATTCTGGTGGAAACTATCTAAGAAAGGTTGCCTTTCTTGAGCTTACGGCAACATGGGTGGCTATTCTCATGCTTGATAATCTTAGAACAAGAATAAATGTTGTATTATCTGATGTTTGATGTGTAAATAGGGTGGAAGGATGAAAATCACTATTTTACCCTAGGGTGGCTGCTGATTTTCTGGAGCCTCTTCTGTTTATGTGGAAAAATGCTTGTGCAGGCTGATATTAAGCCAGTGTTGAACTACTGGATGGGGGAATGGAGTTTTAAGGGAATGATAGAGCATAGAGGTGGCTCCTCATTGCTTGATATGGAAAATTTGGAGAGAGAGAGAGAAGAAATAGAGCCCTTGAAGCGAAATTAATGAGGGGTATCTTTAGAACTTCCTTTTCTTTAAATGTCTTTTCGAGTATGCTGCCAATTTGAACTTGTAGATTCTTGATGGATTTTTCGTAAACTCTGGCAGTAATTAGGTGCTTTCTACACTTCAATATAAGTTTTATTCCTTTCTTTCATAAATGAAATTCTATATATCTTAAAAGAGTGATAATCTAAATACACCTAAGACATCTTATAATATCTATATTTGACAATAGCAACTCGACTGAAGAATGTTTTACTTGTCTGTGATTGCTAGGTTAGACAAGTACATACTTAATACTTCTGCACATGTTGAAAATGAGATTTGGAGCCAAAGCAAATGGAAATTGTCGGGTTTATGGTTTGTCCAAGTAGCAAATGTTCTACATTAGATGCAATGAAGAAACTGGTTTGAAGTAGAACTGTAGCACATAAAAATTATCACAACCTGAAAAGTCACTGAGAACCAAAAACCATCAAATAGTCTCTATATAATACTACTCACATAGGGACAGCAAAGTTCATTCCGCTATTGCAAACACCCTGACACAAAGTAGTAAAAATAGTATGTTATGATTGCCTGCTACACAAGAATTGCATAAGAATAGAGCAGAGTTTATTCTTATTTTGTTTTCTTGTCTACTCACCAGATTCTGGCTATGAACTTATCAGATATTGAAATATTTTTACAGGTGACCATTAACTATCTATTGGGAAATTTGGGCAAAAAATACTCTAGTACTGTTGGAGTGGTCGATCTTGGGGTGGTTCTGTACAAATGGCCTATGCTATCTCAGAGTCAGATGCTGCAAAAGTTCCAAAGTTATCAGGTGGAGAGGACTCATATGTGCAGCAAATGTATCTCAAGGGAAGAAAATATCATCTCTATGTTCACAGGTCTCTTGTCCTTAATGTTGTTACATCTCTGTTTCCTTGCATGCTGTTTATTGCAACTGTAATGTGCTTCTTTTTTTTTGTGGCATATCTTTTGAATCTTGGTGCTTTTTAATTGTCAATATTCTCTTCTTGTTATGTTAAGAAACCTGTAAAATTATTGAATAATCTATATTCTGTTTTCTTTTCTTTTTTTTTTTTTTTATGCGGTCAATGTTTCGTACTTTCAGTTACCTGCACTATGGTTTACTGGCTGCTCGAGCTGAGATTTTAAAGGTTGATGACGAATTTGGCAATCCATGTATATTGGCGGGTTATGATGGTGTGTACAAGTTTTTGCTTTGCTGGATGCTGCATTACTTTCTCAACACAACAACACCTCCACTCCCCACCCCCCCCACCCCCACCCCTTCCTTTGACTTTTTTTTTCCAATGAAATTCTATTTTCCTGCCAAGTGATGGATGGAAATGCAGCACTAAAGCAATGTAGTCACGCAGTAGGCAATAGAAACTCCTATCGTAATAAGTGTCATGAAAATCAAATCCGGCTAAATTATTTGGTACCTCTAAGCAAGGATTTTTTGCTTGCATCGAAAAAAGTAGAAACTCAATAGAATCAGGTTACAGTGTCAATTGACGGAAAAAATATAATGGCACAATTAGTGTCAATGGGGTCATGGTAGCAATGGCTGAAACCAAATTTGGGTCTCGTTTTGTTTATTTTATTTTTTCTAAATCTTTTATTTCAAAATTTTCTGATGTGATTGCCTTTGAAACCTTTGCTATTTATCTACCCCAGATATGTAATTTAACCTTCAAAACCAGCTTATTATATGTGGCTCTTCTCTCTTTTCTGACCTATATGTGTAATTAGTGGAAAGTGAAGTTGCTCAATCATGCCAATTGCCTGTGAACCGGAATGTGACATTTTCCATATGCATGTGGCTGCTATGACTTGAAGTATGAACTACTTTTTTTGCAAAAGAAAAAGAGGCTAGTGCCTTTTCGTATTGGCTTGTCAGTTGCATGTATCTTTTTTTTGTTGAAGTTGCATGAAAGAAACAAATGTGCCTGTTCTTTATCTTCAGATAAGAGAGAAAAGAATTCTGTAGCAATTGTAAGTTTTACTCATATTGGGCCTTGAGGTGATTTCAATTCATAATCTTAGCACTTTTATCTCGTAGATAATATTACAATGCAAATTTACTCTGTCAGGATGACTTTTTCCTTAATTGTCTTGGCATACAATTTAATTTAATAACATACAGATATTAAACTAAGCAACAAATATTCTTTGGAAGGTTCATGATGCGAAATTTGTTAAGGAAAAAAAAATACAATGAGGTATTAGTCAAATTTTACTCTGTAGCTATGTAGCAAAACATATGGAAGAGGGATTATTTTTGTCTTTTTTTTCTTTTTGTTGAGCAAATTCTGATGATATATTATTTATTTTCTAGGTTCTTACAAATATGGCCAAGCACTATTTAGGGCTTCAGCTTTGCCATCTGGTCCCAGCCTCGGTAAATGTAGAGAAGCAGCTATTAAGGCTCTGAAAGTTAATGAATCATCATGTACCCACATGAAATGTACATTTGGGGGAGTGTGGAATGGTGGGGGAGGGGATGGCCAAAAGAATTTATTTGTTGCTTCATTTTTTTTCGACAGAGCTGCTGAGGTAAATAAAGTACCTTTAAATGCTTGAAACAATTTGCACAGTACTGGTTACTAGTTGGGCACCCCTCTTCTTGCCATGATACCTTGGTAACTTTTGTTATTTTAATATGTAGGCTGGTTTTGTTGATCCAAGCTTGGCTGTTGGGAAAGTCCATCCAGCTGATTTTGAGGATGCAGCTAAACATGCTTGTGAAACTCGTCTCAAGGATGGCAGGTCTACATATCCTCATGTGGAACCTAATAACATGCCTTACTTGTGCATGGACCTTGTTTATCAATTTACACTGCTTGTTGATGGGTTTGGTGAGTAACTGTGTCCTTGTTTTGGAAAATTTTAATGCAATTGTTTAGCTATGGCTAGCAAAACTATTGATTACTGTGTTTGTTTGACAGGCCTTGATCCGTGGCAAGAGATTACTTTGGTGAAAAAAGTTAAATATCAAAATTCTCTAGTTGAAGCTGCATGGCCATTGGGCAGTGCCATTGAGGTTGTTTCCTCATTGGTCTAACTATAGTATCTTATGGTTAGTGTATGCTATTGATTTTAGTGCATGGTCTACATGTTTCAACGGGTCAGAAGTATGGCATTTGGAGTTGCAGATGGTTATCAAATTGTGGAACTAAATCCTCCTAGTTTATCTTAATGGAAGTTGATTAAGAATAAAGATTCGAAACTTATGAAATATCATAATCAGGGACTGAAGTTGAATCAAGACATTCACAATTGCAGGTGAATCTTTAACGACTTCATCACACAGACATAGTCAGGAACCTCAATATGGTTGCTATCATGAACAGTTTGCAGCTTATCAAAATGTGACTTCTCAAAACATTAGTTGATTTCATGAACAAGATGTTTACAAACGGGCAACATAGAGGGGCATTACTCCTAGATAACCTGCACAGTAACACATTCTTCCCTTTTCCAATCCATATCTAATTGCCACAAGGATCCAAAAGGTTAGCCATTAAGTAAAAGCAACAACAAGGTAATCCATGTTCATGGTCTCTCAATAAAGCTTGTAATGTTGTATAGTCGCTACTTCTGAAAAAAAATGGATAGGTAACTATAGAAAACTAATCTAGATGGGTGCAATTAGAGATTTCTCATTTGGGGTGTCCACTTGAATAGTGAACACCCTCATAGGGAATTCATAAAAAACCATATTTATCTCATGGTTATGTATAGTCCAAGCCAAAACACTACACCACAAACCTTAAATCGAAACCCTAAGCGCCAAACGCCAAGTCCAAACCTTATAGCCTAACCCTTAAAGTGTGAACTGTGAACTTAAAGCATTTGAGTTAGAACGATAACATGTATTTTTGTCTAAAGTGTGGACTGTGAACTTATTAGAGAAAAAGATATGCCTCAAACTGACTAGTTAATTTTAAGTTAAGCCTATTTAGTAACTAAAATTGCAAAAAGTGTCCAACTAACTAATTACGTAAAATCCAATTGCAAATTATTAGACATACTTGCCAATATAACTTGCATATATATAGTTACCTTATGTATCATGAATATTATATTCCAATAGGTTTCTTCAATTAGCTTGTAATATTCCTAACTAATTTGAATAAAAGTGTGACTAAAGATAAAAGAAACAACCCTTATCTTATTAAACTTGTTATATTATGTTTTTTGGACAATATATTAAAGTTGATGTACTACACGATATCCCAATGACCTAGAAGTAGAAAAAGAAAAAAGATTGATGCTTTATGTAACATACATATTTTTGTGACTTTCATTTATGTTGGACTTTCTGAATGGCTATCTTGAGTAAGACATCTATATACAGCAATCAAAGGATTTCATAGCATAAGGCCAAGAGCAAAAATTCTGTAAGTTGTCAAGGTCCATTTATAAACTAAAGCAAGCCTCTCGATCATGGATCCTAAAATTTGATGAGACGGTTCAGTCTTATAGTTTTGATCAGAATGTTGATAAACGTTGTGTATACAAATACATCAAAGACAAGAAGATGGTCTTCTTAGTACTTTATATAGATGATATTCTTCTAATTGGGAATGATATAAAAATATTATCTAATGTTAAGAGTTGGCTAGCCAAGCAATTCCAAATGAAGGATTTGGGAGAAGCAAATTACGTTATTGGGATTCAGATTATTCAAGATCAGAAAATGTCAACACTGTCTCAGGCATCTTACATTGATAAGGTGCTCATGCGCTATTCAATGCAAATTTTCAAAAAGGGTTACTTGCCAACCCGACACGGAATTGTCCTCTCCAAGGAGTGATGTCCCAAGACACCGCAGGAAGAAGAGAAAATAAGATGTGTTTCCTGTGCTTTCGTAGTGGACAGCTTAATGTATGCCATGTTATGTACAAGGCCCTATATTTGTTATGTGGTAGGGATAGTCAGTTGTTTCCAGTCAAATCCAGGATTAGATCATTGGGTAACGGTGAAGAATATTTTCAAATATCTTAGGAGAACAAGAAACTATATGCTAGTTTACTCAGGTAGAGACCTGAATCCTATTGGATACATTAATTTTGATTTTCAATCAGATAGGGATAGTCGAAAGTCGAATTTAGTCTGTAGAAGTTTTAAACAATGTAGTGTTGTTGATTCAACCATGGAGACTGAATACATAGCCACTTGTGAAGCAGCAAAGGAAGCAGTATAGCTTAAGAAGTTCTTTACTAATTTGGAAGTTGTTCCAAATATGGATAAGCCATTGGCGTTGTTTTGAGACAACAGTGGAGCAGTGGCTAATTCAAAAAATTCAAGAAATTACAAGAGAGGAAAGCATATAGATAGAAAGTACCATCTGATTAGAGAGACAGTATGAAGAGGCAATGTGACTGTTATGAAGATAGCATCTAAAAACAACCTCGTTGGTCCATATACCAAGACATTACTTGCAAAGACATTTGAGTCATATATTGGGATTGGGACTGAGAGACATGTCTCACCTGATTTAGGACAAATGGGAGATTGTTAGGAATAATGCCCTAAAAGTATGTATTAGTACATTAATTGTTGAATTAACAAAATAAGATTTTACACTTGTTTTTATGCATATTGATATGCTTATAAATGTAAAAAAAATCCATGTTTATTTATGTAACTATAATCATAGTATATAAGTATTTTATACGAGAGGGTTAAGGTTAAGAATAATAAAGTAAATTAGTTCATAATAAAATTAATTAAAGTTGGGATCTTTAATTAAATTGTTATTAGTGCGATCTATTAATATTAAAAATATAATAGTCTTATCTAAACTATTGATGTGGTGAGATCATAATGGAGACACTTTATATAATGTGATTGTATAGGATAAGCCACATGTAATTTGAATTTTCATATAAATTTGGTTGTTTTTGAAAATTTAAATAACATCAATAGATGATCATATATGAGTTGATTTTAATTTTGAGTGGTTATAGACTCATATTGAGAGACGTCAATGGAAAATCTAGCTCTAATTATGAATCGTTTATGGTGGACTACTCAATATTGGTCAGAGTAAATTGTCTATAATTACAAGAGTGCAATTCCAAATTTTTAGTGGAGTAATATTGAAATTCATAAAGTAGATGAATTAATTAAAGAGTTTAATTAATTATCTGAATTTATTGGAGTTTGTAATTATAGATCCATAGGTCTCCAATTCACCTTCATAAACACTGAAATGAATTTTATGTAATAAAATTAATTGTACTTGTAATTATAGAAAATTATTTTTAAACTAGGTGTTAATTATAAATATCAAAGATTATCAGGAATATGTGATGGTATTTGGTAATAAAAAATATGTCATATTTATTTTTGATATTTATAAGAATCATAATTCAAGATAAATACAAAAAGGAAGATAAAGATAACTTTCCTAAGAGATGTAGTTATCTTCCAATCATAGTTAGAAGAGGGAAAAAAAACTAGAATTCAGCAATTATAAAAGGAATATCTCTTATTATCTCTCCTACAACACATGTTCACCAATAGAGAGGAAGAGAATTCTCTAACTTTTTGCTGAATATTTTTCTTCCCATCTCCTAAGCCCAATCTTGTGATTTCATGAATTGAAAATATCACAAGATAAATTATATAGTATAATTTAATTTGGTATTAAGAATGCTCACTCGTTCCCATTGGTGTGGAATCTTGAATTGAAAGTCTTTGGTGTCTGATTTAATCATATTGAAACTTGGCCATGAAGGCTTGAAGATTTTGATAGCATCATTAACAAAAAGAATTGGCTTTTTCTATTAGGTTATGTTTTCTAAAACTCTCCTGAATATAATTATTGTATTTTGTAGAACTGATTAAAATTAAATATTCATACAAAGTGTATTAATTTTGTGATTTTTTTTGTCTTTTACCATGTTTTTTCGCTACGCCTGATTAGATCAGGAAATAAAAATTATTTTTTCCTTTCGATAAAATTAACCAATAGACGTTTACCTCCAAACCTCAGGTAACACATCTCATCACTACATAAGCAAACAAACATTTTCGTCTTTTCCATCCCTTCCTATTTTTCCATCTTCCACATGGGCTCTTAAACCTTTCCCTTGGATATTCTCCATCCCTCAAAATACAAACTTCAATCTGATACCATTGGCAGATTCGCATAATTTTAAATAACTTGCACAGAACATGCTAAACATACGTCATATGCATATTCGGTAACTCAAAACCCATCCTCATTTGATCGATTATGTATTTTAATACTTGGAAAAGAATATAAAGTTCAAAACTTTATGCCTGATTGCTTCTGGTTGATGAGATAAGTGTAATGATCCAAATGGATATCTCTCATCGGTCATATCACAAAGATCAAAACTCCAAACGTAACTCCTTTTTTGGATTAATTCACTTAAAGTCCTACTTGTTACCTCTCAAAATATATCTAAACCTTGGATGTCCAATTGAATCGCACTTATTAATAAGTTGTGATTCGTTTGGTCCTAACTAAGATGGTGTTTGTAGTTTGAAAGAAACATAACTATTGTGTTAGGTATTCTTCATTTGATTTTAATTTACCTTGTGAAGCACCAACAAACAAGACTTAAATTATGGATTAAATTAGGAATTTAAGGTTGGCTGCTAAAGGAAGAGGATAGGGTTGAATTATAGGTGTTTCTCTCTCTCAAAGACATCCACAAAGTGCTCTCATTTTTCTTATGATGACCACTCTTTCCTTGTCCTATTACAAGGTGTTTGTGTACAATAGGTCTTTATATCACATATGAAGACCTAACCTTAATTCTTGTAAGATTTGCATCCTAATCCAAACCTTGATGGCTTAGCCTCCTTAAAGCCCACCAAATGGACTTGGACCTAATTAATTAATTAATTAGGTTTCATATAATTGATTCAATCAATTATATTAATTTATTTTATGAATTAAATAATTAACTAATTGAATTAATTGACTGATTTGTACTAATTGGGGTTTCTAATCCAATTAGGTCAATTAATATTCAATTATTTAACTTAATAAATCAACACTTGTATTGATTTAAACTCCATTAACTAATCATATTAATTAATTCAGTACAATACCTAGATAATTTCTTCGGTATGAAATAGACTTGTTCAAGTTAGTATTTAAGACCCGTTTTAAGTTCACCAGTAAGCTAATAGGGTTAATTGAATAATAAATTTGTATTGATTAATTAATTTAGTTAATTAATCCTCTTGGAACTAACCTATTAACTCCAATAACCCACAAATGATAGATAGCGTCTAGCAACATATTGTGAAGACCTAGATATAAGTGAAAGAGCAAACATTTGCAATTACGAATACCATAAAAGTACGATCCTTCCGTCAACTAATCTTTTGATTGAGTTGTTAGTTGAAACCTTAAGCTCAATAGTTATATATTCATGCATAGTAACTTGACTGACCAGACAGGTTAGTAAACTCCTTATATCTACTATCTTGTTGATCATGAGTTCGAATCTCCTAGAAGAAAGTTGGCAAATCAGTTAGTAGCATCCTATAAAAAAGAAAAAGAAAATTCTAGTAACTAACTTGACAATAAAATTAGAATACTTTTTTCTAACTTCCATCCAACTTTGGTCAATGATTTCTAGAGTCAAGTACAATGAAAAAAATAAAAAAATTACCTATTCATCTAGATATATGATAGATTGTTCATACATGAAGATTTTACACCAAAAATATTCCTCTTTAATTATCATGCAATTTGAAAATAAATCAAATTGCACCATGTTCTCCACAAAGTTATAATGGTACCTCAAGTCTAACGGTTGATTCAAGCACTATAGTAATTAGGAAATTCATAGTCAACAACATTTAATTTCTAATTTGGAATTTCTAGATGGGATTGTTAATTTTAATTGTTCCCTAACAATTACCCGCATACATTCAATAGTGTCACAAAATTGATGCCCATGAAATGAGGCATCTTCCTTACAAGCCTGTATCATATGCGGACGTCTTACTGGATTCACTGATATTCCATCTCAATTATTCTCGACTCAGAATTATTCATATTCTATGATCGTCATTTTATATATAACCATGTCCTATAGCTATATGTGGTTTATGGACTTTATCTAAAGTTAATAATATAAAAATAGAGATAAAATAAATAAATATTTTGTTGATGTTAATTGAATAGAAATATATACTACAACACACTACTCAAAATTTGGGCAACTGGCAAGAGTACAACCAACTCCCTAGCTCTTCCACCAAAACACCTTATAAAGTGAGACCACTGAAGATGTTGATATACTCGAACTATCCTCTGAAAAAAAGTGGATTGAATCTATGCTCAACAAAGCTCCAAACTCTTACTTCTTCACGTCTAACTTAGTACTCCTGGATGGGAGCCATAAAAGGAGAGGGACATTCTCTAACCGAAGCTCCAAATTATTGTCAAGCTAAAACCTGAAGAAACAGGCAATCCACACTTGGTTCACCTCGTATATGCCCAAGGTAAAGATATGTGATTCACGAAATTTTTTAACTTACGTCTTGCTTGTTGAAGGTGAAGTTTGAAAATAAAGCATGGCAATTGCCCTTCCATCATCTATTCCCTTGATTGAATCTAAGACTTAGTATTATTAGTTGAAATACCAATAGTTCAAATATTATGTATCCGTCTCTAGTATCTTAATTATAATGAACAAAGTAGGAAATTCCTTTTTAATTGTCAGCTTCATTAGCTAAGAACTTCAAAACCAAGTACCATGGAGAACATAAGAGATTCACTCGTTCACTTAAATGAGTGATGGATTCTTTTTTAACACTTACTAACATCTATACATGAGTAAATTGCACCAATTATAACCTCCGACTCTTAAGGAATCAGAGTATACATAACTATACAACTCTTCATGCTTGAGATTGCTATGATATTTAAGTTCTATGACTAATATATGTACTATCATAACAAAAAATGTCCTATGCGGCGTTGGTTATCTCCAATCTGAAATTTATTGACGAGGTTGTTTCATAAACTTGTTCCTCCAACATGCATCTACATATATGCTCTAGGATACATATCGATGTCTATGAACTATAGTACATCCTCCTTTGAGCATGCATCATATGTGATCTATCATAATCATCAATGTTCATCTCAATGATTCAATGATTTAAAACTAATTTAAGATCAAGGCATTAGGGACAAGTTTCATTAGCGTCATAGTATGCGCAACTATGTCACAACTATTATGAAATTGGAGATTTCTTCTACAGTAATTCAATAATACATAAAAATAAAAAGATTCCTTTTTAATTAATAATGAATTGAATAAAATTATTTTATAAAAGTACAATGAATATCCGATGCAATTGGTTTGTTGGGCACTACTCTAATATTATTTTTGATACACTTCTCTAACACTTCAAACACATTTTATGTACTTTTTTTAAGTTTTCTCACTACTCACCTACAATAAAAAGAGTACTTTCGTTGGGGATGGATTTTACCTTGTTAACACAGAAAACACTCCTACAGCTCAAACTTTGTCTCGCATCACAAAAGGAAGTTCTTTGGAGATGGATATTAACACAAAAAGGGTCCTAGGTTCAAATTTTGTCTCATTATCACGAAGAGTTTTCTGGGACGAACTTGGCCTCATTAACACAAAAAATGGCCCGAGGCTTCGAATTTACCTCGTTATCACGAAAGAAAGTTTCTAGTTAAACTTTGCCTCATTACTTCAAAGTAAAGTTCTTGGAGCTCAAACTTTACCTTGTTGCCAAAAAAGAAAATCTAAAGGGTTTCTTTCACCTTCTCAACATCATGCAAAAACAACACATATATTGAGATCGGAATAATCCATTCAACCATTCCATCCTTAATTATCCCGAATAGAATAAACTATGAAACTTTGTTTCCTCCTAGGAGGATATGTATGCATCCACACGAGACATAAATATAATATAAGTTATTTTGCATTTGCATTTTCACACTTACACGCATAATTCATATTTTTTCTTTTGCATATCTTTTTTTTAGGTACATAGTTGATGAATGATAGTAATAAAATGGCATAATTGGAGACCCAACAAAAAGACGACGAGTGCCTAACACCTTCCCCAATTGCAATTTGAATTTCGAACTTAGATCTTAGGTCGGAAACTATTTGTTAACATCTCTAATGGAGTATAGAAGTGATGTACTTTTCTACTTCAGCGTAATATTTCTCCCACTAGATCTTATATTTTTATTCTTTTTAATTTATCATTTATAAAATGTAATGTGCCTATATAATAAACCTTCATCATGATTGATGTAATTCAACTTTTCCACTCTCCTCACTCAAGAATGTGGTGGCGATTCCAATCTTTTTTCCCCTTATCTCATTAAGAGTTTCGAAAGTGATTCCAATCTTTTTTCCCCTTATCTCATTAAGAGTTTCGAAAGTGAATTCTCGGCTTAATGATTAGATCCCCAACCGACAACATGTAGCTCGCACACAGGTTAGAACCCTTGCACTTCATAATATTCTCAAATATATTGAATATCATTTTTTTCTTATCACGTATTTAGCTGATTAGATTTATGACAATTACATCTATGACATTGAAGTAGGAAAATTCAGGAAGGGGGTAGGGCACATTCGAAACATAACTTTTCGAATTCCATTGGGGCGCATTAGGAACATAACTTTTTCAATTATAGAATGATAAAAAAGTGCTTGATCTCAAAGTAATTTGGCAAAAAGCACAATGGTACTGACTTCAGTTTACATACGTGATCAATCATTAGTGATTAGAATATGTAAATTCAAAGTTGAAAATACATTTAACAGCACAATTAAAAGTCACTACCAAAAGAACGAAAGTTTGAAGATAACTAAAGGTTTTTGGAAGTCAAAACCAAGTAATTATTACTCATTCGTAATCTGTGGATGCAGTATAATACAACAGTCTACAGAGGATTAGACTTTTAAATTCTGAAATGTATTAGCTTTCAGGAGGTATTGTAGCCACATAGGGCACAGTTTTTGCATGTCTGAGCGTCCCACCAAGCTCAACAGGGACAAGCGGCACAAGAGAATGCAAAATATCTGTTATTAACGGGCGATAGCTTGGTTCTGGTTGTACACATAGCACTGCCACTGCAGCAACCTTCAAAAGAGATTTTAGTTGAGAAAACAGCAGAGAAGATCCCTCGCCTTAATTGGTTTGAGACTATCATTAGCAAGCTTAACACAATCTGCAACTCAAGCAATCTGTGACCAGCAAGCATACTAGTTTGTTCAACTTCAGAAACAAATTTGATTTTGAAAAAAGTTCACGTAAAAACCCGTGCAATTTCAAAGGCATAAGCTGCTGTAATTCTTCTCTTTTCTGTTTTATTGTTTGTCCAATGAAGGTCTCAGTTGGCAGTGCTTTTATTAATGATATTTGCATGCATCACAGAAAAACTTTGCTTTAAGGTCTTTAACCTGGTATAAGTGCTTTAAATCCATAGAGTTTCTGATCACAGGATCCACGATGTAGGGAAGTTTCGTTCTATCTGTGAGCTGAGGCATGGCCTACATTGCATTGATTGAGTACAACAATAAGCTTCCATTCAAAAAGCTTAGGGGACATGATACCCAAAAAGAGATTACTAGATGAACATGCCTACCCATGTGACTATAGACTGGCATTGAGCTGGTGCCAGTTTCTCCACAGGCTTTCTTCCCAGTAGAAGCTCCAGCAGTACAACTCCAAAGGCATAAACATCACTTTTATCTGTTGGTTTACCTATTTGGAGAAGAGGACAATTATCAGCGCCAGATTAATGGAAACCCAAACAGTGCATCAACATACCAGGGAGATATCAAGCAAGAAAAACAAATTAAACAACTTAACTGGTAGACCAGTTGCATTCTTTAGATGGATTATGATCATCAGATTGTTTAAGAAACCATTTTTCAGGTTTGTTAATTTACAAGTTGTATGATGCTACTTACCACATACCATATGTCAAGTAAAAGCCGCATCCCTTAAATAATTAAAAAATTTAATTTTGCTTTGACCTCTTTGGCTTCAGCCAGATTTAGTGGACTGGCCAGAAAACAGGAACATAATCGAAAACATGTATAGGGACACAAAGGTTAGTTTTAGTATTTATTAGGTATGAAACACAGAATGAGTTTGATCCTGGATTTCCAAAATCACGTTTGGACCTCTATTATGGCTTTTAAAAATTTTGGACGCTTAAACCAGAAATCACTTTTGAACTACTGTGATTTATAGTGCAGTTGGCAACCTAAATTGGAATCACCTCTGGACTATCTAAATACACTGATCAGTGGTTTGCCAAACCTAAAAAAAATAACTTTTGGCCGACCTTAATTTCCTAATCTTCTAATCACCTTTTACTAAAATCAATTGTTTTCCAAATGAATATTACAAAAATCAAGTCTTGTAGAATAATATTCCAAAAGCTTGGCCAAACTCACCCTCAATTTCTTCAAATAGCTACTCCTAATTCTAGAAAGTGTTAGTACATGATTACATGAGCAGTAAAGCAGAACTTTGTGGCATAATAGTTTCATATAATCAAAATAACAAAATGACAAAGTAACATTTCCACATCCAGAAATATCAGCACTCTAAAATGATAAAAGAAAACGTGAAAGCTAGGTCCTCACCATCTAACAGGTACTCAGGAGCTACATAACCCAGGGTTCCTGAAAGCTTGATTTTTTTTTTGTTCTGAAGTCCATCCAGTATAGCAAGACCAAAATCTGAAAGCTGAGCCAATTGGCTCAAAGGAATTAAAAAAGAAGCTTAGTGAACTTCCATGCAGAAAAACTGATGCATACAATATTATAATAGTTACAGATTAATAATTTATAGAGGGCAGATTAGAGTTTGTGTTTACCTTGGCGTTGAAGTTGGAATCTAGAAGAATATTAGATGATTTCAGATCTCTATGAATTACTGGTGGATGGCAGTGCTCATGCAAATATTCTAATCCTCTGGTCAACAGTTGCATTATGTTAATATCCATCATCAATAATAAAGAATATTCAATATCCACATGATGCTGTCTGCCGTCATACTCACGCACCTTGCTGCGTCAAGGGCAATTTTCATCCGTAAATGCCATGTTAATGCCGATCCCCTTGAAGGTCCTAAAGACACAAAATCAAGAGAGGAAAAAAATCTGCATTAATTAGTAATAGATTTCCATCTTGCTTAGCCTTATCCTTCATAATTAAAAATACTCGAATATTTTTACCATGTAATTGAGTTTCCAGAGATCCATACTGCATCAGTTCATAAATAAGAAGCCTTGTTTCAGCATGAATGCTGTAACCCAATAAAGTAATTATATTTGGATGCTGAATTTTACTCAATAAATCTACTTCAGTCTGCAATTGCAAGATCAAGATCAAAAGTATATAAACAAGATCATGGGACCCAAAATATATGTGACCGGGAAACACACGCTTAGACAGAGATATAATCAAGATAATGGCACCTGAAATTCACTTAGAGCATCTACAGTTCCCCCAGCAAGTCTCTTGACAGCAACACAAAAGTCCCCTTCCAGCTTGCCTTTGTACACACATCCAAATCCTCCAGCACCCAAGATGTTACTGTCTAGAAAATAATCTGTGGCTAATTCTAAGGTCTTGTACTCCATTATACTGACAGATCTCTTTCTAAAACTAGTATTGGAACAACTGTAATTACCAAAAGAAGGATCACGATAGCTTAGTCATAAGCCATAATAATTGAAAACTTGAGAATAATCAAGAGCGAGTACCTGACCTGTGGTCATTTTTCTCCTGGGGTTTCTCCCTGTACTTTTGGTAATAAATATAGAAAAGAAACAAAATGATTACTCCCAGCGCAGTGGAAGCAGCAATAAGCGCTATCAACAATTTCTGGTTTGAACCTTTATGTGGTTTTCCATTTCCTACTTGAGTTCCTGATAACATCGTAAATATATAGACGAATCATATCCAAAGTTGTCATCTTCGGCAGCAATAGGACATGAATCCAATAACAAAGCCAGAATAAAAGGTTGGAAGTCTGAGTTCAGTGGTCGAGCATAATAAAATTACTTCAGCTACAAAATATTAGTATCATAAAATTAAAATTAATGCAGCAGTATATGTCTTGGTATCTATTCAACACCCAATGATGCCAGAAGATCGTGATTCACGAGAAGATAACAATTTTATTTTTTTTTGAATCTGCACATTTAATGCTATGAATATGGCCCAGGTGGCCTGAGTTTGAGCATTTATAATTGTAAAAGTTCCAAAGATGGCAACCCAGTGTCTTAAAAATGTGATGGAAAAGAAAATTCAGAAACCCACCATCAGTTAAAGAGAATGGGAGTACCTGGAGAGATAGCTTCCATGGATGAATTAAATGGAGACATAGGTGCATCTGCTACTGAAGTAACAGGAACAGGAATTGAAGAAAAATGAGTGTATACTACTGCGGTGGCGTCGACAAAAACAGATAGCTTAATGAATACCCAAATGGCTCTATGAAGAACCACAGTAAGAGGATTCCCCATTGTTTTTCGCTCTTCCTTGTGTGTCTGTTTGTAACAGGCTTAAAATAAGATTACAGAGGAAAGGGGGGGTTGGGTGGGGGTGGTTTGGCGATAGCCTAACAGAGACGAGAAAAAGATGCAACAATGTTCATGGGTAGTTAAATGCGTACGTATGAATGAAATTCTCAATCTTCTAAACTGTTTACCCATATGATACTCTCTCTCTCTCTCTCTCTCTCTCTCTCGTCTATATGATACACTGCTTCAAATATTAGGGAATAAAACTTAAGAGGGGAGGAGGAGTTCAAATATATTATTATATGTTTTATATTCATTAAAACAATATAATACTCCATCATTCTCAAATTACAGCTTCTCTTTAATTTGATTGGAAGTTCTATACATTATTATTGTTAGAAGTGGTTTTAATTATTAATTTAAATAAGATAATATTTTTTTAAAAAAAAATATTTTAAAAAATAGATTTTATTTTAAAAGGTATCTAATTACTTGGATGAAAAACTTACATATGCTTACACTTGGCGACGCTATACTTCTTAAAATTTGAATTTAACGAGCACAAAATTATCCAAATTTACTGTTTTAACTTGGCAATTAACAATAAAATAAATTTGAACACCAGATCAAAATAATTAATGATTTCAATAGAATTTGGGATAATATAAATAGATTGTACCCATACTAAAATGATGAGCCATTTTACTGACTAAATCAGATATGATTTTACCATATTGCTTATTGTTAAAAATGTAAATAATTGGTGTTAAAAATTTCTCTAGCTGCTGCATGTTTCAATTGAAAAGTCATAATTAAAAATATGATAAGTTTAAAAGTTATTACTTAATTATAAGATTGTATAACACATAATTCAAAAGGTTTCAAGAGTGACTGCAGAAATTAAAACACTACGACAGCTTTAATCTCTAATAAAATTTATGATAATGTCATAACAAATATAAGTCAAGCCTAATTGAATCGAGGCTATCTTTGCTCATAATCAGCTTGGAACTTAACCCTATTCTTTAATTCGGATTCAGCGGATTAACAATTAATGGAGTGGGCAACCTACCAAATCGGTAAAAGTTTGTTCCATGCAAGCAACTGCTTCTCCAGCTTATATATATATATATATATATATATATATATATAGTGGTATCTATTTGGAATAGCATACTGGTGATGTTCTTTGCTCGATCCTTAACTATTTAAACTAGTATATATTAAGTAATATATATTTTTTAAAATATATATGACTTTTTAATAATATTCTATGTGCTTGCTCGAAATTATAGGAAGCTTATATTTTACAAATTTATAGCAATATTATAGAAAAATGTGAAGAGAGAAAGAAAATAAAAATGCGAGATAAACAGACATAAATTGTCAAAAGCTCATTGTTCGTTCTACTTTTATATGAGTTGAACTAAATTAATATGAATAAGAACGAGTTTGAACATCTCAACTGAGTTCGATTATTTTACTAAGTTATATTGAATTTTAATAAAACTTAATCCATATAAATTTGACTCAAGATTAAATACATATTTTAACGGGACTTATCAACTTTCCATTTCATTAACTTCTATAATCAAACTTATTTTTCATTTGTAGGAAACAAGCTAAGCTTTCTTTCAAAGTCTCAAAACATTTTTCGAATTGATATCTACTGAATGGTGCACTTTGAATATTATTGATATGTTGTCTAATGTAGAATAGAAAAAGATAACGTTTGAAATCAAAATATTATTTGTTTTACGTAGGATTACAAGTGTTATATATGCAAAAAACCTTATAGTATGTAACATCGTTCATATCATATAAATCTGTTCTGATGTAGAATTTATCCAAATGTTCTTGTAAATTTCCTGTTCCATCATACTTTGAAAGGTTTGGAGTCCTCACTCTTGCTGGGATGGGCTCAGCCAACATGCTTGTTAAGAAATGATTCCTTTTCTAGGGTACTATCATAAGTGATTTTATATTGCTTTCCGATATGATAGAATGGGGACAGTGTGGGAGTCCTCCGCCCTAATAGATTTGTGCGTCTGCTCCTTGTTGGGAGGAACCTCTCTGTTGGTAACCTTGTCAAGGACTACGTCTCTTTCTCTTTCTACTCTCTACTTAAGCGGCAATGTCCTCAAGTAAGATCTGTAATGCTACTTGCATAAAGTGAATCATCATCTTATGATAATATCATTTTGTTAGGGCTATTGTTTCGATATCGTTGGGGCTTCTTGATGCTGGGAGAAGATTGAAGGTGGTCGCTAGTCAACTTCATTATTGTGAGCTCCATTATAGGGATGTTCACAATTTGGTAGATCGATAGAATCGAACTAAAATAAAAGTTTTGATTTGCATTGAAAACTGAATCGAAATTTTTTCAATTTTTTTTTTGTTTTTTGATTTTCGATCTGGTTATAGTTTTTGGTTTCGGTTAATCGATCCGAACTGAAAATCAAATTATATTTTTTATATAATATTTTATACTTTTTTATTTTTATACTATTTTCTTTATTTTTTATTCACCCAAACTAAAAAATAGTAAATAAAAATACATTTATAATTTTATAATTTAGTTTTTTTATCTATTTTTCAATTTTTTTTTTATAAAAATTCAGTTACCCAAAAAATCAAAACGAAAAATAAAAAAAAATTCATTTATAACTTAACCAAATCGATTAAAATGTCTGCCCAAAAATATCCTCTCAGGTCTGAAATGAGCATGATGCAAAGAAAAGTCTGCCATACGCCCTTTGGTTGGTGGGGGCGTGTGGTGTGAATGCATGGAAATGTCGAAGTTACCCCCTATGTGAGTTGGACCTAGGGAAATAACCATATGCCCCTCGACGAGTAAAATGGTTAAGTTTATGCATGCAAATGTGTCCTAGTATCGTAAGCATGGAGATAAAGTTGAAAGATGACTTATGTTGTAAAGTTTTATCGAAAAATATAATTTAAATTATTTGAATATATTATATACATAAATACAATAACTTTAATAATATAGAT
This sequence comes from Paulownia fortunei, assembly GCA_019321725.1. Lineage (NCBI taxonomy): Eukaryota > Viridiplantae > Streptophyta > Magnoliopsida > Lamiales > Paulowniaceae > Paulownia > Paulownia fortunei. The sequence goes on from CM033123.1 coordinate 15,393,347, forward strand.
GATATTTACATGTAATAATTCATTTTTGAAAGCAAATAAATAATTTAGTTATAAATTAGTTAACATAAATCATTAATTAGGTATGTAACAATTGATAGTAGTATTTAATTATAAATAAATATTTGTACATATAATTGCACGTGTATATACGCATTTTATAGGTATAATAATATTTGATAATGTATTCATGTATGTAAACTAACATATGCGTATAATTAGACATGTAATGTATATATAAATATAAAATATTATATAAATAATTATATGATTGTTTTATATATTTAAATTATTTTCCATGTTTGGTATACCTATATAAATAAATGTATTTTTCAGTTTGTTGGATAAAATAATATTTATATTATATTTGTGTATATAAAGAAACATATGTGTATAATTGTATGTATATATGTATATTTAAGTATACATATTATATAAATAATTATATGGTTGTTTTATATATATAAATATATTTTCCACATTTGCTATACCAACATAAATAAATCTGTTTTCTATTTGGTGGGTATAATAATATTTATTAATGCATTCGTGTCTCTAAACAAACATACGTGTATAATACATGCATATGTATATTAAATATAAAATACTATATAAATAATTTATGGTTGTTCTATATATATAGATACATTTTGCATATTAGTATATATATTTGCTTGGAGAATGGATGATGAGGATGGGTTTTCTGGTGTAAGGGCAAAAATGTCAAAGAGAACTTCTACTTATTTACCGAAAAATCAGAAACACTTAGAGACACTCCCAACCTACTTTCAGCTTTTAGCTGAATTTTAGATAATGGGAGAAATTCTAGAAATGTAGAGCATGTACTAGCGTGGTCCGAAAAAGTACAAGTAGAAAGATGAAAATATTCTCACAATGTAGTGACCAAAATACCCTTGATTATTAAAATATTAGCAAAGAAGAAATATATTGGACAAATCCAAAGCATGTGGAAAATACGGTAAAGTGAGTAGAAACGATAAAAGGAAAAAGGTAAAATGATGGAAAAGACCTTACTTTACAAAAATTATGAAAAAATGAAAAATGTCTAGGAATGATGAAAATTATATAAATAGACAAAAATACCTATTATTTTGAAAAATCATGGAAAAGGTAAAAATCACCCAAAAAGTAAAATGAATGAAAATGAAGTTTAAAAACATGATATCGTAAATATAACCACAATAATCATCGTACCAAACAATAATCCCTATTTCTTAATACAGTAAATATCAGTCTATTTCTTCAATCCACTATATTATGGATCAAAATATTCCATCAAGTTGTATTTGAGAGAATTTGAATTTAAGGAAAAAAATTAGAGGAATAATTTATTTAAAATTTATTATATTAATTTAAAAAATAATTTAAAATTTATTTTATCATAGCGCTATCCAAACAATTTTAATAAATTTATTATTTTAAATTTAAAAATTTTAAGGAGGATTTTTCTAAAGGATCACAAATATAATCAATACTAGCAAGTGGTTGGAAAACCAGTAAGAAATTGATTGGTCTTCTTAGAACGAACAAGCATGGCTCTCCTTTCTTCAAGCTCCCCCTCTTGAGAAGTGATGAAGAGTAGGGTGGATTTGTATGTATTTTTGTGTGTATATGTGTACTTGATGGGTTTTTGCGAGTGGATATGTGCTTGTACGTGTTTGTACATATGATTTATAGTGTATTTTACGTGTAATATGTGAGTTCTTTGTTAGTATTGATTATGTTGGGAAGTTAGAAAATTGAAGAAAAATATAATTTATGTACAAAACGTATATGTAAAACGTGTTCTAGGTAATTATGTGTGTCAATTTATAGGAATGTGAATAAAATATTTTTATATTACAAAAAAAAAAGAAAATATTATAACAAACCTGTGCAGAAAAATGTGCATCAACACAAAGTGACATATTTAAATACTTCTATTAACCTTATTTGATTTGCCATCCAATTTTCAAATACTTATGCATACCAGTATTCGAATGTAAATGACCATTTTTAGGAGTATTCATGCATCATAAATTACAACTCTTTAAAATGTGATACAAATATCCTAAAAGTTATAATTTTGAAAATGTTTTTCACAAGAATAGTGAGGAATGATGAAGGAGGCATTCTTAAAGTTTGAGAAAGACGTTAGGAAAGTTCATTTAAAATTAAATTGAGCTATATCAAAATTTTAAAAAATAAAAAATTAAATATGTTAATTTTGATGATTTAATTAGTTGAATTTTTTAAAGAATAAAAAATTAGTAAATAATATAAAAATATTAATTAATAAATATAAAAGAGTTATATAATAATTAAATATAAAATATAAAAATTAAAAAGTTTACTAAAGTTATCAAAGAAAATTTTGAACCACAGACAAAAATATTGCAATAAAAGAAATCAAATGTCAAACAAGAAATTTCATATTAATTCGATTTCAAACACCCCAACTGTTACAGAGGATAGAACCAAACTGAAAACTGACTTGTGAGGTAGAAATTATTTTCGACTCTTCTTGCTCTCTAAAATCAAATAGAAAATTGAAAATACCCCTGTTCGGCGCGGCAGAGCTTAATCGATAGAAAGAAACACCATTACAGTTATTTGTCCTCTGATGTCCGTATCTTTGCAGACTGTGCGCTGCTTTAGCGCTCTGTCGTCGTCGACGTCATCATCATCATCTTCTTCTTATTGTTCTTCGAATTATCAATGTCGTGCTGCCCCTGTTCGCATCACTTGCTACTCGCGTTCAGCCTCAGTGCACGAAGCACTTCCGTCTCAAATTAAGCAGCCGCCGCCGCCTACAACCACAACTATTGAGGATAAGCGTATTGGTACCAGGACAGCAGATTGCAATTCCCGCCCTGGAATTCAGGTCCCGAGGCAGAGATACATATCAGTTTCCAAGTCGGGACTATTGGATGCCATTATTTCCGCCATGTTCTCCTCACAAGAGGAGGCCCGTCAATTTCTTTCTCTGTCCCAGTAATTGTGCTTTTACTTTTTACATACGAATCTCCTCCTTCTTTTGTTATTTTAGCATTTATTTATTTACTACTAGTGTATATGTCAATCGCTAATGGTGACACCACAAGTATGAGTCAATCATCTTCCTTTTGCCCCAGGATAAGCATGCATGCGAAACTCAGAGTTGGCAGTTCTGATAGATTGTATTGATATTGGCTTAGACTTACTGTTTCTATTTCAATACCAAGGAAATAAAGTAGCTACCAATCGAGCCTGGAGCCGTGTAGTCCTCATGAAACAAGACTGTTTTTTTTTCCCTCGAATCCTCCCTGGTTATATGCAATTAACCCCCATGTGAAATAGGAAAATGGCAACTCCTTGAAAATTAAGAAAAGGGGGAGGGGGGGGGGTGCAAAAAGCACCAGAAGAAGGGAAGAAAAAGAAAAATATGGGGAAGAAGGAAGAAGTGGGGGAAAGAAAAAGAAACGTACAAGGTTGGGAAGAAGAAGGAAAAGGAAAAACATAAAAGAAAAGGTAAAATGAGTTTGTAAAAACATAGAGAGTGTGAGAGTACTTTAGTCTTTTGTTTTCAAGTACAATGCTAATTAGAGTAGGGAGGCGATAAGTTACTTTGTAAAAGGATAGAGAGATGACCTTTTTTCATTCAGGGTTTTTTGCCCATTAGCTATTTCACATGGGTTAAATTGGATTTAACCCCAATCCTCCCATCCTACACAATGAATATATCTTAAAATTCTCTCATTTGCAGATGCTTGGATTCAATTCTTCACGCTGAACACAAAACCATTTTAGAGGAAATGAGAGCTGACTTTGATCTTACTGCTTCCACAAAGAGCAAGACAGTCAGTTTTGATGATATTCCATCCATGGGAAGAAAAGCTGTGGCTGATCAGGAGTCTGGTGCCTTCGTGAATAACTCCCTGAAAAGTGATAGCATAGACAAAGAACAGGAAGATGAGGCTGACACTGAGATATTAATGTCCTCCAGTTTTACCCGGGACTTGAAACTACTAATGGATTTTTCATTGAAAACTGCCAATAGAAATCCTATCAAGAGTTCCAGGTATCTTTTGTGCAGTATTGATTTATTAGAGAAACTTAGACTAAATTTTTTTCATGGTGGACATAGTATGCTAAAGTACATTCCTAAAATCTTCCATATTCAATTAATATGATAGTGTGATTGTACACCAATCACACAATAAAAGTTTGGAATATTGGATAACCAAGTGCCCAGTGAACTTTTTCCAATTTGTCCGCTACTGTACTAAGACAGATGTATAAGCCTTCTTTATTAAAACTTGTGGACAAAAAGTCCATCCTTATCCAAAAGACTCATCAATTCATCTAGCAATGGAAAAAATTATAGAATGTGTGTACTGCTACACTTTGTTGCAAATCTGCAGTTATCCATGTATATGTATGAGATAGGCCAAACTACAGCAATCGTCTTGATGGAAAAACACTAGGTGAGTATGGTTTGGGGCAAAAATTTTTTTGCTCTTTCCTCAAATCTGTTATTTTAAATAAGATTAGCTTTTCCTATTTCCAACTTAATACATAATTCATATTCATTTACCTTTACATGGATTTGGAGGTTATTGGAATTTAAAATGCACATGGTCCAAGCTACAAAGACTTAAACAAAAGCACCATCTTGGGTCAAACAGATTTATGGCTTATACGATTAGTCCTAAGCTTCGAAGTCAAGACCTCTTGCATCAATGATCGGCACTAAACCAACAGTCTAGCCACCAAGTTTGTTCTTTGATGCAGTCAAGAATATTAAAGTTGTTATTGTTGGGAATTGGAATATTTTATAGTTTTAGTTTCTTAAGCAACTCGAGCAAAACATAATAATTACCAAAACAAATTTGGATATGTAAAATCTTGTTCATTTAATTGGTGCACCATAAAGACATTGTTTTCATGAAAACAAATCATATTCCAAGGTCAAAATTTAACAAATTATATTCGATTGCTTACTTCTTATATTTGTATTTTTTACGCAACTGATCATTGCATTTACTAAAATTAGGTTTGATTGTGATGAACGGCATGCTTATATTTTCTGTTTGTATTACCAAGTTTTCTATAATATTGTGCTGCGGCAACGATAAGAGTCTGATAAACTATGGTGCTATAAATTTCTATCTTCACTTAATTTATACAAACCATGAGTTTGACCATTCAATATGGCAACTAATGTAATGACCAACCCACCTGCTCTAAGGATTCATGTTGGTGTCCAGCCTGGATTTAATAACATAGTGCCATGACTTTTCTTCAATACCTTTGTTTCTTATATTCTGGTTGTGTACATGTATATATAGATAGTTTCATTTTGGCAAATTGAATGCACCATTGGTGTCAATTTGTGAAGATGATTATAGAAACAAATTATAGTACTATGCTATTAGGCTGCTTCTTGTATATTTATGTGTGGATAGAAGTGCTTCCTGCAGTTGCCTACCCCACTAAAAGTTTTCTTTTCTCTGTTGTCTCTGAGATATCTCATTTAACTTTGTTTTTTCTCTAGCAATGAACGCTTTTCTTCTGTTGATTGAGATGTTTGCATATTTTATATATCATAACTGTCATTAAGAAATCTGATTGTTTTCTAAGTTACTTTTTCGTCATTCTCGTGTTTCTACCAAATTTTGCTTATCGTTTAAATTGTATGCAGAGTTGCCATCCCAGGCCGTTTTCAACGTGCTTTCATGAAACTGCTCTATAGTGCCGAGTTTGAAGAGTTGTCTCCTAGGGATTTGATGTTGACATCAGCACTAAATACCGATTATCTCCTTACATTGCCAATTTATGTTGACTGGAAAAGAGCATCTGAGTCCAGTGCTATTATATTCAGGTAAATGAGTACCAAGTGGGTACACCAATTGCCACCTAGTGAATGTCCAAATTGGTTCACGTGGTCTTATCATTGTATGCTCCCAATCACGTGACTTTTGGAACTTATGTGCTATGTGTTGTCCACTTTCTTATTCTCATTAGAGAATTTAATTATTCCATAGACAAGGAAATTACTAGCCTGAGGAAACGAGATCTTTCATGCTTAAGACAAATACAAAGGGGAATTTTTATATCTTCCAACTCTACTTGGACCGAAGCAATAGTAATTTGCATCTTAAGACTTCTTCTATGTTTTCTTGTAAAACAAGATAATTCCAATAACTCACATACAGTTCTGAATACCACTGTGACTCTGTTGGTAGAGAAAAAACCATGTCTTATCTTTTGCATAGCAAGAGTAGTGAATCTGGATTTTATACATTACACAACTATATTTTATTTTTTCCTACTTACTGTTGATTAATTTTCAATTTGGTTCTTTAAATGCTATCTAAAGAGAATCTGTTTCATATTTCTGTTCATGTATTTCCATTTCTCACGTCAGACTCATCTTCAATAGACCTTGCTTGATGGAATATTGGCAGGTCATTCACTCTTCCCACGTGATCATTTTTTATATACAGGCGGGGATATGCAACTGAGAGGCAGAAAGGCTTGCTAATTGCTGAAAAATTGGATTACTTACAGTCAAAGTTGTTGCAAAACTTTTTTTTCCTTATCGCCAAACCGTTGGGGAGAGTTGGTGTCTGGTTACATGAGGTAATTCTTGTAGCTTATGATTTGAGTTTTCTTTAATACCTGTGTAATAAGTCTTTTTATATAGGCCGCTATGGTCAGGAAATCATTTTGCCTTGGGAAATAAGGTGTTAGGCTAATACTAAGTATATGAGTTTTAAAAAATTATGAGGTGATGAGGAAACAGATGATAGAAAATTATTATTTCCTTGCATTTTAATTTCAAGTTTAGGAAAAGAAACGATTTTCATGTCACCAGTTTGGATGCTGATTGTCAGGAAGAAAAAGGAACAGTTTTCTGTGACTTTATTATATATACTCCATCTTGCTTTCTTTTTTTTTTTTGTGGATTTTATGCCATTTCACTGTCTTCTTCCCTCTAAAGACCACTGAAAGATATTTGCATTTATTTCTGGTAAGAAAGATTAACTAGTGAATCACCACGAAAGAAGTGTTTCTTGTTCTTTCTTTATTTGTTTTTAATATCAACCAGTACTTGGGAGGGTTTGTGGTAAGTGCCGAACATGTCTTTCCCTTCTTGCGGTACCTCCCCATTGACTTATATGCTTAACAGAGATATTTATGCCAACTGCAAGGATAACCAAGGCTGTTTACATTCTTTTCTGTCCCACAACCTCAAATAGTGCCTTTGGGCAACAGTCTTTCTGTTTCTCCTTGACTAACAGCTCATCATGGCTTCCATTCATCTTGTCCATTATATAGCGCTTACCAACTCTCTTGATCACATCTTTTTTCACTAAGCCTTAATTACTGCACCAAATGCTTATTAGGCACTCATTATTCCTGTCATGCACACACCATACTACCCTAGCCAATTTTTCTGTCATGCGATGGATGCCAAAAGACAAGGGTTGGAGGAGATCAGTCGCTGCACTGAAGATGAGGTGCATCTAGGGGTCAAAAGGTAGCAGCTTAGGAGCCTGCTGGCAGTCACAGGCAACTGAGTTGGCAGTGCAGGTTGACACAACTTCTCATACTTCTCCGTGATACTTTCCAGACTTTGCATCCAACAGTAGGTAGCCTGCATAGAGCCTTGCTTTTATTCTTGTCGTCATGCTCATTTACCACCAAAAGCTGGTGCTACAATGAGACTTCTCTCTCTCCCTCAACACTTTTCTCCTCCACTAGGTAAAAACTTTATCTTACGCGCTATTTCCTTTCAGTGGTTAGTTAGAAATTCCGTTATTCATATTGAGTGATTAGAGTCAGCAGAAGGTGTGGATTCGGAAATTTCTAACATGGTAAAGCGATAGCAACAAAAAAATGAAAATGGAAGCAAGACCAGGCTAAAAAACAATGGCAGGAAAAAACTAAAGGAAATAACCAATTAAGTTGGCTTTGGTACCATCTTGAAAAGGGATAAAATTATCATTTATTGCTTGAATAAAAAAGGGAAACACTCTACCTCTTATATACAGATTACAATCAGCAAAAAATAGGAAATAAGTTACAACAAATCAAACTAAATCTATAGCTGTACAGTAAAAAAGGGTAACCAGATCAAATCAGATTTTTCTGAGATGATCGAGATTTTCAATAGTAACAACCAGATCATGATTTGATCGAAATTCTCAACAATTTGTGACATTTTACGTTGTAACTTCTAAAGTATAGTCATCTTCTCCACATGTGTGTTCTTATATACACGTACATCCACTGGGCAAAATACTATGAAGACATGCAGCTTGAGACTTTTTGGGATCTCTATATCTCCAGTAACTTAATGTAACCTTGCAACAACAACTATGTTTTTTAACAACTTAAGATTAGGATTTCTATAAGATACCCTATTTACATGATAATCCTTATGCCAATCAATATTTGATACAAGCTTCAAGATATGGACCATATCTAAGCTACCAACCTAAACTTGTATGTATATCATCTATAAAAGAATTATAAACTTTTCTCAGACTGGGTTAAATCCAACATATACCTAATATAACTTTATTATTTTCTCCTAAACTAGGAGTGGCGAATTCTATACTACATAACCACCAACCTTTCTATTTCATCAATCTAGCCCAATGTTTTAGTATATAGCCTCTATTAGCTCTCACATGGCGACAACATCACTATATATATTTCTTACAGTATAAAGTGTTTGGATTTTTTGTAACAGTTAGCAGTTCTTTTAACTATTTTACAGTATTATGTGTTAAGAATTACTTGTATTGGCCCTTGTTCAATATTTATGATCTGTAAGTGCTCATAATGTTCACTGAGAGTCTGTACTCTTATTGTTGAGCTCTACAACCTTACCAAATATAGTAGTACAACACAGGACAACCACAAGAAATATGGTGCCCAACATACTAATAAGATGTTAGAAACCTTATCATGTAGGTTAATGGTCATCCATCTGCAACTTGTTTCCAATATAAGACACTGATGGACTTAGAAAATACATTAATAAAGATATGCATGCAATTTTATTTTGATATTGCCTTTGTAGGACAAACATTCTTTCATTTGCAGCGTAAGCATGGTTAGATTAACGCTAGGGATTACTGGGCTTTGAGTTTTAGTGGCATTTTGTCATATCTCCTTTGCAATTATTGGAACTTTTTCATCTCCTCATCTTTGGTGGTCTTCTTCTATTGAAATTACTTTGATTGTCTAACTTATTTTGCCTGAATTTTAAACTTAAATTCTTCAGGATGATTTAGCATGAATGCGCATGTGAATTATGTTTTCAGTCCTGAATTGAATTCTTGCTTTTATTCATTGACTTGTTAAATTTTGTGTGAGCATGGTATCTATTGGGGTTGCTGTATGAGTTTGAAATATTTCTATTATACTCCAAGTAAATGGAAAATGTTTTCGTAAAGATATGCTATTACTGCTCTCTTTTGTTTATTTGTGCCTGCAAATCCTCTGTTAGTTAGTTGCTATCACTCATTGAAATTGTTTCTCTTCAGTTGTACTTTATCTACCATCATCATACTACTTGCTGCTTAATTACAAAGTAATATAAATTTTTGGCAGTATGTAGTCAGCACCTCCAGATTCACTTGTTTGGGACATAGATTAGAACAGTGAACAGACTAGAAATCATCTCAGGATATGCCATCAGCCATTTTATTTAGTGAAGATCTGCTGGAACAGCTAATGGCCAACAAATGAAGAACACCAATTTCAACCTACCTTTTTATTTGACCTTAACATGCACACATACTTGCTTTGACTCTTATGGAGCTATTGGTGCCAATATCACTAGCATCTAGATTGCCTGTAATCTTAAAAAGTTTTATAATCCATTGCAAAATCAACCTGTTTATCATTACAATAGATTCCATTGGAAAAGATATCAGCAAAGGTATTAAATTTGATGTCTTAGATTTCGCACTGATGTGTATAGTTCTTCATGTTTAAGTGCATAGTGAGATTTACTTCAGCTGGTATGAGATGCATGAGATGTGAAATACAAAGGGAAATCTACACTGTTTGGTGGAATAAGGGGAAAGCATCTTTAAGGGGTTTTAAAAGGTTAAGAACTTGGGAAGAGAGGAAGCCTGCTTTTGTATCACTAACCAAGGCAAGAAAAAACGAAAGTTTGAGAATCAAATTCCTTCTACCAGCTTTTTTGTCATATTGAGTGTAACTGGATAGAGATGCTAGATTGCTAGGTGTTGTATCCAACACATAGGTTATTTTGTTATTGCCGCCAATAATGGTGATGGAATTTTTGGTGTAGCCCCTGATTAGATGGGGTCTTAGGAGGGAGAATTGATGCAAAATCTATGAACTGATCAAGCAATGGAAGCCCAATATGAAGAGTTTTTCCTCAAAAGGAATGTTCCCTTGGAGATCTAGAGTCTTTAATTAATTTTTTATTTTTTATTTTTGTTTCTAATTAAGTTTTCGAGTAAAGGTATAATATGTATTTGATTTTTGCAGTAATTATTTCTCTGAGTTGGGACTTGTTATTCAAGTCTCATTTGGAGTCTTAAATAATTAGGGTTAGTCTTAGAGTTAACATTTAGTAGTTTCCTAATTAGAGTACTAATCCATGGAGTAATATGAGCCTTTAGAATTGATTAATATTCATCTACTTCTTGCTTTTCATTGGCCATAATAAGAACTGATATTGTAATTCTTCTTCTGCTACTGACTCCTCTTCTTATTCTTATTCTTCTTGCTTATTCTGTTGCTTTCCTATGATTCTACCACCAAATTTCTAATGAACAATTCAATATCCACAAAGCTCATCCCCTGTTTGAGTTCATAAGACAATGGATAGTCTGATTCCCCAAATAGTTACGATGCATGGTACTGTTAGTAAGTGTTGAACAGTCTGAAATTTTTCTCTTTCCACTTAACAAGCAAAGCCTACTTTTATTTCTAAAACTTGTTCAACCTAATATTTCCCCAAGGTTTTGAAAAATTTCTCTTTCCACTTCGTTAATGCACAAGCCTGTTTTTATTTCCAAAACTCTTTCAATGTAATTCCCAATTTTTTCAGCCACATATATCCGTAAAATCGTTTATAATACTTTTCTCAGCCAGAAAACCTTCTCGAGCCCTTGGAATACAAGTACTCTGCTACATAACTCGTTTTATATCAGATAAATTTGTGGTACTTTATCATCAACTTTTTGAGCTTAAAGCAAGGAATCCTTAAAATTACTTGATTTGAATCCAGCGACTGCCTGGAGTGATTGATATTATGAATCACTTTTATTATATATTAACTTATTTCCTTTTTATAATTATATTCTTGCTCTGTTGACGTGTTTTATGTTTTCCTGAAACAGGTTTTCAAGAGCATCACTCAGAAACAAGATACGGAAATTTTGGCAAACAAATTTAAGCTCTGGCTTAAGGACTTGTCACTTTCCCTGAAACCTCGTTCCTATGATGAAAAAATGTTTGATGACCTTAAACGAGTTGACATCCTATCCAGTGACCTCCCAATCTGGGTGGCTGCACAGAAAGCAGTAACTCGTTACGAAGGAATTCTTTCAGAAGTTGGGCCTCGTGAGAGGCTCTTAAGGAAGTTTCTTGCATGGGTTGGCCTAATACCATCAACTCCTGAGCAAGCATTTGACCTTGACTCACACAGTACTAGTTCTGAATCCAATTTAAGGTTCAATGCTGATTGACTATTATCCCACTAAACCTCTGATATGTTATATGATTTGATAATTAAACTGTGCATGTTGATTGACATGTGTAGAGAGGCTGGCAGCCCATTGGTGCCTATGAAAAGTTTTGCATTATTAATCCAGTAGCAACCCATCCAAAGAGGAAGTTAATAACCTTTCTAGAAGAGTTAATTTTAGAATCTTCTGATATCTTGACTTCAATATTTTCCAATAAAAAAAAAAAATCATTGATCAGTTAGTTACTAGAAACCTCCCTAATCATTGGTGTATGGGATCTATGAGTTTTTCCTCATCTATTTGAGAGTTCTTTCTTGGGATGGATCCTAACTGCACTTGGTCGTATTTAAAGGGACACACAAGCTGCATAACTTCTTTCAGAAAATTGTCCAAGGACTGTATTGTTGAAATCCATTCCTTACTAGGTTGTCCAAGCCTGTCACATATCAGCATGTATTTTGCTAAAGCAAAGAAACTCTGTTTCAAAGAGTTGTGCTTCCCACACATCTTGTCTTGATAATTTCAGGGCGCATCTTTCTCTCTAAACTGTCTTCATCTCATTTTTACACTGATGAGTGGATGTCCAGGTTTTCTTCAATTCTTCAGTTCCATTGCATCATAGTTTATGAAGCCAGCAAACTTCTTAGCAAATCTCACTCCCGTCTGATCCAGCATGTCATCATGATCAAAATATTCTCTTCCTGAAGCAACCCAAGCAGATAAAGCTGTTTGATCAACCTCTCCTTGAATATTAAAAGCTTGAGTAAGTTAATCATTTATTGATATCGCTAACATGTAATGTTATTTGTGGTGGCCATTCACTCAATAAAAGTGAGGTGCTACTGGCGTTCACACCTGCCATAGCTCTTATCTTACGTCTCTGGAGGGGTATTCTTGTTGATCTGCCACAGGATACTTTCGGTGCATCGTGTTAGTTACTAGCACTACTTCCAAAGCATCTTCCTCACATGAGGCATAAGCCAACCTTCAAGATGTTCAATAATGCATAGGACTAGTTCATTTTTTTGCCATGCCAATTTGATTTAATCTGATATCTCTCTCTCTCTCTCTCTCTCTCTCTCTCTCTCTATGAGAAGCAGCTGGATGTCGCTATTATCTGTTTAGGACAGAATTAATCTTATTTTTGGTAGATGTTTGGCATCTGCAAATTTTTAATATATGTTGAAAATTTTAAGCTCAATGCAATGAAAAATTATGCCATGTGCATGTCTAAATATGATGTAATATGAGCCTATTGTGCTATTTTCTTTTGGAGGAATTTAATCTGAATTAGGACTAAAGGCTTCTTGGTTTTTGTTATAAATACTTATAAGTGATGTTTTTATTTGTACAGCCCAATTTTCTTATCAAGGATATCACTTAGTGACATATGGAAACCTGCATCACCTAAATCTTGTGGAAATGACTTCGGGAAGATGTTAAAAAATGCCTTTTCAATTCTCTTCTCACAATCTATTCTCCAGGTACGTTATATGTGCATAATGTTCCTTTACTCTTTTGACTGAACTTTGATGCTTCCTTCTTGTTTTTGTGTCAGTACCAATTCTTTTAACATCTGTTCATAATTAGTCCAATCATACAAACCTCAGCTTCAAATTTGCTGTTCTGGGAGACCTGCAATTGATTAGTAGGATATATTTGGTAGCAATATGAACATTTGTGAGGTTTGGAATTGCTAAAGTTAGTGGATGTAATTGAAAAGATAGTACTCTAGCAATGATTGGCGGTAGGACCGTGAAGGATGCGGATGAAATGATAGGAAATGAGCATTTTCTATCATGTTGCACAGAGTTTGAAAAAGTGGAAAATTTCAGTGGAACTCAATGATGAATTTTACTTTCTCATTCACAATCAATTCCCAAGCCCTTGTTGACATCAGAACTACATAGACGGGACAAGCATCTGTCAGTCACCAAAAATATTCTATCTACTTATTTTGTTAATTCATATTTAATCTATTTGACAGTGGATTAACAGGAATAAGGGGGTAGTTAACTATATAGAAACTATTTCTTTGTATCACTTTTGATTTTTTTTAACGATCACTTCTGAGTTAAATAAAAATGTCTTCATATAGGAGCTGGCATTCCAAGAATTAATCTTGCTTTATACTGAAGAAATTGGAGAAAGTGAAACTACAGATCAAGCGGAGGTGCCTTCATTGCAAATGAAAATCTATGAGAGAATTCCTATTCCAGATTTGCCAGTAAATGCTTCAGCACTGAAAACCTTATTCTATGAAAATGGTTTGCGTGGATGAATAATTTTTTTTTTTTTTTGTAGGTTGTTTTTCCTCACAGGAAGCTGTCTTTCCGTATTCTTGACACGGTATGCAGAATATGAACTAATCTGCTCCAGCTCCCCCAAATAGTGTTGCTGCCCTATTAAAAAATTAAGAGCATGAATTTTGATATTGAGGCATTACAAGATGCGATACTTGAACATGAATCATAGTAATACCTAAAGATTATGGGAGAGAAAATGGATTGGTTAATAAGTGGGTGCAATGGACTTCTTTAGCAACTTGGTTTATCATTTTTGAGCGTGAAGTAGTTGCTAGTGGAGCCCATTACTACAATCCTGGATTTGGAAGGAGCATATTGATGATCTTGTATGTCCAATGAGAAATCCTGGATTTGGAAGGAGCAGATTGAAGATCTTGTACAATGAGAGGTGATTGTGATATCATTAGTTTATGAATGGATGGAATGGACTTCTCTAGCAACTTGAATTAATCAAATACTTGTTAGTGGAGCCTATTATGCCGAAGTTTGCATGCCCCTGGGGCGTGAAAATCATGTTGTCACAGCCTATGCACAGTCAGGATAAGAAAAAAGCATTATCTGCAAATTGAAGCTTTACTACTCAAATTTCCCATCTGAACCCTTAATTAGTCTTCTTTCCCCTGCTATCTGAATCATCTGTCTCAAAATCACAGTTGCAATGAAAAAAGGTTTATCTACCATAAATAGTGTAGTATTTCATGATATTAGGCATAGGTCTAAACCCCCAACCAGGATACTGGTGGTTTTAAGGTGAAAAAAAGAGTAACTTCAGCTAATACTGAGTAGATCTTATCCAATCATGTTCTCTATTTTTTGTTCCCCCCGTTTTCTTTCTTGTAATGGCCTCCAGTTATCAACTACCGAATGGAGGTGCTTATGTTGCTTTCTTCATTCAGTTGTCTTTAGTCAAAGTTTCCTTTTTTAGTGCCCAAGGAGAATATTATTGTGGGATAGCAATATTAATATCAAACTAGCGCTAAGTGATATCACCAATTTGTAGTTTTAGATCAGAGAATTGTTTGGTGTTGATTTACACTCGGTTTTGCATAGTGTTTATCTTATTAAATCACAAAACAAGGCACTCCAGTGGGATGATATCTTATTTTCATTCTCTATCAATTTAGGCACGTGTGTATGTGAAAATGTAGTTATAGGGGTTTTGTGAATATCATTTGAGGCTTGGAGCTATATGTTGTTCACAAATTTTACATACATACCCAAGGATGATAGAAGCATATGCTACAATATGTTGAAAACATGTTTAAGAAAATTCTATAAGCTTTATTCTGTCAGTTCCATGCCATCTAACACAAATAATCATCATTCCCCTTATCCTCCCCCTCCCCCTTTGATGCAAAGTTGAAGGCTCAAGAAAAAACATATATAAGGAAATTTTAATTCCACGATTCCTTCATCCTCTAATCTCTCTCTCTTAGAACTATTCTCATTTCTATGGAGTACTGTGAATGCATGTGCTACTCCCTGTGACAAATTGAATGCTCCTATTTTATTTTTGGGATGTCCACAAACAATGCTTTATTTCCTAAAATGACAATTTTCTTTCCTAAGTTACATTCTCACTTAAGGTAATGTCGTAACTTTCGACCACTATTATAAGGGCACAAGAGTAAATATACTCAAAATTCTCACTTTTCAACTGTTGTTTGAAACTTCATACCCATTCAAAATGGCACATTCAAATTGGGACAGAGGGGATAATACTCTCATAATGATTTACATTTTGGATCTATATAGAAGTCATGGAACACAATGAAATTTAAGTTGGATATCCAAAGATAGAAATGACATGATTCCCCTGTATGACTTTACTCTCTCATGCAAAGTAGAGGGGATTGCTTTGTGGCCTGAATCATGGCCTTCTAGTTGAAGGAAGCTGGGATGTATAGCGGCAAGATATTCCCAAAATAAGGCTGGCCCTGAAGTGAATTCTTAGGCTAGAATCCTATTTTCCACGCCTAGTTTGTCATATGGTCTAATCATTTCCTTAAGTTTTGAAATGTGACCACAAGACCATGAAGACAGCTGGTAACTCCAGCTTCTTCATCAGGTATCCTGCAACTTCAATACTTAAAACAGTGTCATTTTACTTTATAAATTCATAACAAATCCATCTTTTAGCAGCCAAGTAGCTGATGTCTATGAGGAATAATGATGATGCTTTCCCCATTGCAGCAACGCTTTCAACCAAGGGACCTCCACTTTGGCGGTAGCAATATTTAGATTCCATATTGAGCCACTCTTCTGAGTTTTATCCCTTATGGGCACAGTGAAAAAACAAGGTAAAGTAAGGAGGAAAGGGAAACTTAATTATATATGAACTCTGAGCCTTAAGGTTCCTGCAAGGGGCTGCTAGCTGCCTTTATTAAGATTTCCTTTCTTTGCTTCTTTCATTTAAATTAGGACTGGCCTGGTTCAATTGTAAACACGGAAATGCGAGATTGGGTGATTGTCTTTTCCTCCTCACTTGTCAATTTCTCCCCCAATTCCATGATTATCTTTATTTTGCTTTGTCTGGCTGCTCTTAAGCCTCTTCTTCTGGTTGCCCATCTAGAGTGATGAACATGTCTGCTATCAGATACAAGTAGTCACATAGAAAGCTGTATCTATCTACCATTTTCTCATATTCCTTGCAATCCATTTAGTGAGACACTTCACAACAAATCATTGCCATTTTATGGAAACTCTGCCCTGGAACTTTCTCATTTGTTTCCATGTCCTGATGCATTGACATAATTATGATCAAGAAGTGAAGTCATTATTTAAACCAACTTGTGACTACTAGTATAGCTACCATACATAGGAACCAGGTCAACAATCCCTGCATTGGAGAAGAGCAGATTGCCGGTTGCATTGCTTAACCAAGATTTTTTAACACAAGAATTGGAACACTTTAAAAACTGAGTTTCTTGTACCTTTTTCCAGAACGTGCCTTTATGAGCAGTTATGACTATACAATTGTTGATTTTTTTGTAATAGACTGGCCTAATTTCCTTTATCTGCGCAATGAGGGTCTTCCCCTCTTTTTTAAGTATAATCTTTAGCTTCTCCACGTAAGTTATATATGCAAATGGTTCTCATGGCCTACAATGTATTTCCATCTTGTGGCCATCTTATTTTACTGAAACATATCCTCTCTACCTGTCTGTCATCTTTCTGTTTACCCATCTGTTGTGAAAAGAGGACCTTCTGACAGTAACTCTACGTAAGATTCATTCATCCCTTCCAATCCATCTCTCAAGAAGATGTGTTTATGCTTAAAAACTTGATGATTCATGTTTAGCATTTATTGTGTAAGAAACAGCTGGATTTGCTGTCTCAGATGCCATCACTGGCCAATGACCTCTATTTCAGTAATTATATGAAAATTGGATGTAAGGAATGCTTGACAGAATCAAAAAAGAGTACTTGAGATTGTAACCTCAAAAGCACCTTCCGCTTTAAAGTCGTGTGTCAGTGGAAGACCAAGTTGTAGGCATTGCTTGCATATGGCTAAATCACAAAAGAATTCCCTAAATGAGGCCCTGTAATTGATGTTTGGTATGTGAGACCTACTTCATGGTTTTATTGCTTAATTCTGAAATTTTTCAAATTCCCAAAAATGTATGAAAGAAGGTTGAAATTAAGGGATTAAAAATTCATGCCAGTACTGACACTGCCGAGATTACACAATAAATGGAAAATAGTGATGAGGACAGATATATTTACAAATAAATGTTAAATCAATTGAGTATTTGTCTCCACTTCTATGGATACGATAGTCACCTAATTTTATACCACAAAAGTGATATATAATTTAAGGCTGATATAAATCTAGCATTCTTATGTAGCTCTAGAAGATGCTGACTCTTCAATGAATGCATTTCCAATTCATTTTAAAATTATCAATGTGTTCGTGTTTACTATTCTTTAAACATATTTCTGCTGTTCCTTGAACAAATAGTTGCTAATTTGGTGATATGGATAAATCTTAATCACAGACTTGAATCTCTTCTGCAGGTACGCCTGGATGTTGCCACAATATTGGGACTTTTGGCATACTTCTTCAGTTATAAATTTGAAGACATTTTATCTTCACCGTATGTACTTGTATGTTCATAACTGCTTGCTTTAGAGGTTTTGCTCCATGATTGGTTCTTAAGTTAAGCCCCATGGTTGATGTGATGTACTTACATAGTTTCAGGTTCATGGCCTCATGTACAGAGACACTCATGCATGCTTAGGTGCAAATTTCTCAGACTTGTGGAACTCAGTTATTTGATGCAGGATCTTTGTACCATGACTATTGGATGACAATAAGCTTGGGGTTATTTTGAAGGATTTCAAGGTTTATTGTTACAAAAGTAATTACTTTAGCAGGAAGCTAAGTAAGGTAGTGTCTAAGTGGAGAATCTTGTAAACGATCAAGACAAAAAAAATTTCCGAGAGTTACAGGCTTTCTCTCTGCAGAATAAGAAACAGGAGATAAGGATAGAATAGATCAAACTTAGAATACTATACCTAGATCCTTCAGCGCCATACTGAGAAAAGGATGCTTGGCATATAGAAGATAGTTGAATTGGTATGACTATCTCCAGTGAGCTTCAAAAAGCATTTGAACACTTAAAACTTCATATCCTTAAGTTGCTAGACCAAGAGGGCTTCTGGTATTTGTCCATGGATAATTAAGACTAGTGTATGAAGTAGTAATACAAAGTAAGCTGTTGAAACATCTCATATGACTTAAACTAAAGTCCTAGCACACATTATAGCTGAACTTTCCAATGATTTCCATCGTATCTTGGCTATGTGAACAAGAAATGGCCAAGTAATTGTTACCTATGGCTTTGAAGCATGCTATATCAGGATAATGGAGGTGACATGTGAGTTCAAGTCATAGACCTTTTAAGAGGACAGTAAGTTTTTCATGGTGCAGGTTGCTGGACTAGGAAGCAGGAAATAGTAAGTTGAAGCATAAAAAGGACTTTTATTTTGGTGAGTTATTGATATTAATTGAGAAGAAGCAGGAAGAGAAAGATATGATGTACACCTTTTGGTGGATGCGATGCAACTTAATAAAATTTCAGCTAACAGCCCTATTTGTTGCCGTTGCCAATCAGAACTAGCGCAGTTTACTCTTCATTGTTTGGATCTAATCATCCAACCCTGATTTCTCTTTTTGTTATATTTCTTACTTTATGGTGTACATTTCAGCCTTATACTTTGCAGAAATTCTAAGTTAAGATCTCTCAGATTTCTTCTTTATAAGCTCTAGCTGGTTCTCCAATAACCAGATGTCCTCAGAGTACGAAAGCAAAGGTATCTCAATGTTGTTGTTTGTCCTTCTTGCGGTGAAGATTTTATTTTACCCCCGCTGCTTCACTTGCTTCTACCCCAAACACAGAGGTAGGTCTGAACCTTACAGCTAGTTATTGGACGTGAAAATGAAGGGTGATGAAATTGGCCCTCTAAAATTGCTTATCACTTTGAGGAAGTGCCTTACAATAGAGCGCCTAAGCTAATCTTGGTGTGTTAAGATCAGCAATGAACATGAAGAGAGATTTTTCTTCTGTAGATAGGAATTCATAGCAGAAGGATGAGAAAAGTATCTATGCAGTTAGTTGAAATTTTAGATATGTATGAGCAGGGCCAAACACCCCCACCCCCCTTCCAAAAGCAAAATATAAAGGTTATATCCACTAATAGTGAAGGAGTAGGAGTACAAATATTCAGTTCAGGGTTTAGAGCCCCACGGCCACCATGTAAAATATTACGATATTTTTCTTTCTGCTGATAGCTCACCATGTCTATTTTGAGTTCATGTCAGAGGATAGAGTGATGCCAAGTTCGGAAGAAATTTTGTCAAGACAAAAGATTTGTAAGCATGATCATTAGGAGCTTTTCTCTGTTCTTGAATAGGCGAAAATATAGGGGGGTAGAGGTGCAAGCCACTTTTATTCAAGAGATTTGCTGCCAGAGAGCATGCTATGAAGGTCCTACCCAGTCAATTTGGATAAAGCGGCCTAAAATTGTTCAGAACTGTTTCCTTACCTCATGCTGTTTAGGGGTTCTTAGTTTCCATTGCATCAAGTTGACCTAGAGTAACAAGCATATGTGCGTTGTGGATGGATTAGTCTACTATATAAATTAATTCTGTCTCATTTTATTGTGAAACTTCCGTCTATTTTTTTGTCTTTCTCATTCAACTGTAGTATTGTCTTGTCACATCTAGAATCAAAACTACTTGCAACTTCACACTTTTTAAGATGCAGGGAGCACACAATAGAATACTCTTTAACATGCATTTGATGCATTTAAACTTTAAAGTAAAGTTTCTAAGCTATAAAGCTGACCTATTGCATATCCTGCCTTTATTTCTAATTAATTGCGATCTTTTTTTTCCCTCTAAACACAAACTTACTTTATCTTACCTTGGATGTCACTCATCTGTGATTTTTACTTTGTAAATAACAAATTATCCTCACTGTACTTACACCTCAATATGAGGATTCTTATTGACAAATTCATTCCTGCTCTTGGAAACATCTGGGAACTGCAATTTTTTGATCCCTTGTGAGGACAATGCAATGGAGCTTACATTGATTGTCAAGGAAGAAAAACCTAGTGGAAGAAAAAAATAATAATAATTTTGTTCCTTGTAATAAGAGGGCCATTATCAGTTCATGTCAATGCCTGACTTACAATAATTCATCTAATCATTACTTAGATGTAAATGAGTTTGTAAAGGTTGTTTGGCTTGTATCATTTGTGCAGATCCGCAATACTTTTAGATGTGATTGCAGCCAGTGCACTTGTGATATATGTGACTCGTGTACTTTTGGGCTACAAACAAACAAGGGATAGATATCAAGTGAGCTGAGCACATTCCTTTCTCTAGTTTCTTTTTGTTGTTTCAAAAAAAGAGTGCATCTTTGCTCAAGCTTACCTGTTTAAAGATTTATTCAGCTTCTGGTCAATAGGACGCTCTACGAGAAAACAGTAGCTAGTGGCTTTGGTTCCATTCATTTTCTTCTTGATGCTTCTGAACAACAGCAAGTGAGAAACCACTAGACTTGTATTAATCTTTTCATTTTGATGTTGATTCCCCTCTACTTCAGTCCTCTGGGGCAGTGGGCTTAAATAGATTTGTATGCCTCATTCTTTTCCTCTGACACTTGATGCAGTACAAAGAAGCCATTTTGGTATATGCAACCCTACTTAAAGCAGAGAGTGGCCAGGTCAGTTTTATGGCCATTATTCTTTTTGTGTTTCTGGTAGTTTGTTTGTCAGGCTTTAACCTGAGAATTCTGCTTGTTATAGCTCTCAGGTGATATTTCCATTTGATTAAGAAGAAATTCTGGTTGTGTACAAAAAAGAACTCTGCTCAGAGCGAGAACATCTTAAATTTGCATATTTAATGTCAGTTCCATTTTAGACGGTTGGACGCCATGTGCTTCCTTTGCTTCATCATTCTTTATTAACTTGGAGTTGTTTTTGTCTCTAATATACTGTTTGGACTTGGTTTCACTCTAATAAATTTGCATATTTTTTTGTGTACTTAATAATTGTATCACCTAGAATTTGGTTGAATGCAGGTGACAAGCACAAGAGCTATTGGAGATAAATGTGAGACATTTATTTATGATGTTTTTCAGGAGAAGGTAATCAATCAAGGAATCATTTATTTATTTAACTCTTTCTGTCGTCTGTGTGATGATCATCATTGTGTTAAGTTGTATGTATGCAGGTTGAGATGCCAGTTGACAAGGCCATAGAGACACTGTTGAGGCTGGGTCTTGTAGTAGACAAGGTTGTTGATGGACAAGTTGTACTGCAGGCTATGCCCTGTAGCAAGGCATATACCGTTCTCCAAAATCGTTGGAATAGTCTAATCAACTAACTTTGTCCAACTCAAAGTTTCCAATTGATTATTTGGTAGAGACCTAAAAAAACCACTTATGAAATTATAGTCTAGTTTCTGTTTTTATTTCTGTATGTTGAGAACATTAGTTTCAAAGAAAATGGTGAATTTGATCAGACACAGAGACAGGGAACAACTTCTGAAAATCTAGTTAATTGAGCAAAGTTGTTACCAAGTGGAAAATCCAAACAAAAATTAAATTTGTTGAGTATTCGTCATAACCTCAGAATGAATTGCTGTGTTTTTAATGAAGTGGTTTTATGTGATTGAAAATTTTAAATAAAGAATACCTATGGTGATAAATTTGTTATTTTCAATGCAAATCTAGGAATATGTTCATAGGTGATTATGTATTTTAGAATTAGAATGAGGTTTGAATGAATCAAGTTCAAAATGAAGAAAAATAAAAAGAACATGTGCACCATCACTATAAGCAAAGTTTGGTGAATCTTGCATGGCCATTCACAATGATAGTAGCATTTTCCCTTTTAATTCTTCAATCTCATGAAAAAACAGAGCATGGTGTCAATATATTAAAATGATCATGATCTATGTACAACTTATAATATCATACGAGTACAGCTACATACCTAATACATGTTATTTTATGGTGATATCACAATTTTACTGGGAATGGTGGTATGGGACACTATAACTTGATTTTCTAAAATGCTTGATAACAAACTTGTAAAATTTTGTAAAGTATAACTTTTCCTTTTTGAATATGAAAAACACATAAAGCTAAATACATTTTCATTTTACACTCTACAAATTTAATAAAACCCAATCAATATTTCTCAACAATATAAATATATTAGAAATGAAAATCTAAAAATAAAGATTAACTTGGGAAAATAAATTGATTTCCAATGATTAGAGGTGTCTTAAGTGTTGACTGCCTGATGAATGACCGTCTCTGTGGGCTTGTGGGAGTCTTTCACACGAACACGGTGTTGGGTTGGTATTTGGTACTTGGTAGGTAAGTCATTTAGATATGTATATCCATCCACGGCTTTTTTCATCTTCATCATTGTCAAACTCGCACACTCTAAAATCCAAGTAATTTTCACTGGTAAAGGGAAACAAGAATCTAGTGGCGATGAGGGGGGCAATCAAGGCCGCGATAGCCGATGGCGTGCTGACCTTCATGTGGATTTTCTGTGCATCGTCGCTGGGTGCCCTTACATACATCGTCGCTTCCGCTCTGGGTGTGGCCCAAGGCCTCCCCACCCTTCTCATCACCACATTTCTCGTCTTCCTTCTCTTGTTCATATTTGGATTCATCGGCGATCTCTTAGGTGGGGCTACCTTCAATCCCACCGCCACCGCCGCCTTTTATGCCGCCGGCTTTGGTGGCGCTGACTCTCTCTTCTCTGCTGCCCTCCGCTTTCCTGCTCAGGTCACTAATTAACTAGCTAACTAATTCATTAGTCAACTCTACTATGATGGAATGGAATTACCATATACTATTAAGTCTATATCATCCACGACGCATCTTTGATAACGAATGATATAATAATGACCCTTTTCATGAACTCCCCATTCAGAGGGGTATACTGATCACTGTTGTTTAGGTAGCCGATTGGAGATCCATTTCTTATTCTCAAACTCCGCAATTTCCTGCTAATTGAAGGCTGTGTGTTCCATTTAGATACCTTAAAGGCTAATTATTTGAACATGTGTTCCCTGCCAATCCCTCAAGCATGAAGAACAATGTGGATGTCCATTTTCCTTGAAAGTGCTTTGAAATTGTCTGAACACTTGTATGTATAGGCAACTTTTTCCATTTTATTTTCGTGAAAATTTTGAAATATTTCCTGTACACTCGACAGGCAGCTGGTGCAGTGGGCGGTGCACTTGCAATTTTGGAGGTTATGCCGTTGCAGTACAAACACATGCTTGGAGGCCCTTCTTTAAAGGTGGACTTGCACACTGGAGCAATTGCCGAGGGGGTATTGACTTTCATAATCACCTTTGCAGTCCTCCTCATTGTCATTAGGGGTCCAAGCAACGTACTTATAAAGAACTGGTTGCTTGCTATGTCAACTGTGGCACTAGTAGTTGCAGGTTCCAGTTATACAGGACCTTCCATGAATCCTGCCAACGTAAGCAATGCATCACCTTTTACTTATACTTTTACATTTTGGAAAGTTTATCAGAGAATCTTGTCTTTTATGCTTTTCATAATTTATGTTCAGTTAGTCTTGCATTTGATTGTCAGTCTTAATTAAATATAGAAACAGTGAGGAAAGATATTCTTCTTTGCTTAGAGTGAAGGTAAAAGCTTTAACATTTCTCCCTTTATTGTATCCTTGGTGTTTGAATATAGACTCTTATCTGATTTCCTAATAAGAATCTCTCTAGAAATCAGAGGCCAGGTAATACTATCATGGCATTTATTGGATGAGTGTCCACTGACATAGACTGAGTAATTGTTTGCTGTAATAGGGTGGTAATCCGGTTGCAGAAAGCGTACATTCCTCATTGGGTCGTTCTCTGAATGAGCGTCAAGCTCCTCAGCCACAAAATCTTCTCCATTTCCTCTGACATGCATGAATGCATGATACTTCTTATCTGGTGCTCAGTTTGAAAGTAGGATACAGTGGCTATGGGAAGTGGCATTAGGTTGTCTAGTCTCAGCCATCACCTGGACTATGGCTGCCAGTTATTTCTGCTGGAAGGATTAAGGAGAAGTTTTACTTGAAATACAATGAGGAAATAGTAAGGAGAAAACACCGGCACTGTTAGAGCATATGGTACAATGGCGACTCAGATGTACATTAATAAGATGAGTTGAAGCATCCTCCATTAGATTCATAGGATGCAGTTTTGTGCTACTGTAGAAAATATGTGTGAAGAATAGCTACCTTCTAGGTGTTTGCATATTGTTCTTAACACTATGGAGATGTTTCTATTCTTCTGATGTCTTTTAATTTCTTTCATATCCATGGTGTTTTTCCTTTTCCTACGTATTCTTTCTCTCTTCCCGTATTTTTCCCAATCAGCTCCTTTTTGCATAGTCCTTGATTTGTCATTTATTCTTTCCTGTTTTAAAATTTTCACTTTGGAAAAGAATTTTGATCAGCGAGTTTTTGGTCCTTTTCCCTCGATGGTATATACCTTCAAGAGCTGGCTTCATACAGATGCCTCTGAAATCTATTGGAGTTGTTTATTTTCAAGTTCTGGTCCATTCATTTGAAAGATACAAAATATCATTTATAACTGCATCTTAAAGAGAATTAAATAACTTCTTAAAATTTAACTTCTGACCTAGAGTAACAATGGCGAGTCAGAACTGTTCTGCGGATATCAGTCTTTGTCTTCTGAGAAAAAGGAATGTCCTACATATGACTGTCTTCTTGTAGGGTTCGATATAATCGCAGGGGTATACGTAGCGAAAAATTAAAATTTTTATCAAACATAAATTTAACCCGTTTGATTCGAAAGCGATTTTAACGATCGCGCTTATTCAAGTGAATATATAAATAATATAAAATCGGATTATACCTTTCGTGCACTCCGGTTGTTGTAGGGAATGAAGCAATCAATTGCTTATCCTGGACTATTAGAACTCGCAGGGATCCAAGTGTCTCCCCTCTATCAGGTCCACGATACAGAAGAGCAACACCAATCAAAAGGATTCGCTAGTATCCTTTTAATT
Source organism: Paulownia fortunei (assembly GCA_019321725.1). Lineage (NCBI taxonomy): Eukaryota > Viridiplantae > Streptophyta > Magnoliopsida > Lamiales > Paulowniaceae > Paulownia > Paulownia fortunei. The sequence continues at coordinate 15,418,955 of CM033123.1, forward strand.
ATTTACTAATCTAGAACCGGAGTATATTTTCAAGAACAATAAAGATTGATTATTTAAGTTCTTGAAACAATAATATGAAGAGAATAACAAGAAACTGATTTTTTTTTTTTTCTTTTCTTTTCTTGGAGAGTAAAAATAGAAGACTTTTAAACAAAATATTTTTACTCAAATTTTTGAATTAATTATGTAATTTTCATCCATTATATATATAGGGTTGAAAATTTTAATCATTTTCCAGCTCTTGGAAAATTTTTCAATTTTGAACTATTTCAAAAAAGAATTCTAAATCTTCCAAGAACTCTTCTTTTTTCTCTCTCTTTTTGTATGTGGACTAATTTGAAACTACATTAATCATCAAAATTATCTACATACATTGTTAATATTAATTTGAACTCTTCAAATAATATCAAGATAGATATATATCATATATATATATATACTATAATTATATTAAATCTTAGTGGTCTATTTTATCCCATAAAATTGATCACTATATTTATTTATCTATAAATATATTAATTAAATAAATCATATTTATTTAATTTATTCTCTTCATACTTTAGTGGGTTTCTTAAGTGATCCACATTTATTTTGGGCTTGTACTCAAAAATTCCCAAATCAATTCAAATGATTCAATCCCAATTTAATCAATCCAATTGATTAATTTAATTTACTCCAATTGAGCTTCCTAATCAAATTAGGTCCAATTAAATAATCCAATTACTTAATTGAATAATTTAATTTAACCATTAAATTAAATAGAACCCTTAATTAATTAATTGATCAGTATTAATTAATTAATTTCCAATCATTGGATAAAATCTAAAATTAGAAATGTTGTTTTCCATAAAGATGTGTGACCCTCTTAGGTTCACTACTAAACTAGTAGTGGGTTTGCAACATTTGCAACTTATGAATAACAATTATTCCGATTAATTAATCCGCTTGGAATCAACTCTTTAATTTCAAGAACCTCACTATCCATGAAAACACCTAGCAAGTAATCATGGCAAACTAGTCTTAGGTGAAATAACGAGTAAACCTATTTCAGTTGCGAGTACCATACACGTACGGTCCTTTCGACAGCTAATCTCCTGATTGAATTTAAGGCATGAATTATAAGTTGAAATCCTAAATGATTCAATAACTGTGATCCCATTTCAAGTTCCAATGATTTTTGATGAATCACAATTCATACTGCCTTGAACAAGGTCTTTGAATCACGAATTATGAAAACACAGGAGATTCTCTTGTATTAAAAAACAAGTGTCGAATTCTATGTTGGCCACTGACTAACCTCCATGCACACCAGTGCAACACCCAACATACCCTCTTTGTGATTGTCAAGCAATCAGAAAATATATCAAAGTGCTGCAGGATGCACGCAAGGCTACCATCGTGGCTCAAGTCTAAGGACTAGTCGTGTACTATCGCAACACATAAATTCTTATTTCGACGGGTAAAGCCTCCAACTAAGAATTTCTTGCGGGCCATATTCGGTGTACTTGTTCCCTAACAAGCACCCACATACATGCACTTACGTCTCTACACTAATGCCAATGGAATGTGACATCCTCGTCTCACGAGCATGCATTATATGTACGAGTTTTATTGAGCTATTTGATGTCCCATTTCAAAAAGCTCTCAACTCGGTACTTATTTAAGACCAAAGCCTTAGAGGCATATTCCATGATCGCCATCATATGCGCGATCATGCCGCGTAGGTAAATTTAGTTTAAACACTTTATCTAATGTGCAGAAATAAAAAATGCAAGACATAAGATAAAGAAAATATTTTTTTATTAATATGATTCCCAATAAAAGTCTTTACAAAAGTAAAAAAGTATAATACTCTCAATCTAATTGGACATTGGGCATCCTACTCTAACACTTTTCACTTTGTTCAGGGCACTTTTGTTTGCCGCGCTAGGTCAACTACTAGGAAGTGATTTTATGAGGTGCAATAATGCTGCCTGGTTGTATGTAGTCAGTTCTTCTTGTGAGTCCCAAAAAACTGTTACCATCTTTACGACAATTTGCTCCATTCCATATGGCAGAAAATTCAGTAGCATGATCCAGTTTCTGGTTTGAGCAATCCAAAGCATATTAGAGAGGCAATTATCTTGACCACCATAATTTAGAAAAAAAAAAAAACATCTGAAATAAATTCTTCCGTTTACAAACAGTGACTAAAATTAGTACTCTCTTTTTATCAAATGAATGCTTCATTTGTTGAAAAACACAGTCGAAGTGTTTAATCTTTTCACTAAATTATTACATTATATTTTGCCATATTATAAAACTTTCAAATCATGATAGTTGTTAAGTTATTTATTATTATTCAAATATTCTGTGAAAAAATTAACGCTTTTTCATTATTACACTTTGAAAAATAGTCAAGTTAGATGTTCAACATCATTAATTGAAAATTCATCTTGGGATTGAGGTGTTAGTATTTTACCCATGTTGATGCTAGACTGATGCTGTACTTCAATTGCCCACTTGACAATTGGCTTTGCCAGAACCATATGAAATAGAAAGATGGTACTCAGTGAAGGATGCTTATCTTCATCTTTGTTTGTAAGATTTCACGACCTGGGTATAAAGCATTGTGGTCATATCCACTAGTGTTGAATGTGGAGGCATATTCAGTTAAACCTGTCTGAATTGTCATTTTCTATTGAATTCACTAACAATAAAGCAACACGTATTAGTGGTGGGCCAGCAGGTGAGTCCTGTGGGGCCTTTATAGAGACAATAGCAACTGATCTTGATGACTTTCTTATCTGGAGAATGTTATGTTTTGGTTCCAAAGCAGTAGTGTTTTCATTATGGATGGTCTGTACTATAAAACAATAGCTAATTATGAATTTTCTGCACCGTATATAGCCATATGAGACTCTTATTACTTACAACCACAATAACTAAAAGCTAGTAAACTTTTCTCATCTTAATATAGATTATTACTATTGCAACTATTTTTCTTGCAAATAAAATTGCAGCAATGACTTAGTGGAGAAATAAATTATTATCATATAATTATTAAAACATTGAAAATTTTGTGACTGTATTGACATTCTCAATCCAGCATTCTTCATTCATGACGCATAGATGCTCCAACTACTTGATAACCTTGGTTTTTGTCCTTTAATATGACTTCTATTTCCAGACAATTTTTAGAAGTTGTCCAACCAAGATCATTTGTGAGGACAAAGCAAGCTCACTTGTTAGTTGTTAAAGGACTTTCCAGAATACACTGGGTTTGTAAGATTTTAAAGTTTCCTTACGTCTTATCACATTGCTGGAATTCCCATTTTCAGATGGGTTTAACATCCTTGTACATTATGCAGCGTGCAATTTTGGTAATTCTGTCTGACGAGCAATAGACATAGTTGCAACCACTTTTCCCAAATCACCCTATTTTTTTCAAACTGAGTCTTGTTCAATACTTTATTTTAGTTGGCTTTCTTGTGTGATAATTTGTTCGTTTCTTTGGCAACTTATGTTCTGATGCAGAGAACAACTTAACAAGTTCTTTCTTGAGTATACTTGTGTCTGTTATGCGTTGTGAGCTCCTGAAAAACTCTGCTTTACCTGCGTTAATATCTGTGCAGGCATTTGGCTGGGCTTATATAAATAATCAGCACAATACATGGGAGCAATTCTATGTGTACTGGATCTGTCCCTTCATTGGAGCAATACTGGCTGCATGGGTTTTCCGTTTCCTATTTCCTCCCCCAACAAAGCAGAAGAAAGCCTGAAAGGCATATAAGTAATTTAAGATTGTGGATATTAGTACATCCTGAAGTTTTATTTTCACTTTTAATACTCTTGTTATGGCTTGTATTAATGGCAGTTGAATTCAATTCCTCCAGCTAAATGCAACATTTTAATTGAGAAGACTCTGACCTGTAGTAGATTTATGTTTGCAATAAAACTTCAGTTGGGTGCAATATCTTGTATTGTTATTTTTTTTTCCCCTTAGATAGATGTAATGGGCTTGTGTTAACAAATAAATTAAGCAATTTTTACCTCATATGCAAATTGTGCATTGTCCGAGGGATGCCAGAAAAATCACCATTGTACTTGTTAATGTGAAACAATGCTTGAGACTTGAGTTGAACATATACTAAAGGATAATGAAGAATGAGGTGCAAGGATAACTTGGAATTATCCTTTAGATATTCTAAAAAATATTTCCCAGTTACTAAAATTGCTTAATTTTCTGTTTTTTGATCAAATTAACCATAGTAAAAAATTGAATAGTGAATTATTTTTTGGAAGCTTGATTTAACAATGTGTTTTGGTACTTGGGAGTCAGTTCATGGCACTCATTATTAATTAGGTGTTTTTGTTGGTGAAGTCAAAGTGTTGAGTTGGGGTTGGCTGATTAGTGGAAAGAAATTGTGGTCACCTAACCCACCAACCTTAATTTTCTCCCAATCACCATTCTGGAGTCTCAGAGTCTAGACAATTAATCCCTTTTGTTTGAATTTATTATTGTGATCAACAAATCTTACCAACCGTAGCCAATCCAGTCTCAGGGGTTGGTGACATACACACTCAATCCATGTTATTAGATAGATATTAAACAAGTCTATATGTTATTATTTCACTCTATTTTCTCATTTCTCTATATTTCTTTCAAATCATTTTAGAAGGAATTAATCATGAAAATGTACTAAATGCAATGAATTTGCTTATTATTTAGGTATGGAAAGGGATATAATAGTACAAGAGGAGTAGGGGAAATTTAAAATATGACCTCGTAGGGATATGGATTGGTGCAAGTAAAATTTGAATTTGTATTGTTTGAAGCGAATTTTGAAATCATAAATAAAACTGAGGTATTAGATTTTTTTAGACTTAGATTCTACCAATTTATTATTTTTTTTATTTTTTATATATGTATTTATATGATCTATATTCATATGCATTATATTATATATAAAAAAGCATGTTGTATTAGAAAATACTCATATATAAGATATAAATATGATACTCTTATAAATTAAAAATAATAATATAGAATTAATAGATAATTTATTTTTTAGTATATAATAATACTTTCTCTTATATAGAAATTACAATAATATTATTTTTTAAAAATATATATTTTAATATTTTTAAAATTATAAAATGAATCCAACAAATTCAAATTTGGGTTCAAATTCTTTAACTGATTCATCCCGAATTTTATTAATCCACCCAACACATTGCCATCCAATCCCCCCTCCCCCTTCAAAAAAAAGAAAAAGAAATGCTGTAGTGTTATCTGACTTTTATTTCGATAAATAAAGAGAGTAGAAACATGCTTATAAAACAATGTCGTAATCCCGGGGGTTGTTGGAGCCTGAGGGGGGGGGGAACAAAGCCACCAACAATATCTCCCCCTACTCTCATCACTCGCTTGTATTGTTGGATGCTTGCGGATTACAGAAATCTGACACTGAAAGAGAAACACTTTGGTGGGGGAGGGGTTGGTTAAAATGGACAAGTTGCGTCCTCTCCTCTCTCGCACACACACTGTCTCTCTCTCTCTCTCTCTCTCTCTGAATACATATTTTATACATACATATATAACCTTCATAAAATCTTAGAGAGAGAGGCCTCTTCAGTCATTCATTCATTCTTCTGATCTTCTTTCATTTAATAATTTATAGCTCCTTCCTTCCTTCCTCCTCCTAAGGTGGGAGCAAATTCAAATTGTCGGCAGCCCACACATTTACTTTCTATTCAATTCGTCATCGCTACTACTACTCCTCTACTACATTTTTTCTTAACATAAAAAAACATGAAGGTTATAGACAAGATCCGGGAAGCCTCCGCCGCCAATGACTCTCGGGTCGTCTTCTCGTTCGAGTTCTTCCCTCCCAAGACCGAAGATGGTGTCGAGAACCTCTTCGACCGGATGGAGCGCATGGTCGCCCACAACCCTTCATTCTGCGACATCACCTGGGGCGCCGGTGGATCCACCGCAGATCTCACCCTCGAGATCGCCAACCGCATGCAGAACATGGTCTGTGTCGAGACCATGATGCACCTCACCTGCACCAACATGCCCGTCGAGAAGATCGACCACGCCCTCGCCACCATCAAGTCCAACGGCATTCAGAACGTCCTCGCCCTCCGCGGCGACCCCCCTCACGGCCAGGACAAGTTCGTCCAGGTCGAGGGAGGTTTCGCATGCGCTCTCGACCTCGTAAGTACTAGTAAACAATTATACACTCTTGGATTTATCAATTGAACACTCAATGTCCAATTCTCCTGATCTGTTACTATTTATATAAATGCTGTTTGCTGCTGCTGATACTGTGTCTGTTTGTTTGCAGGTTAAGCATATCCGTGCCAAATATGGGGATTACTTTGGGATTACTGTTGCTGGTTATCCAGGTTTAGTAGCTCTACTCACCCTCTCCCGTGATTCATTGTTTTTGTTTGGCTAAATGAATATACATTCCTCTGTTTTTCATTTTGGGTGCAAAAAATATTTACAGGACAGTTCTTGTAATGTTGGAACCGTTAATATAATGCTTAGTAGTAGCTGATTCCCTGCTGGGCTTAAGGTTTTGGTTAAATTCGAATCATGTTTCAATATCCATGTTACTTGTTTATGATTATTTTAGTATTTAAGTTGTATCATGTTTAGGTCAACTACATTGCATAAGTGATATATGGACTCTATTTATTTATTAACCATACTGCCTGGATTCGTTCTTATCAAACCCTTTCTTGCCTTTATTTAGAGGGACATCCTGATGTTATTCAGGACGGAGTTGCGCCACCAGAGGCATATCAGAATGACCTTGTTTATCTCAAGAGAAAGGTTGTCCACTTCCCTAGAAATTTAGTTTATCTACTCTTTTGTCAAAATTAATTTGATATCTGTCAATTGAGTAACTTTTCAGGTGAGTTATACAAATGTGGTGCTGTTTCCTTTGCAGGTTGATGCTGGAGGTGAAATCATTGTTACCCAACTCTTCTACGATACTGACATCTTCCTCAAATTTGTCAATGACTGTCGTCAAATTGGAATAACCTGCCCTATTGTACCGGGTATTATGCCTATTAATAATTACAAGGGCTTCCTCCGCATGACTGGTTTCTGCAAAACTAAGGTTTGAGCTACACTGGTGGTACCGTCTAAGATTATTTTTCTGACTTCTGGACAACTAAGCTGTTGGATACCATTTCTGCTAATTTCATGATGTTCTATGTACTTACAGATATGCATGTCTTCTGATAAAGCAGTGTTGTAAAAGGTGAAAGCACGATGCAACGATTTTAGTTCCCTAGGGTGGAAAACATAGTAAAGCTTAAGTAATCAAATTATTGCGAAATACAGAAAATTTGGGGAAGATGGAAGAACATCATGTAGTGTAATGATGAATAAGGACTACATGCTTATATAAAGAAATGGAAAAAAACTTAATGCTGGACACATTCAGAGTGATAATAAGTTTTGGGTATAACTTTGTAGTTCTTTACTCCTAAGATTTGACTGGCAGTTTCTAGCAAATTTAACGGACAAAAGCTTGAGGATCAACACCCTGTCTTTCCATATATTATTGCAAAGGAAGAAACTTGATGATATTTTTTTGGTATTAGCTGGTTAGAAATTCAAATCCATGCAATTATGATGAGAGAAATAACTACATGCTGGTGCATCCTCCTTCCTTCAGTTTCAGTTCTTGGCAACTTTTTGATTTTTTAGTATCTATTTTTCCATTTTTAAAAGGGAGGACTGTATATTTGTCATTTTTCAGTAAACAAATAACTTGTAAAATAAACTTAAGGGGCATACATCCTAGGCATCTAGGCACAAAAGTGCATTTCCAGGCTCTAAAAGTATGCCCAGGGTGTGGAAGGCAAAATTTTCTCATGACATTGTGAAATGTATCCCTCTTGAGGCTAACCCTGATAGTTCCTTCTCCCCTACCGCTGAGAAGTCTGATATCATAAGACATATAATGTCTTTGCAACTAGATATGTGGAAGAGTTTAAGACAAGTTAAATGTAAGGAATGTCAAATTTGATCATGCATATTCTGATCAAGCTACGCAGGTTGACCTATCATCTATTCCTATCTGATTTATGCAACATGCAAACATTGGGCTTGGATTTAGTATAAATCCATTCTTCTGTCTAAGACAAAGTATTCTGAGTTTCTTGTTGTTTCTTTACATGAATCTGTATTCATTCCTATGCAGTTACTGTCAACAGTATATATTTGATGCCTAAGGATTTCTGGTTATGCCACTGAAATACAACTTAATATTTATACAATATTTAATGGAATAATGTAGATTCCACATGAGATTATGGCTGCCTTGGAACCAATCAAGGACAATGAAGAAGCTGTCAGGGCCTACGGTATTCACCTTGGAACAGAAATGTGCAAGAAGATTATGGCTAGTGGGATCAGAACATTACATCTTTATACATTAAACATGGAGAAATCTGCGTTGGCAATATTGATGGTTGGTTTTCTTATATCATCATTTATGTGGTTTCAGCACTCTAAAATATCTTTGATGCTACTTGGTGAAATGGAAACATGAGGCATTTTTGGACTTTCAATGGCAGAATCTTGGGCTGATCGAGGAGTCCAAAATTTCGAGATCCTTACCTTGGAGACGTCCAGCAAATGTTTTCCGCGTAAAAGAAACTGTCCGTCCTATATTCTGGTAAGCATCATGTGTGGAAGTTATTTTCAGATTCAGGACTCCTACCCTTTTACAAAATTGTTGCTAGGTAAATGCTAATTTATAGACACCTGATCCTTTATGGCTAATGATGGTAGGGCTAATCGTCCTAAAAGCTACATCTCACGGACTATAGGTTGGGACCAATACCCACATGGGCGATGGGGAGATTCTCAAAATCCATCATATGGAGCACTCAGTGATTATCAGGCATGCACTATTCATAGCCCCCTTATGTTTCTTTGGTTGTGGCATGCACTATCCATCATATGGCTTTTCTTCTTCTATGGTTCAATAGACTTTCACGTCCATAAATTGAGATCTTCACTACATCCTAGGACATAAAATTTGAGATCTTCACTACATTCTAATTGACACATGAAATTTTTTCATTTTCTTTCCCTTCTTCTTGGTGTATTTTATCCTAATTCTGGTGGTTATTGCATACTTTTTCATCTTTTCTCAAGTTTAATATATGTTTCGGATAGAAAGATAGGTTTTTTTAGGACCATTTGTGGATTAATGCTTCAATAATATCTTAGATTGATAATTTCAAGTGCTTATGGTGAATGAATACGTGTAAAGATGGCAGTCATCATTTTAATTGTTTGATCAACCTAATCAAAATGTAGTGTCACATATGTGTTCGTTATAGGTAAAACTATTAAAATATAGGAATTCATTCAAAACAACTTTTAAGATCACCTTAGCACTCTTGTTTACCACATTTAGAAAGAGTATTTTGCTTCAAAATTAATGAATAGTGAAAAACTACAAGTTTTATAATTAAAATCAACACACACTAAGTTCTAAAGAATTATGAATGGGTTTGAAAGGTTTAATTTCTGGTTTGGTCATTTTGATTTTGACTGACTTTCTTACTTACGGTTTTTTAGGGATGAGTAGCCCAAAATAAAAGATTTGGTAGTTTGAGCAATTCATCCATAATCATTGAACTAAGCATTATCTAACGTTGATATTTACCAGATTTTCTTTTCGTTGCTGATTGGTAGTTAAAAACTGTAGGACATCAACAAAGCAAGGTTTCCCAGGGAATAAGAGCAAGTCAAGACGCGAGTTTTATTGCATTGAAGTGAAAACATGCATGTTTTTATATGTTTATTTATGCTACTTATAATGTTTTATAAATTTTGGACATATACAACAAAATTCATGATACCGAAAGAATAACTTTATTTAAACAACAAATTCCACACATATTAAGGAAATTTAGCATATCTCATATCATTTTCAGCTAGCATAATAACGGAAAACATAAATAGCTTTAATCTCTACTTGCTTAAAATAAAACCAAACAAATCCGTACTATTTATCAAAGTGTTAAAGTTGTGAATCTTACAACTGTTTGCAGAAACATGTATTCCCTTATTAATTTAAATAAAAATAATGACCAATATAATGCTAAAGACTCACAACAGAACTTAGATTTCTATACCAACAATATATCTACGTTTTTCAGATTACTTATGGCTCTTAAAGGTTAAAGAAAATAAAATGTTGCTGATTTTGTTTGTTTATAAAGATTTTTTCTAGAAATATTGTTATTTGATTTAAAACTTTTGATTACTTAATTAAAATTTAGTAATATAATTTGTGAATCTTGTGTTAAAACCGAGAATTAAAATGTAGCATAAAATTTACTTTACTGCAGGTTTGATTTGAGCTTTCTTCCATTCTTCATCAAAATAATAAAATTATTATATGTGCGTACTTCCTATATTTGAACGACATGTTTGATTGAGTATTGTTCTGACAAATTGTTCGCTTATGATTTTCTAACTTCTTATCATTTATAAATCACAATTTACGAGCGATTGTATTGAATTGTATAATTAAGAGTTACATAATAAGGGATCGCAACTTTTAGTTGGTAGAATGATCTGTCTTCTACATGGTATCTTTGGAAAAAGATGACCCAGACCTACCTTATATTGGCCTGCTTTGACGGGTTCTGAGACCGAAATTGGTCTCTGGGCAGGTCTTGGGTTTTACTGTGTCCTTAATAATATTATATATAGATATATGTGTCTTATATGTGAGTAGGTATGTATTATATGTAGGGGTGTAAACAAGTCAAGTTTTTTAAAAATTTTAGGCTCAAGCTCAAACTCGCATTAAAATATTGAGCTTGAGCTTGTCGAGCTTGTAAAAGTAGGTTCAACCTATAGCCTAGTATAGAATTATCGAGCTCGAGCTCAACTCATTTATAGTCGAGCCTATTCGAGCACGAGTTTGAACTCGAGCTCAACTATACAAAACAACTACTTGAATTGAGTGAATTATGTTGTTACTCAAGTCCGGTTGCCAAATCAATTCGGGATAGGTTGGGTTAGGTCTTTCATCTATAGAAACTGACAGCCGCACCTCCAGTTTTGATAAACCTCTCACAAACCCAAATCAATTGCCACCCCTAAGCCTAATTACGATCAAATTAAGTGAAAATTAGTTAAGTTACCCATTCATGAAGGAGATATTTGTAGATTATTTTCTTTTAGTGAGACGGCTAAGGAGTAAAGAGAAATCATACTTCCTAAACTGTGCATAAATAGTAAGTGTTACTGTAGTGTACAAAAGTTATTCCTATTAAAGTTTTTGAGTAAAATGTATACTGGAACAAAATAATAGAACGAAATCTAATAACATAGGCTCATACATGAAAATTGGTATAAATAAATTCATAACCTATTTTCCATATCCTTTATGGCTCTTTAGAAATAGAGAAATAAATTATTCTCAATTTAGTTTTGTTATGATAATGTGTGTTATAAAGTAAATACTTATTGAATAAATGTACCACTATGAAGTTTTTGAATTTTGTGGCTATATGGAACTACATTGGCTTTGATTTTAAAAATTGAAAATAATCTCTCTACTATATTTTACTAGAGTTAGGTGTATATGACAACATTTAATGGTGTACTTTTAAACTAATTGTGTATGAAGAGGAGAAGATACAATTTATTTTAGCATAAAGGTTAGCTGCAGGAAGATAAATACGATAGTATAGAGTTAGAGGGAAATCATATTCATACACAAGATGGTAAATAGAAATACAATTGAGGATTTTTATGCCTTTTGAGCCTTATGCTTTCATTTTACTGTGCAACTTTGGTCGAAAACCAAAGTTGGCTTCAAAGGAGTTGCATATACGTCCTATTTTACTTTCCCTCCAATTATTCTTTCAAATTAACAAGTAATTTTATCTTAACAATCGAACTTATACTTGCATTTCTCTTATACGTTGGCTTCTCACTCCAACCAAATGAAATGAGCTCTTAAGATTTTATTTTAAAATTTCCAAGCGTTTTCTCATGGTATATTTTAATATGGGTATATTGTAAATCGATGGTGAAGTTTTAAATTAGGTGCATATGAGCAGTTTGTTAGCAAACAAAAGTTCAACTGCATAATTATCTTTTTAAATTGAGCAAGCCAACAGTTTGGAGTGTTAATATCATGCATAATAAATACAAAATGAACTAATGTTTTGAAAATTTAAATTAAAGAAGACACTTTTAAATTAGTAGCAAAAAAGAAAATGTGATGCATGAGGAGTAATATTTCATAAATAAGATTAAAGCTTCAAAATATTAGCAAATATACATTAAAGAGTGAAGAACAGAAACCTGCAAATAAAAAATCACTAATATTAGTATTATATTGGTAATGATTATCAAAACCTAAAAATGAGCAAATCTCAGACTAATTAGTATGTAACTGTTCTATTATATTGCTAATTTTAATTCCAATCAATTGTTTTTCATTACAATGTCTAGGAGGTAGCATAATTAACAAATGTGAAATGCAAGTTTGCATTGCAAGGACAAGATTTATTGTAACTTAAAAATAATAATGTCAATAATATACATGTGAACACAGAGTTATGGAGTCAAAATGGAAAAAATGCAATAATTCTTATTTGCAATGCAATGACAAAAAATGCCATCTAACGAAATAAAACAATTGCAATTATATATAAAATTGTGTTGAAGTGGAGAAGTTGAATGTAGTAAACAATATTGCAACAAATAATCGAATTTAAAATCATTAGGATATGCTCGACATTGTTATAGAAACTCCCAGTTCAAAATAAAATTATTGGGATATGAATGACACATCTGGTTTAGTTATAATATTTGTTAAGAAATAGTTAAAAGATAATAAAATTAAATCAGTCAATTTCAACTAAATATTATTTGATCATTGATTTTAGAATATACCTTTTAGGACACATATATAGACTTTGAAATACAAGAAATCTCAAAATTTAAAAAGTTAACCACATATTGCATTTATAAATATTCATTCTTATGATAAAACCATATTACTTTTTTCCCAATCTTTTTGTGTTGCTTCACAAATTTGGTGGCTATTGTTTATCCTGGAAACATCTTTCATTTGGATGTTTGTGTGAATATTGTCCTTATTCCTTTTATCTTCTTTTTGCCCTTTTCATTTTCCTGCAAGGATTGTTATATTAAATAACTTTAACCATATAACTTCCTCACAGTTCATGCGACCACGTTCGCGCGATAAGAAACTTCATGAAGAATGGGCTGTTCCTTTGACAAATGTTGAAGATATCTATGAGGTATTGTCTTACAGCTTGCTTTTACTTAAAAGCTTGATGTTTATAAATTCAATTCTTATGGAGTTTCAAATACACCAGAAATTCATGAAGTTCTGCCTTGGGAAACTGAAAACTAGTCCGTGGTCTGAACTAGATGGGCTTCAGCCAGAGACCAAAATCATTAATGAACAGCTTGGTAACATTAACCTGAAAGGTTTTCTCACCATCAACAGCCAACCAGCTGTTAATGGAGCAAAGTCTGACTCCCCATCTGTTGGTACTGTGAAGTTTTTTATTTTTAAATGTGGTTATATGCATTCGTAATTTTGTAGCAGTTGATATTATTGAATTCATTATCAAAAGGTAGGCAATATACCTTGTCATGTTGGGTTTAGTTTAGTGACTTTGATTGTGATGAAAAGATTCATTCTCAATGTTTTGGGCATGGAATGGATATAGGTTGTTTCTTGGATCAATCTCACCAAATAGAATTTGAATCAACTCAATAGTGGTCCATTCTTCCTGCCCTCGAGACTCCACCTTAGAAGTGAAAACATCAAAAAGATTGAAACAAGTTCAACTTATTTTGCTGTCATTTAGTTGAGATGAGACCTGACCAATGTTTTCCTTTTCATTGATTGGTTATACAATAATTGGTGACAAAGTGAATAAACTTAACCATTGATATTCTAGTGTCTTGTTCCATGGATAGAGGTACACAAGGAAGATAATTTTTCGACAATTTTTCATGTATTGTAGTTTAGTCATTCTGTTCTTCTATTGCAAGCGTTCATCAGAAGCATCTTCCTCTCTTCTTTACTCCTTGATAAAAGCAAGAATTTCTGGCTTTCGTCTAGATAAATTAAGATATTAATCATAACTTTTATGGTTGTCTATGATGTAGGATAGGTAAATCTAATTTGCCAGCAAACTATCTTAAGATACATCCTTCTTTGATTTCACTGCTTTAGCGAACCGAGCGGGGGCGGGGACTAGTGGAGCAGCCTCCTCTCATGCTCAATGCCTAAGATGAAACTAAGAATGCTACTGATGACAGTGCATGTTGAAGCTGATGTACAATTATAGTTCTTCTGGCAATATAGTATTTTCTGAGAATATGTCCAATAACTCAGTGTTGATTAGCTAATTTTTCTGTCAGATAAGGTTTTAGAAGGATTTCTCTCTCTCTCTCTCTCTCTCTCTCTTCTCTCTCTCTCTCTCTCTCTCTGTGTGTGTATGTTGCACCCAAGCATTGGTTCACATGTTCATAATGCCCGTTGAAGGAAAATGACACATGGAATATCTGCCCTTCCATTAGTTGGCATTACTCAAAAATGTGAATATACCCGTTTACAATTAAGAAAGAGCTACTTATTTGATTTTGGTTTGACAGGATGGGGTGGGCCAGGTGGGTATGTGTACCAGAAGGCATACTTAGAATTTTTCTGTTCTCTGGAGAACTTGAATGCTCTAGTTGATAAATGCAAAGCCTTCCCATTCCTCACCTACATGGCTGTGAATAAAGAAGGAAATTGGATATCAAATGTAAACAAAACTGATGTGAATGCGGTCACATGGGGAGTTTTCCCAGCAAAGGAGATAATTCAACCCACTGTTGTGGATCCTGCAAGCTTTGTGGTATGGAAGGATGAAGCATTTGAATTGTGGTCAAGAGGATGGGCTAAGCTCTACCCAGAAGCTGATCCATCCAGAAAATTTCTTGAAGAGGTTAGCATTCATATTTGCTAATCGTGCATTTTGTGAAAAAAAAAAAACTAATGTTTGTAGTTACATGTTTTACTGTCTGGGTTGCAGGTGCAGAGTAGTTATTACTTGGTCAGCTTGGTTGACAATGATTACGTCCATGGAGATTTGTTTGCTGTTTTTAAAGATATTTGAAATGATGTGGCTGTCTCGGATTCATGAATCTGATTTACTCAAAAGAGTAATTAATTACCATTTTTTTTTTGCTCAAGCTATAATTACTGCCACGTAATAATAATATCATCCATGTGGGATTTTGGAATTCCCTTGTTTTGATGTAAACTAAACTTAAATTTCCGTTGAATTTGTCTATTTGTCCAGTTCCTTCCTCAGTTGGGTGAATCTGATGATTGCATTGGTCTACTCCAGGCTTCATGGCTATGTGAGCTTCTCTAATGGGAAGCCATCCAGTAGCACTGTTAAATGGCAACAAACTATTGGAGCCTTAACTCATTCCTGTCAATGTTTTATGAAAAGCTTATAACTGAAGCATTGGGGACAAAATCACTCTGATTAACTTTCGATAAGCTTTGCGTAATTAAGGTGAATATGAACCGATATTGGTACACAAACATCCGTCCACCATCATTTTTAAGTACACATATTACAAAATAAAGTAGAAGCCAACACATTATTCAACGATGAATTTTTAATAATTATAATTTTTCAACCAGTAGGAAATGTATTTGTATTCCTACCCTATTGAGAGGCAGATTCTTACAAATATTGAATTCATACGGAAAGACTAGGAAAAATCTGATAATATGACCCAAATTGTACTGTACAAATTCACAAAAACATTCACTTTTGTGTACTTAAGATGGTGATGATACAAAATTGGATGCACAGGACAGAGGCTATATCTATACAAAGAAAAATTTTAAGTTTTCCTGATATGTTAAATTGGTTGGTATAATACTGAGCTTGAGCTTCATTACCATTGGCTAAGTCCATTCTGGAGTATTTGAGAACTCAGTGCCAATTCAATGTCAGGTACCACTAAATGCCTAACTGGCCACAGACTTCCCAAATGATCCATTCAAAGTGATGAGTATATTCACATCCACTCAATTCTTGAATTTCTCCTGCATGAAAAACCAGCTGAGGCCCTCCTGGATTGCAAGCGCTCTGTATCCAAAATGATGAGTGAACATGAATTCAGGGTAAGTAGGAGAATACCACCAAGTCCCATCCGGATATCTTTTAAGGAACTATGTCCTACTCAGAGGTCAAATTTCTAGTCAGTTTGAAAGAATAAGATTTCAACATCCTTTACACATGCTACGCTTTAGTGTGAATCAAACACTTCCAATGAAATAGATGGCAAGTTTCTATCAACAGTATAGAAAAAAATATTTGTCAACCTATCCCAATAAAGACCACGGATTAAAACAAGCAACCACATAAAGGATCCAAATATTCCTAACATCAGGTCAAGTTAATGCGTTTCGCAAGACTCCAAGGTTGACCATTAAAATGGGACTAATTCCCCCTTTCCCAGTGGGGAAGGAAGAAGAATACAAGGTGGTACTATTCACGGACTTTTTATTTTGATAATAGATATTAGATTGCTAACATGTCTTAGGAGTGTAAATGGGAATCCTATTACCTGCATGCAAGATCGATGGATTCTCTGTCTAACAGGCCAACTGGACAGCCTCTACAATCCCCATCCTCCAAGATGACAGGAAGTTGGCTTATACCATGTCTATTCATCAGAGTCAGAGCAGTAAAGAGGCTCATATTTGGAGTCGCTGTCCATGATACAGAACATCTTTTGCCATAAGAGGAACACAGTTCAGATACTCTAAGAACCTGTAGTCAAAAATTCTGAGCATTCAACGTCATTTGGAGAATTTCCAAACAGGACATGTAACATGGAAAAATGCCTCGATATTTAAATCTGACCATTCAATGAAAATGTTGTGCATCAATAAATTGCACCAATTCAACGACATGACAAACTCAATCCACTTTCCTTTCTTTGCCCCAGTTTTTTCAGGCATCTAAATTTCTCTATCTTCTTGTTTTCCTTCATCTTCACTTTTCTTGAAGATCTATATACAACAGGCTAAAGCATTTTAAATTAGATAGCAGAATAACAAGCTACCAAACGGGTATTAGGTCATTACGATAAAACATCTAGTTGCTCAAGGAAAGTCTGACCATCTCTACCACCTCACTGAAGCATATCTTTTCCATGTTTAATTGCTCTCCAGATGGAAAATATCATCAGTCAAATCGAGCACTAAGACCCATCTACATTACACCAAAAGAAGTGACTGGAATCGAGCATGTTTCTGGAGAGATGTGCCAGGTCTTTGCAGCATGGGGTTCGCTTAATAAAGCACAAGTTATGTTTGCTTTCTTTGAATATTTGATAGCGTGTACTACAGTGGAACTCAATGCAGTCTTTCCAGGACTTAATAATAAGAAAGCTCCAAAACATCTGGATCCAAGTGGACTCAGCAGTACGATTCGTTTGATCTTGGTTCAGTAGTTAGAAGACCGCAATGTGCAATACAGTATACTTGAGACTCGACGACTCATAAAGGATGCTTCTATAAAGGAGCAAGGTTTTACATGAAGGAGAATTATCAGAGCATCACAGGGAACTCTCAGGCTGGATCAGTTTACTAATCCTTATGTTCGTTGTTTATTTATCTTCATCCTTACTGGGTAATTGATTTATTTACACAGCTTTCTGGAGATTTGGTCTACACCCCCCTCCATCATTATTTTCTTATCAACCTTAATAAACTGGTACAGATGCATGCCAAACCCCACCTAGAGACAACTTTTTTAATTAAAAAAAAAAATTGTTTATTACATAATCTGCATGGACACATTCAGATAACCACAGTTCAAGAATTAAAAACAAATCAATGATCTGTATTACGAAGATACCTGAGGTTTCCATTTTTTTGCCCTTGACAATTCAATGAACTGCTGAATGTCACTGAGGGTCAGCTGACCAATGAGCCAATTGTTGTCATCAACTATTACTGCACATGACTGCTTCTCTTCCAGCATGAGTGACACTACATCTGTTAGAGTAGTGCTCATCAGCGTCGTGACATATTTTGTTCTCATGGCTTGTGAAACCAGAATTTCATTTGCCAAGTTATCTGCATCATCGTCAGAGTCATCATTCAGACAGAGTGAACTCTCAAGTTCACAAATGCTACTTCCATTTGGATCCTTGACATCAGGAGAAGTAGACTTAACACTCAAGTCATAAGAATATCTTTCTGGTGAAGTTGCTACGGCATTTCCATCTTTCAATTCTCTGGAATTATCAGTGGCCCTTTTCCTTGTTTTGTTAGATGTAATCCATGAAGAGAGTCCCACAGCTCCCAAAAGTGGCAGAACAATTCGATAATCCTGTGTTAGTTCAAAAAGAAGCAAAACTGCAGTAAGGGGTACCTGGCACACCCCAGCTAGAGTAGCAGCCATGCCAACCTGTGTTAAAAATTCACAAAGAACAAACTAAAATAAAAAAATTACTTCAGACAAAATGAGACAAATACCATAGCATTTGATTTGAAATGATAACATGGTGCAGCAATCCTCATGCCAAAAGATATTATGATAATATAGTAACAACAGAGGCTTGTCACTGTAAAATATCTACTCCAAATGTTCTAATTAACCATTTGATTTTTCTTTCTGCAAATGGCTACTCTTGGTGACTTATCAACAGAATCCAGCAATATGGCATATGGTCTATGTGACAGAAATAATGAGTAAAATTATTTTGGTACCCGAGTTTTACTATTAATGTCAAATAGACACATGACTTTTTGTCATTGATGTCAAATTGTTACATGAGTTTTGCCATTAACGTCAAATTGATACATGAGTTCTCACAATTGCTCTAGTTGTTACTCAAGTTTTGCCATAAATATCAAGTTGAGACATATAGAATGTTTTATAATCATGGAGATACCATTTATACCCTAATTCATTATTAAGCATCCATGATTTTTCATAATATATTATTATGACTAAATAAATTATACCATTATAATAGTGTAAATATACATTCCCCTCCCCCCCCTAAAAAACGAAAGAAGTAAATAATGAAACAAATAAATAAACACGTACAGTACAATTTTTACTCAGAAGTTTCAAGTCCCAGAAAGCTTTTAATATATGAAGTAGCTTGTTTGCTGACGTTAAAGATAAAAGGAGGACAAGTCAAAAATAAGAGATGTAAGAGGTACGCCTAGCTGTTAGATGTCAGGAGTGAGAAAAATATAAACTACCTTTAACCATCCAAACTACCTAGAATAATGCTTTATTGCTTCTAGATTGTGTAGCAGTTACTGTGTCGTCTTTCAAAAAGTGACAACTATTTTGCAATGTTCCATAACTTATATACTCGAATGTGTGGCGTCTTTTTTCCATTTGAAATTTTTTGGTAATAAGACTATTTTTACCTTAAAAAGTCCAAGAAAAAAAAATGCCATGGAGGGGGGCTAATAGATTGATTACCTCCAAAAACTACAGGCAAGTCTGGAGAAGAACACTAGTACTGTGTTAAAAATCATGTTGAACTCACAGATACGACCCTTGAATCTTGTCTAGTTAAATTAATCCTCGAAGTTGTTCTGCTTGAAGTACCTTGAAATCTTTCTGTCCGAATTCATCGTTAGCAAGAGAAAACCAGCCATTCTATTTCCTTCTAGGTAAACATCTTGAGTTTATCATTGAAAGTCTTACATCTTGATCCTACTGGGACATAACTTAGGTAATACAAAGTGTCAAGCATTAATGTACCATGGAAAGATGCCGATAGTCCCTTTCCATGGCTTTGGTTAACAGTTCAATCAATAAGAAATAGAGAAGAGTGAATAAAGAGTCTATAACTGATATGTATTAGCACTATCCATAATGTCTTCAGGTAGAAAGAACAAAAAAAGATGATACCATCCAGATAAGAAACTTGTTAGCTTGGAAATATCATCTGAGCTGAAGGTAACAAGATTCCACTCTCAACTTCATCATTGAGGAAAGTGAAAATTACCAGGCCATATGCTTGAGGTGAAGCAACTTCCAAGATTGAAAGATGAAAAATTGGATTGGATATAGAAATCAAATAACCGACAATTTTTCCATATGCCATTCCTGTAGCGGCACCAATAAATAAAGATGGGGCATAATAACCTCCTACTAATCCCGAAGCTCTGCATAAGGAAGTTGCCACTATTTTGACAGCCACCAGCTGAACCAACAGATCAGCAGAAAGGCTGTTCGCAAAAGGGCGAGATTCCAACAACGTGTCCACATTCCGAAATCCCCAGTATAGAATCTCAGGATATGCTAAGGCCATTAGTCCAACAGCCAAACCACCGAGTATGGGAAATGCTGCTTTCGGTATCCCAACAGCTCTTTGAACACCATCGAAGAAAGCCAGCATAAAAGATGTAGACTTCGATAAGCCAACTGAGACCAAGCCACATAGTACGCCCAGCAAAAGATAGAGTGGCAGTTCTGAACTAGCAAGATCAGAGATTAAAGATTAAAATATAAGTTACAGAATAAAACTTTAAGATTCTCCTCTTAATATTGATATTCATTACACATAGAGAGAATGCAGATACTGATAGATATATAATAATAACATGGATGGTGGATCACCTAAATGGGATCAGATAGATTATGACATAAATACACGACAAGTTTGAATTTACTGAAGTCATGGTGAAAATAAATCCAACATAATCACATGATCAATTCTTAAAAGTAAATAAGTTTCGACTTCAGGATTTATCGGAAAGTAGCTGCTATAAGTAAGAAGTGCTAAAAGGCATAGGGTGCAAATCTTTACAGAAAAGCATTTAATGTTTTCAATGCTGATAATTATACCAAGTATTTCACATTTGCTATGCAATTGAAAATCATCTTCCCATCACCACTTGCTAACCAAGTAATCATTTTTCGATAAATCCCACTTCACACTTACAGCAGTAGTCCACACATCCGCTTTTTGTTTCAGAAAGATTTGTAAATTTTTTTAATTCAACATTGTAGCCAAATCGACGATTCTTTTGAAAAAGAATAACTTCATAGTGCATAAAAATTTAGTTTTGAACTCTTTTGGCCCATCAGAACATATTTTCCACAAATGTTAAACAGAAGCTGAGCTAGAGATTGAAAAGAACATGATAGTTATTTATACTCAAGAGCACAAACAATTATTTGTATACCCTAATAACAAAAGAGTGCATCTGTAGGTATTGCCAAAGAGTAGCCGGTAAATTAACAAATTATTGACCATTAAACTCTCTTTTATAGTTTAGTAACACTTTGACCATAATTTCAATTTAGCAAAAACAACAGAAAACAGATGGTAAACAAGAAGACCATCTAAAGTAATTCTAGAGCTGCAATGATTGATCACTTCAAAATAGATATTCAAAGTGTTCTTTCAATTTTAACAGTGGAGAAGAGATTTGCAATGCTACACCACCCAACCTTCAGGCATTGGCATGTACCGTTCATAGTTGAGTTACAGAGATCAATCAAAATCAACAATCGATCTATCGAGGCTCCAATTGACATTAGAGTGCAATACTTTCCCTCAAACAGGAAATTAGAAAACATTGTTTTGCCTACCTTGATCTAATTAGACAGAGTTGGATCTAAGAGTATCTAGGGAGTAGTGAGATCAGTTAGGCTGGGAATCTCAACAGAGTCACCAGCCATCAAATGGAAAAAGGTGCCCAGAAGTCAGCAGGTGGCTCTCTTGAGACATCAGTTTGCATTTCACATACTCTATACAGATCACAGAAGACCATCAATCTGAAAAATAATACGCTTGCACGAGAAGAAAGAAGTTTCATGCTTCCAACAGGCTATTGTTTTTAAGTAAATCAGTAAGGCACCATTTTTGCAAATGCAAAGAGAGAACAGTGAATTTCTCAGCGAAAAATCTGGGGGAGAATCTCAGTTGTGCAAGCATCATGATTGTTCAGGCTGTTTCACTAGTAAACAGAAAGATCAGCCACTATAACAACCTTCTGCACTCGTAAAGCACATGCTCTGACGCTCAATAGATGAAAAGAGTGTATATGATGGGAGTTCCTAATATCTTTGTCCAACTTAAGATAAAAAGAAAGGTGTATCCTATTCATATTTTAAGTAATTAACCGAGCCTAAGTGCACCTTCACAGTTCCAAGTTTGCGATTGACTTTCATGTTGGTGCTCTCACCATGTTGTGCTTGCACGTGCATATGCATGAACTATGAAAGACGAGGTTGATCAGCAAAGTACAAGCTGGAAACTTAAAGCTAGTAGGGGACAGCAATGAGAAGTTGATAACCAGGATCATTCTCTGACGTTACAAAGGCTATGAGAGCTTTCAGAATGACCATAGAACTATAGAGGACAATTCCTGGAAAAAGTTCTTTAGTAATAACAGAACTGTAGTTTAATTTCTGGTGTCAGAAATTACAAAGCTTAAGCAACATTTTAAATCTAACATTCCAAACTACTGAACTAGTGATGAGCCAGGGTGGCTACTTAATTCATTGAAAACTGATTTGGAGATGCAAGTTCAATGAGAGTGTAGCTGGGAAATATCAAAGGAAGTCGTTGAATTCATGTTTTTCCTTATTGTTCCAGCTGATGGAATTTGTATAATTTACCTTCTCCCATATAATTTGATCGCAAGTTGGGGAGAGCTAGCCCCATATAAATAAAAGATCGGGTCAAAGACTAGTACTCCTTGCCAATAAGCGAGATAGATAAGGGGGGAAAAAAGGAAGAAGAAGAAGAAGAAGAAAGTGGTAAATTCAACATATATTTCAGCACTGCATTAAGCTGTAAGTTGTACATCAACAGCATTAATGCCCCTATTTTAGTGTATATGCCTGAAGGGAGCGATAAGAAAGACAACAGATGAAAAAACTAGAGGAAGTTAAACAATTACCACTTGGGGAACGAAAATCATAGACTGGAACAGAAAAAGCTGGTTCAGAGCCCAAACCAATTTCTGATATTACGGAAGCTATTACAGCACTCAGAATGACCATTGAAGTTGTATTTGTCAAGGATAAGGATGACTCTACAGGTGATGGCCACAGGACTGACTCCACGGCAAAAAAACAACCAGCAACAGCAGCATTGAATCCTGTTAGCAGGAAAACAAAAGTATTTCACCAGAAAGACATAATAAATTTTAGATATACATTATCATCAACATCTAGAGAGCCCAATAATAAATACAGAGTGACAATCCAAGGTCTTGAGTTAACAGGCAGTATGAACCAGTATGAGTATGCTATTAAAGTCACTACACATGTCATCTTAATTTGCATGTATATTGTGCATGCATCCGTAAGAAGAGAATGCTGAACACTGAGCTATCACTATAGAAGGCCAAAAAGTTTCTCCATTAGCAACTGATTTAACACCTTCATATATTTTTCAATCCTTTTTGGATCCACTCAATAAATTATGATGACAAAGTAAAATGTGATGTAGGACTTCTATGAAGGAAACACATTGCATCAGAAAATGATGTTTGGCCTGATGAAACCAATTTATCTTATTTGATTGGATAAATAAATTGTCAATTAAAAATAAGTGATAATTAATTTGCTATTACATATGCATTCCCCTGCATTTATGCTCAACATTATATTTTGTTGATTTCAAATGTCTGTTCTCCTTGTGTAATTGAAGAAAAGTCTCCTAAAATTTTGTGATACAAACTCTTCAATTCTTTATTTCACATGAATTTCCCGTCTTCACGACATACGTTGTTATCAACTGCAGAAAGCTAGAATATATGTGTATAATTTAACTAATACAGATAGAGTCATTTACATTAGGAAAATCTAAAAACTTATCAACTATTCCAATTTAAGGAAAAGAGTAGTCCTATTATCATAGTTCTATTAAATATTTTTCAGTAAAATTTTAGATATTCGTTATAGAAAAACTATTCCAATTTAAAGAAAAGTTCCTTTCAGCACAGCTCTTGTTGAACTCTTCTACTTAAAAATTTTATGCAAATTTTTCCCCTAAGTCACTCAGTTGACCAATTTTGTCTGGCAGACTTGTATAATTTGCTAGCGAATTTGGAGTTTGCCTAGAAAAATTTTAAAAGCAGAAACTTGAGAAACCTTCACAAACACTAAATTGCAATAGACGCGCAGTTGGTCAAATAATAGCAACAGAGGGAAGATTTATATGGAATATGACAAACCAGAAGAAATTCCAGCAGCTGACCCTGCAGCCCTGAGTGACAGCTTTCTTTGAGCTCCTTTGTCAAAAAAAGTACCCACACCTTTGGCTACGGAGACACCAATCTCTACACTTGGGCCTTCTGGTCCTAACGAATTGCCCGTTCCCAAGGTGACGCAAGCAGCCACAGTTTTCAGAATTGGTTGCAGTGCGGATTTGATGTTGGACATGACAGTTCCATCTGCTGAATCCTCTATAGCAGTTCGAATCGTGTTCAACAAACTAACTACCAGACCTCCACAAGCAGGAACTAAGATTACACGTGCCCATTTTGCTTCAATGGGTTCCTCTCTTAACCATGAGGCACCTCGATCTGGGATTCCGCCCCAGCACAAGTCACGTATTTCATGTACCTACTAAGAGTTTTCAATTATTAGGTCCAAATGCTATTAACAAGCTTCATTACCCCATAAAATAAGAGCAACAAAACAACCTCAAGGATCACACTGCCATGCCCAAGACTAACATCGAGTATTACACAATAAAAAATGTACAAGGAGAGTTTTCAGTTTCTTCATCTTTAAGTACGCTAAGTGAGTCACCTGGAACTGAGACTGCTAAAAGAATATTTTGAAAGGAGTGAACACACTAGGTTTAGAATAAAGATAAGTGTGAAGCGTGCATCAGCAAACCAGATTCAGGAATAATAGAATGATGCTAGAATCAATCTCATGAGAACAACTCGTAAACTGCAACCATGATTCTCATGTCAGACTCCGATCATGGATTTTAATTAAGAACTATTCAACAAGAGTCCATCTAACTCAGCAGAACCAAACATCTCTATTTGGATCACTTCAAATTATGCCATGTCATGTGTCTGCAAATCTGACATAGCAAACATGCATTACATGGAGATACAACCTAATCCATCATTCATTTGTAGCATGGATAATATCTTAAAGGGTGTAAGCAGGAAATATCAATTACTACATTCTTGGGCCTAAAAATATCAGCACTGAACCACTGGATAAACCAAACCAACACTTTCAAACAGGGCAGATTCTGAATGCAGCACTCATTTCCTATTACATGACACCTAAGAGTGTTGTAGATTTGTAGCCTGCAAAGTATTTTCCTGTATAACTTATAAATGACTAATTTTGAAGAATAGAATCATCAAGACACGAGATAATCATTACTTCTTGCCATGCTAAACGGCGCTCATGATTTAGTTAACCGGTTATCTTTCATATTCATATGCATGTGCTGTGTGCTATAACTGTCCGAGGATAGCAAGTATACATAGGTAAAACTTGTCAGACAAATAAGTTATTCAAAAGTTCCCAATCCCATCTCATTGGTACTCAATGGACAATAAATAGTGGGGGCTAAAAGCAGGTGGAATATACAGAACCAATGGAAATTGAAGAAGACAAGCTAGTTACCGTGTAATTGAATAGGACGACAGCGACGCCGGTGAATAGGCCAACGAAGCAAGCGGATAAAATGGCAGAGTTGCCTAATTGCAATAATTGCGGCGATTGGTCATCATCGTCCGGAGGTGCTGGGAGAGATGAGATTATAATGGGTTTAGGTTGATCACCATCAAGCTCCTCCCCCTTGGCGTAGCAGAAATGATGTTTACCAATATCGCCATTATTATGAGAACGATATTGGCGAAGCCCAACACGTCTCCGGCGGTTGGACGCGTAGGAATAGGGGTGAAATAATAGAAAAGAATTTACATGGGTTGATGGGCGGCGGCACTCCAGAGCAGCAGCATGAATCGTCAAGGTTTTGGTAGAAGAGAACGAGGAGGAGGAAGATGTAATTCTATATCCATCACAGAACACATGATGATGAAAATTATTGTTAGTAGTAGTAAATGTCGCGGATATCGTAAGCCCAAAATGCATTGGAATATTATTTAGTATCCGTTATATCCTATCATATCAAACCCTGCAGACGGCCGGCGGTGGCGGGGGAAGAAGTATAAGTGGAGAATATGGCCCATCTTATCCACAGAGAGTGAGAGACTAAAGTGTGAAAGTGACGAGCAGACAGTAGTCGTACGTGGCCCATCTTCATCTTCATGTTCTCGAATCGCAGCCACCCCCCCCCCCCCCCCCACCCCTCTATGAGCCCTTTGGTATCATTTCGAAGACATTTCACTTTTTTCGGGAAATAAAAATAGTTTTAGATTTATTATGTTTATATATTAAATAAAAATATATTTATTTTATGATATATGTTTTATTTGAAAAAGGTAAAATATTGATAAGTTCGAAAATGTGTTTGATGCGTACATTAAAATAAGTGAAATATTAATATATTTTAAAAATAAAAATAAATTTATTTTTGAAATTTCAAATAGTAATAACATAAATATATAGTTTAGAAATAAAAACAAAAGGGCACTTACTTACAGCTTTCATTCTCTTTTTTTCTCTACTATTCTTTTAAGAATTAATTAAATTTCCACATTCTAGTTTTTTAATCCATTTTCTTAAATTCAGCATCAGTTGAATGATTGATATATTTCCTGATGCAGCAGTAGTTTTAAGATTGAACATCATAAATGTTGCCTGCCTCTATGTGATTCACAAAGAGACATAGGAGTAATTTATATCTTAATTAATTTGTTCACCATTAAAATTATTTAAAGAAATCAATAACATAAAATTACATAATTTGACTTTCATTATATATAAATCAAATGATACGAAACATTTATTTTAAAGCAAATTGCGAACATAGTTTACATATTCTTCGCCATTAATAATTGGTGTGAAAATATTTCTATGAATGTAAGTTAACTTAAATTTACTAAAGAAAGGATTATTCAAATTCAAAAGGAAAAAAAAAATAGATCAAAATGGCCTCCTAATATACCACATTGGGTTCATTCTCCAACTATATGAAGAGAAAAAACATGTTGTAATCTAATTAATTTCAGTGAGATGACAAAATAAGTTCAACAAATAGCTTGCAACAGTTGTGATGCCACAATTCAAGTCCCATAAAACCATCCAACATGCAAATAGAGAGCGATATAGTTGGATAAAATTTGATTTACTCATCATCACAACACATATTAGCTACTAGCTGTTTCATGTGCAACACATCATCATATTAAAACTAGCAGAAATGCAGTATAGAAGACCTCGAAAGCAGAAAATTATTAAGGACAACATTGGAATTTTTATTAGGATATGTTAGCATTCTTCAGAGATTCGCAGATTATGACACCAGCTGATGTTCGCATGTGGTGCATGCCAAGTGTAGCAACACAAGAGTCGTCTGTCCTTAGGTGAGGTTGGACTAGTTCCCAAATCTTTTTCTTCTGAACCTGAACAGTATCCAATAGATAACAAGTCATCCTAACAGGAGGAAGCAGATGATACAAGCATGCTCTACAATTGGAAAACTCAGTGCAAAAGATAAAATAAATATATGAGAGACAGAGACAGAGACAGAGAGAGACGAGAAACAGGTGGGATTCTACCACTTGCAGAACAGGAAGAGAATGTGCAACCAGGCCAGCTTTATAAGCATCTTTCTTTATTCTGTGAACTTCAATAGTTCAATACTTCCAACTTAACTCGAGAATAAGTTAATAAAAGATATAGCCATGCTTTTCGAACTGCTTCTAAAAGTTAGACTTGAGAGACACGAAGATTCTTCTCATCAATAAGATTCCTCAAAAATGTCCTTAGCATCCCGCTGTGTGACACCTATTCCCTTGATTATTTTAACACCAGCCCACATTGGCATAACTTCTAATTCTCTAAACCATACTGATTTCTTAGCATGAATATACCTTCCATCTCCATGAAATAATACATTGAACCATTCCACGTGTTTCCATGAATAATTATATTGCATCCTTAATGTTTATTTATCTAAAGATCATTTATGGAGCAACAAATATTAAATATTATTCCATCACTAGCCTTTTCATCAACTTCCAACAACTATAACAGCTTTGCTAACATTCTAATCTATTATAGATTCAATTGCGTGATCATGCAAATCTTTGGTGAAGCTTTCCATGGCCTTAAGTCAGTTTCTGCAAGCATATCAAAACAGCCCTTTTTGCTAGTCGTTAATTTTCTCCCAATATCTAGACTAACTTCTTCATGTGCACCCAAGATAAGCTAAAAACCCCTTTTCCATGTCTTGTAGCTCACAAAGTATGATGTATAACTTTAGCGCCTTCTATACTACGAAAACTGTCACAAAAACTACAATATACATTAGGTGCCCCAATCAGAGGGACTTGTTTGCATAACAGACCAAGAATGCTTTCCATCACCATTATCTAGAGTGATTCCTCAATTAATTTAGATACTTGGTCTGATGCAAGCAACGAAAACAGTTTTAGGATAAAACCCTTAGACCAGTGAGAGCTTTCATGAGTATTCTTATAAGGACAATTTATTATCTCCGATCAACAAGGGTCAAACATATACATCAAAATGGAATCTAAAACTTTATGCTCGAAAAATAGGAACTTCTCTATTAAGAAACAGGATTATACTCCCATTAACCAATGTAGCACAAGAAATTGCTTTCTATTAGTTATTTCATCGCTTTTGCACTTTGCATTCTCCTGACCATACACTCATCTATTCCTGATCAAAATTTAGTAATAAGCAACCACCGTGAGTGATCAGCAATTGCACCCATTAAAATCTAGGTTTTGATATCACCGTTTTCCCAGCCATGTAGTGTTACTCTCTGTGTGCAACTTACTTTGGCACTTAAATTTACAAAATGAACACATCAAAAAAATAAAAAGAACTAAGAAATAGCAGCTTGTCAAATTATCACATCCTGACTTTTAAGAGGACAAAACCAATATTTACGTTATACTAGGAATAAGAAGGATAAGGATTTGTTGGTGGATATACTTGGAACTGGGGGATTTTCAAACCAACAGCTCAAGTTGTCCAGGCGCAGCGCCCATCCATTAATTTGTCTCATTTTGTTCAGTTACCATTTATACACTTAACAGATCATGGGATTAGCATTTTGTCCAATACATTTTATTGCTTGATATAATTGTTAAGTATTGACTAAAACTAGGTAAATATACCACTGGATTTCCAAGTTTAGTCAACCAATTTATTTCAAGACAATCCTACTGAACATTGTTATTAATGTTATGGTCAATAATTTTGAAGCTTGACATGATTCTCATTTGCAAATCAAAATATCAATGCAGACTTCACCCAAAAAAAGCAAAAAATTGAAATCCAAATCTTTTACGCAAAATTCATTTTTAAAAATCTAAATAATTTTCGACATGAGAATTTTAATTCAGTGGTTGCCAGTCTACTTGTTGCAGAGCAATCACCTCATTTAACATAATCTTGGATGAAGAGGAAGAGGTAGCATACTATACTATGAACGCTAAGGCAGTAAAGAAAAAAACAATTCAAGCAACATGAAAAATTGGATTAATTAATTTTAAGTTATAAGAATAGAAATAGAATCTTGATGAGAGACTTGCCTGGTTTGGTGATGCAACATCAGGTAGGTTCTCTTTTTCATCAAGAGAACCAAACCATACTCTTTCACCAGGGACTGCACCCTCAGGTGGCACAAGAAGCTCCACGTTCTCATGTGTGTCATCAGACACCGCCATCAGCATTCCAAATGATTTCACACCACGCATATTTCTAGGCTTTAGATTAGCAAGAACAATTACATTCCGGTCCTGCAACGAAGTTATTTAATTCCCAGATTAATATCCACTTCTAGAAATTGCAAAGTGTTGATATAATAAAAAGGGCAAAAAACAAGCATGGTCTATTGGTCTTGGGCACAATTCTATTAAGAAATTCAGAAAATTGTGTGAATAAATGAACATTGATTTACACCCGTTTGAGTCACACACACACACACATGGGTGGGGGGAGGAACAAGCACCCATCCTCCCAAAACAAGGTGCATACACAAATTTCAAGCCACAGAGTTAACTAAACAAGCTTCTTGTCTGAACATAAAAATTACAGTTACTGGTGTACATCATTTTATGTCACTGTTTTATCTCAGGTTTCCTTCTAAACATTGTTTCTAAATATTGCTGCAATTATTAATGAATGTGTCCCTTGGATTTGTACTAGGTTCATGGAAACAAATGGGCACATCTGAAAATAAATGCATGATTATGAACTTTGGTTTCTTTATTTCATACATTTACTTTATCACTTGTTGGCTCAACACACTTTTGCAGGTCTGTTCTATATATATTTGCAACACAGATTATTTATATTAGTGTAAAAAACAGAGGAGCAGGATTTCAGTGTTGGATATCTGCATTCCACTGGGTTTCTGCTACATGTTAATCATGCTTCAATTGCATTTGTTAATTAGCTGGTGATCCTTAACTGGTCAAATATGACAAACGGAAATTCTCATGGCAGTCACTGCTCTCTTAGTCTTTCCTCCAGCCATCTCAGGCATGATTCAGTTGCAAATTTAGTTTCTATATCATGAAGAGTACATGAAATTACATAAAAATAACAAGTAACAGTATGGCTACTGTTAATGTAATGCATAATGTAACTATCTAATCATGTCACTGGACAAAAAAACTGTCAAGGTAATTGGGTAAGCAAGAGAGTATGACATGTCCATTAAGGAATTTCTGCCTTAAGCAACTAAGTAGAATCTCCAAACAATTATTCCTGTTCTTGCATTCCAACTGCGAGAGGTTGACTCGAGCGTGATCACTAATTTGATGTGATTTAATAAATCTTTGTCATTCTTATTCCTCAACCACATAATAATTTATTTATAGAAAATTCTCTACAGAAATCTTAGGTATGTTGAAAGCATTAGCAGATTACAGCAAACAAATAAACAGGGACAAGTTATTCACAAGAACAATTAGGAAGTCAGATAAAAAGAAGAAGAAATGAAAATAGTAAGGAAAAAGAAACCTGGAGAAGGTGAAGGGGAATGTATTTGACAAGGCCGCTGCATATGGTTCTAGGCTCGGTCTCACCGACGTCCACCTCCTCGACGTAAAGGGAATCGGCCTCCTCATGCCTCCAAGCCTTGAGGATTCTCCCCACCCTTAAGTCCAGAGTGTTGGCCGCCTCTCTTAAAGTATTATCATCCCCATCCAATGTCATTGCTGCTGTTGACGATGTTGATGCTGTATTATTCTGTGCCTCCGTCTCCGTGCAGTAACATAATAATTGCATTCTTCTGCTTCTTCTTGATGCTGTTGATGTACTATTGTCTAAAATGGCAACTGGCGGAGAGGACTTCGGCAGCAGCAAAGGTGTAAATTTGCCAATACTAGGAATGCTGTTATGATGGTTGTCGATTCGTCTGCCGCAAGGGACGGAGGCGGTGACGGTGGCAAGGGATACGCAGCAGCGGCGGTAATGGTGGCGGCATGAGAGGAGGAAAGGGGCAGTGCCCTTAAAGAAGAAATGAGTGGTTGTACTACAACTGATAGCAGTAGCGGCGGCCATTACTGCTAATCCTTAGTTAACTCACTCCGTCTGTCGTCGGCCCTCAAACTCAATACCCCCCCATCCCCAAACTGGATTTCATTTTATATTTATATTTTTTACCCCTAATATTTTTTGTTTATTCACTTCACTTCATTGTCAAAAAAAAAAATCACAATTATTTATTTTGTCTGACGATTTAATTGATCATAAAATTTTAAAACAAATAACCAATATCGAGATATCTTATAATAAAATCTTATAATAAGATTATGAAAGGACATTATGATGAAATTATAATTAATTAAAATTTAATTAGTTGAAATTAATTTATTTTATTGATTACTTTTATAAATTAATTATCTAGTTTATCTTGTACAAATTTGATTAGATTGCAGAAAGATTTAAAAAATTTATTTATATAGATAAGTTAATATTATTTTTAATAATAAAAAAATATTAATAACGTATCTAGATACTTTAAAATAAAAATTCAAATTTAATTGATGTTACATACTTTTGAAATAAAGATTTAAACTTAATTGATGTTGCATACTTTTGAATTGGGGATTCGAACTTAATTGATGTTGCATACTTTTGAATTGGGGATTCGAACTTAATTGATGTTGCATACTTTTGAATTGGGGATTCGAACTTAATTGAACTTAATTGATGTTGCATACTTTTGAAGTAGAGATTCGAATTTAATTGATATTATATATAAATAACAAAGATTGAAGAAGCAACACGCGCCTTTGGAGAGAAGAAATGTACAGTTTCAAGTTTTAGGAATTGCTCTCGTTTTTATTCACTCCACGGGAGAGAAGAGAGTGAGCCTTTTGAAATTTTTCGAGAGAAGAATTTAAAGATTTGCAGGAGAAGATCAGTCTGCCGTTTGAAGTGATTTCAACTTAAAAGTCAAAAAGATTTCATTAAACTTTCACTAATTGATTTATTTATTTGTTCAACATCGTCTCATTAGTAGATTAATGCATGTAAAATTTTTGTAAATAATGGCCTCATGCATGTATAATTCTTACAATAATTGAATGTGATTAACAAGTAAAGTTGATAATATCATAAAAATATATCTAACAGGTTAAAATTAATTTAATTTTGTCTAAAAGTTCAAGCTTAATATAAGTAAGAAATAACTTGTGGAATTGACTTGTCCATCTATTAATTTATACTTCCTCCACCCAAAACAAATTGTAGTCTATTTAAGTTCAATTAATATTATATAAAACTTAAAAAATAAGTTTTATATATATTTGATTAATATTATAATTATTTTTAATAGAAATTCAATTAAATTATTTATCATACAAAAGAAAATGTGATTAAATTTTGACTGTTTTTGTTATCACTAAGGTTATAAATTTTGCACAAGATCCAAACATCGCTTATTATAAATGTCTCAATAAGGTTATGCATACTAATAGCCTAATAAGTACAAAGGCTAAAACTTATATTATCAAGTATAGTAGATGAAAGTCCTTCCTAATAAAGTATTAACCCTAAAAAATTGGACTTATTTCGGCAGTGAACAAAAAATTAAAAATATTAAAAATTATACTTTTTGAAATTAATACTATGAAAACTTTTTAAGAAAAAATTACTTCTCTTGAAAAAAGAGCCTACAAGTCTATATGATATTTAAAAAAATAAAATAAAATAAAATAAAATAAAATAATGGAGTCGAATTTAGGTTGGGTTGAGTTTAAAAATGAAAAGCCAGAATTCAAACTCATTTATAATGTTAAAACTTGCCCAAATGGGACGAATTCGAATTTATACACGCCTAATTATCATCTCTACCTCCAACTATATTACAGAAAAACTTGCAACTTCTACTGCAGGAAATAGAAACAAAAAATGAAGATATCAAGTCGCAGCCTATGCATAATCGTATATGTATATTCAGTAAATACTTACCAGCAAAAATCACTAAGAGCAACAATAGAAAAAGATGGTGGTTTATTAAGAATCCGAGGGTAAACAACTAGAAAAACCATGTGGAGTGTAGAGGTAAAAAGGGGGAAGAAGTAGAATACTTAAAGCTCAACAAAGTTCCTCCTACCATCACATTCAAATTATACAGCCACTGTGCAGAAACTAATCCTGCTCTTAGACTCTTCATCAGTAGTCATCACCTCTCGATACCACTTCTTTGCACGTTGGACGAAGCAAAAATGTATGCTCGAATTGAGATATATAGCTTCCCTTAACATCACAAAGTGGGGGGAGCGGCTGCAAAAGTTTACACAACAGAATGCCTCAGTTCATAAAATTGTATAGGAAATGAAGTAGATTAACAGTATAAGCTAAATGCGTATGTTCCAGTTTTAGCTAATTCAAAAGGGAATTCAAGAGGGTTGTATGATATAGTAGTCTATATGACCCACAAGCATGAAAGATTCTTCATGTAATCTCTACACTGTTGGTAATTTGTCTCTTTTGTGGTCAAAATAAGAGTAGTCTGGGAGGATGCTTAATGGTGGATTGAAGCCAATCAAGAACCTAGTGGTCTAATTTGATAGCTGCATCTTGAGACCTGTTAGTCTTGTATCTGACCAAAAACTACCATAGTAACCAAGCATCAACAGTTATGACTACAGGTCAGTGTTTGTATCCATTTAAACTTTTTCAGACAACATTTTTCTAATTGATGCAACCATAATGACAACAGAGAGAGGGTCAAATGCGAAAAAAAATTTAGAATTTTTGGCTTATTATATGATATTGAATCAGAATTTACCCTTCATCTCAGTCATCAATTATATTTCTACTGTTAGAATCAATAGTTTTTGGTCACTGCTATCTAAGTTCTCGACTATCGTTTGCCTCGACTGCTCAAGTTCTAGATCTAACACCTGATGTTCTTTCTAGGCATTGCTATGGTAGCAAAACTAAATCCATCCTGTGACAATTATGAACAAGGATGAAGCTTTGATTGTTATTCAGGTAATACAACATCAATCAGAAGTTCAAGCTCTTATCTGTTTCCCTTCTTTTTTCTATTCCGAGTACTCAGAACTTCATATACTTGGAAAGACATCTTAACACTATACAGTAGAAAAAAGTGTTCCTTGTTTTTCCCAAATGATATTAACTCAAACTCCCCAAGAACCAAAATAAGTGACCGGATTGAAAGAATGACAAGGCTAAATTAGCAAAAGGGTTAATTACAAAAATTACACTGAAGTTTGGCCTATTTACAGAAATTACCCTTTTTAAGTTTATAAACTACAAAAAAACCCTTGATATTTGTCTTCATTTTGCAAATTGCACCTATTGAGACCAAATTGTAAAACAGAGACAAACCTCAAGAAAATATATAATTTATAAACTTTAATGGATAGTTTTTGTAAATAAGCCAACCCTTAAGGGAAGTTTTTGTAATTTACCCTTAGCAAAAACAAATTCCACGTCACTAACAAATCATGTAAAGCTATAACTTGATGTCCTTGGCAGTTTACATCTTTCTTCCTACAGATTTATTCAACAAAGGACCTCAGAAAATTTACGACTTGCAAATTTTTCCGACCCTTGACCCTTGAGATTAGACATTCATACCGTAGATTGTGGATACCTACCCATGCCTAAATCCAGTATAATTACAGCCCAACTATTTTTTAGCATAAGCACTAAACTTGGCAATCTTTTGGTTAATTAATCAAATTATATTTTTTACAGTCAGAATTCAAAAGCCCAATGCCAAAGTTAATAATAGATATAATCCCTCTAGCCAAGCCAAGAGCCACATTTTAGATGCCACTGTCATAAACTTATCTAAGGGAAACATAAAATGATTCAATATGCATCATCTGTTTCTTTCAATTTACCAACTTTGGCCAGACATAAACTTCACTCCTGGGACAGTCAATGAGCTCAAGCTGGATCATAGCTTGCAATTTTGGCTTGATAATATTCAGGTCGAGTCAAATACAAGTTCAAACCAAAGCTTGAGGTGAAGTTCAAAGCTTGAAGTTAGTGCATGAAGTAATAGCATGATATTATATACAAAAACATAAAGACAATATGCTAGTATTATTTGCCTCTCTTTCATTTTATACAAGTCCGTATTTTTTATTATTCAAAAATTAGAGTTAATATATCACATTTCCTGTTTTTATTTTACTGCTTATTATTTGCTGATAGGAGTTAGGAAAAATAAATATCATACAAGCTCACGTGAACCTGGGTTAGGCTTAAAGCTAGTAATAATATTCAACCACGCTGAGCTTCAAGAAAAAAGCTTGCAAAAATCCAAGCCTCTAAAAGAAAAGCTCATTCTAGCTTCTAATTCAAGCCAAGAGCAAACCATCTAAGCCCAGATATTCAAAGCCTGAACAGTGAAATTATCAAAAGCATATCAAATCAAGCCAGAGACGCTGGAAGTTTTTCCGTTTAAGACTGCTGGTTTAGAAAGTAAGGCCACCAACATTGTCGCATTTTTTTTTTTTGGGCTAAAAGAAGCAACTGTCTGTCAAGCCTTTGTATTCTTAAACAGCAAAAGGCATACCTGAACAATACCAGCATCACACAAATTCTTTAGTGCCATCAAATACTTAGTTTCCCCAATGCGGTCTAGATAACGTCTGCAGAAAGCCAATGTAGAAAAATTCTTATTAATAGTTGCCAAAAGTTGTTTTGCTCTTGGCAACCGCAGCGAAATGTGACCGGCATCAAAATTCTTCATGTAATGGCTGCATTCGAGGTCCTCTCTGACATATCCCTTCCCTGCATACCACAAAAGGCAGGTAAAGTTTGTACTTATCATCTGACGTAATTGCTTCAACAAAAAATTTCATCACTCAACACTAGAAGACCTCACCTGTGGATCCAAAAGTCTCAATTGCATAAAATTCACCCTCTTCCATTTTTGTTTGCTCTCCTCCTTTTACTGTAGGGACAGATTTTCCCGCATGGATTTGATAAGGCCCAATACTATGCCCATTCAAATTTCTGATACTTTTGACTGTCAAAACAGCAAAAGATCAATAAGATAGCTTCACCAGATAGTTAAGTGTGTGGATATGATAAAAAAACGTTATGTCATTTAAATACAAGTAAATATCGTCCCCGGTTATTTCAAAAATGAAAAAATAGCAAAACTGGGATAGAAACATATTTTTAATCTTCACTTAGCAATTGATCATATATATGATTGGTTGATAGATGCCTTTCTCTCAAGCTTAAAAAAAAATAGGCCAAGAAGCCCTTGAATTCATGGAAGTTTAAAAAGTAAATACTTGTTTATCTACAAATCAGTAGAAGGATTAGGGTCAAACTGTTTATTAGCCTAGGGTCGAGCTGTCAAGGATTACGGTCAAGCTGTTTATTGCATGTGTACAGCAATAAGAAAAAACATCGTGTTCTTTACATTCTTAAGATATTTGCTATTTTAAGTAAGAGAAAATGACAAGAATGGAAAAAAAAAAAGGAAAGCAACAACATTTATTTGTTCCAGATAATGATAAACTCCCCATCCTGAGTGTATGTCATACAGGTTGCTCAAGTTGTCAGTTAAAACTATACCTTGGAACACCTTTCCATTGATTTCAACCTCATATGACTCCATGACCTCTTGGATTGCAGCACCAACATCACATAGGCGCACATCAATTCCAGCTTCCTGTTTTCACAAACAAAACCTCATCAATAGCTCCACCTTGTTCTCATGAGGTTTCAGCAATATCATCCCTAAAAAAGTCATACTTGTAGGAAAAAAAAAAATCTCAGGGACCCACCTTGATACCCGTATTCGTAGCTTCGCGTGAGGCCTCAAGCAGTGGATTAAACATGGGATTGAATGCCACAGTAAAAGCACAGTCCACAATATGCCCTGAAATAAAGTGATATCATAATTTGAAGTCAAACACTAAAAATAAGAATCTCACAAAAGCATTCAGAAACCCAACTAATGTAAAACAACAACTACGGAAGCTAGATTACCATCAATGTGAGTTCCAAAGTCCAATTTCATCACATCATCATACTGAAGCACAGTTTTATCCCCACTATTTGGAGTCCAATGGGCAGCAACCCTGCAACAAAAACGGGCACAAATATGATGCCAGGAAAAAGATTTTCAAAGACTCAAACCTGACGGAGATAAACTAAAAAGGAGGAAGGACCCTTATCTGAAATCAAGCCTCACCAGTTCAACGAGCAGCCTGTAGGAAATGCAATGCCAGCTTGCAAACCATTTTCTGATATTAATTTACGAACTGTATTCTCCAAGGTCTCACACAGGTCAGTCATCAACATTCCAGGCTTCAAAATATGCCTAATGTATTTTCGAACCTGTCAAGGATTACATGATTAAAAAATACGGAACACCAACCTAGCACTTAGTTTGCTCAATATATCCCAAGAACACTAAGCATAAATAAAGTTTGAAGCTACCTGACGGTGGACTTCTGCTGCTTGGCGAATTGAATTATAGATTGGTTTTTCCAGTCGCTCTACTTCTCTCTTTTCCTCAGATGTAGTTCTCCACACGTTACTATATTGCACCATCAGTTAAGAAATAACATTTTTAGATTCCTCAGAATACCAAGCAAGAAAAAGATCATATGGACAAGAAACTGTGGTGTTTTAACATAGTTAATTAACAATCCTGACAAACAAAATATAATTAAATAAAACATACATCTGCCGTATTTATATGACGCACAACAGGGATAGCTCACATTCAAGGGGAGCGACTATAATATCAGTGACACATTACCTACTTGAAGCCAGCTTCTACTTACACAATCTAAAAGACCCTCCCTGCTTGACAAGAACTATTAACAGCAGTTGCTAGTTTTTACTGCCCAGAAGATTTCATTTTCCTCTACAAAATTCAACCAAATAAGTCTCTTTTCTTTAGCATCTATTTGATGTCCTCCAAGACCCCACCCCAAAGCCTTCACATAGAAAACAAGTTGCAATTGAAGTTGGATTTTTTGATACAGATAACCACCAATTACTCAAAGATGCATCCCTCCTTTGTCCAATTATGACAACCGAACTAATACTTACTATATTGAGTATGACATCCAAATTAAGCACCTCAAAGATGATAATGTGTTATAGTTTGATACAATGGGGTAAATCATATCTTTACTCGGCATATGGAACCAGAGAGCACTATTATTAACCACTTCAAATGACAAATGCAAAAGAGGATGACTAAGCCAAGTTCCAAATGACAATAGAGAAGGATACAAAATCCATCAATCTGTGTCATGAACCCTTCCTTTCTTCTTGCAAAAATTACCCTTGAATTTAATCACCAAACTGATATGCCATGCATACAAGGTGCCTCGACCCAGGTGACTTGTTTTGATCAATAGATCGCAAGTCAGAACTAAAGACGAATCTTTAACAAGAAGACTTCTTCTATGTCAGATATATTTCATCAACTATATCATGATCTTTTTCAGATGAGTCCAGAATTTTATCTAAAAAGAAACCTGCTAGACAATATGCGTACAAACAGGATTCTCAATATGAAGCTACTTAAAACTTAAATACATCGTCCCCTACAAAAATTGGGCTGATTTTACAAATTATGACTCCAGAACGATAAAAAGAGAAAAATATATGCAAAAAACCCATTCAAATGATGTTTGGAGTCAGGGAAAAAGAAAAGAGAAGAAGAAAATACTTAAAAGAATGTTCTTCACACTTGTTCAGACTCTCAATTAGAGAATAAAATAAAGGAAAGGAACAAGCATGGCTTCTGTCTGGGCCCATTACCTCCATCCTTGCATACAAGAATAATCATCTCTCTAGATTTGTCTTGGGAATTTCTTTCAAATTAAATAAATAGAAACAGTTTCCAAGGCATTTCACCTTTTCTTTGCTCCTCATCATATCTTCTCTTTCCTCCAGACCAACACTCCCTTATCTACATCTCAACAAAATTTGCAGAAAACTATTGGAGAAGGCATAAAAACTAAACGAGTTATTTCCTTTCATTCCCAGGTGATAAATGAAGTATCTAAAGTATATATGTAACATTAAATAACCACTAAAAAGAAAATCGAGTCTTGATTAGACATACTCATCCTTATACTGCTGAATTTCACCCTCTGGAAACTCGCCAGATGCAAAAAGTTCAACTACAGGAATGGATGGCGGATCAGTTTGCTGAGGCGGTTCTTTTTTCTTCCTGCAAATTTGAGAAGTCACTTGCTAGTTGATTTGAAACATCAAACCTAAAAAGCACAAAAGGGGGAAGTATGTAAAAGATTTTTGTCTCACTTGCTTTTACTTTTCTTCTTCTTCTTCTTTGCAGCTTCTAACATGTTCAAATGCATAAAATGTACGTCAGGCATAAACTACGAAAAATAACCAGCAAATGAAAACAAATCCAAATATTAACTAGAATTTGTTAAAGCAATAGAACTCCTCAAAATGGTTAACTATAATTTGTTACAGCAATAGAAGAACTCAAAATGGCCCAAGTAGAATATAAATCAGAAAGGACACAAAATAATTGCCTCTTCTAACCAATTTCTTAAACTTTAAATGAAACAAGAGAATACATATTCAGCCACTAACTCAAAATCAAACAACATCAGACTAGTTAGAAATGAAGCAAGATTTATACAATTAAAAAACTTAAACCGTTGAACAGACAAGCAGGCAATTAAGTCCACAGACTTACAAGCAATTTCAGATTGAAAATTCTAATTATAGAGCTCTATGACATGACCAATACTCTTTTTTCTAGATATAAGTTAGACAAGACTCAAAACAAATCAAAAAAGGATACACGTTCGTAATCCACCCCACTATTGAAGCAATCGGGAGATTAAAGAAACTTCAGAAAAATGACAATGTGGAAAAGACAAAACCATTATCCCTGAAGAAATGAATGTGCTATGAAACTAAATAAGCAAAAAAGAGACAACATTTAACACAGTCTTGAGGAGAAATAACTTTTTAAGACTAGAAGAAGACATTGGCGGACTGCGTTAGCAACGTGAAATTATCTCATGATTCAGTATTTGAAATGCTTTTTTTGGACAACAGATCTCGTCTAGACCACCAATTTATCAATTTTGGCGCAGTCACATGATTAATGCATCATCTAAAAGACCTTCCACTGTAGAGATCCCTATTTTGATGTTCTAATCAGATGATGCATTCTCATTGCACTTAATTCTAACAGTACGTTCAATAAGAAAGAGAAACAATAACCTGAATACCCCATTATTCAAAGAGGAAAGCTCGCGTAGGGAAACATGCATTTGAGATATTGCATTTGAAGATATAATAAACAGGTGAAAGGCTAAGAGGGCTTCCTTATATGGACTGAAATGGAAGACACAAAAGAACATAATGGACCCTTCAAAACTGTTTCCCATTAAAGCCACAAATCCACCTTTTACACAAGACTCAAGCTCATTCCTATCAAATTTAAATAATTAATCAGTATTCATTCTTTCCAAGTTCGATTTGCCATTTATTCTTTTATCTCAACTTTATTTGTTCAGTCAATTGCTAAAATATCCTAACACCACAGTATTAATAATTTCCTGCTAACTCAAAATAAGCGTGGGCAAATGGAGCAAATTACCTTGGGGCTCATCCAAAGTTAGGTCGTCAACTTTATCCTCAAACTCTTCTGGTGCAATCTTACTGGTTGATTCCCTAGTTCCATTCGCAAGGTTCGAAGCTCCCTCCTCCAGACGGATTTCAGCGGAAATCTCTTCGTTGACCATCTCGATCACGACTGCGCAAACAGCAATAATACGTTACAAGTCTCATTCTTAACGCGCATACAATAAAGCAATTAACACAGGAATGCATACATAAATACATATATGTAGGCATAATATACGTAATAGAAGAAAGAACAAACATCAGTCTTAAGGTTCCAGTGATTTTTTAATTAAATCATCGGAAAACCTTAAACGAACAAATTTGCTTGGTGGGAAGAGCAGAGTAGCAACCTAGGACAAAATTGACGGAAGTGTACTGATATCGAAAGTATGGGGCGGCTAATGAGAGTTGCAGCGGAGAGACTTTTGCAATCAAATGTTTCAATTCCTCTCTTTTCTCTTCTTTTTCTTTTTCTTTTTCTTTTTCTTCTTTTTGTAATTTCTTTTGCAAGTAAAATATATGACTATATGTGCCGGTTCACATTAGGTCATTCATTAGACTATTATTACTAGTTGTTAACTTGTGCTGGAATTATCAAAATTATTTTCACTATTAAATTAAATTAAATTAAATTATTATTTTAGTTAGCAATAATTGTTTCTTATAAACGAATACATGTACTTCCTTTTACGATTATGATGTCTTGTATTTTTTGAAAAGGTGATTCAATCATCGATAAAATTAATATATTTAAATTTTTCATAAAAAGAAAGAATCCAAAGATGGACTTACGATATGGTATTGTGAATTTATTGCCTAAAGGAGATATGCGACTTTTTTGGCTTTCGTTTGGGGCCTTGTAATGAATGTGAATGTCTTATATATTTTATAAATTGAATGTGATTTTTTAATTACTGTAATAACTGATAGCAAAAACGATACAAATAATTTCAATTTTATTCACGATAATTGTTAGAGAATGATTTATTGGTATATATTATAAATTGGTTTTATAAAGGAGCTCATCGCTTATAAGTATGATTGATCATAAATTTAAAAAGACCACATGAATCATCCAAATCACACTGCATTGTATTATTATTGTCCATTTGTTACATAAATCACGGTCTAAAAATTAAAATTAAAATTACAGTGCCCTAAAAATATGATCGCAATTTGAAATTCAACCAAATCGCACTTAATTAGAAGTTCAAGTTTGTTATTTAAAAAATATGGTTCATGGAATTGTCATATAAATTTACAAATATTATAGATTATTTTTTATATAACAACCAGTCAAGTTCTAGTGTGACTTATTATATGACAAAAATATAAGGCAAGAAGATGCAATTAGCCAATTTAGAGAAGGGAGGGCAAAATTATATAGATAAGAAAAAGCCTAAGAAGCATAATTCTATATATGTAATGTATGTTCACTTGTAAAATTCAATTTTAAGTATACATCATCTGTATTTCAAAGTAATACCATGTTTGAATGTTTGTCCTTTTTATTTTAATTGTGAAAGTCTAATTCTTATATACTAAATGTTTTGCATCATGTCCGTATTTTATTTCCTTCTAAACTACGAACCTTTTATAATTGACTTCGTCTCAACTATTATTTTACTTTATTTTATTATTGTAATGCAATTTGCACCATCTATATTAGCTTTTGTAATTTTGAAAATTCAATTATTCAATTTTCTATTTTGAAAGCAATTTATCACTGTTTTTCCTTTGCTAGGTAAAATCATTGAAAATTATTCAAAATCGTACATTTTATTTTACTTAATGAAATCACAATTTAAAATTAAATTTTAATAAAACCGTACAAGACAATTATGTTTGAAATTAATTTTAAAAAATCACAAACTGCATCATAATTATCCCTATCCACAAGGCACCACAAGCCACAGTTAAGATATAATGCTTTAATTATTATGAAGTTTAAAAGTATGAATTGTATTATTATTATTATCGATTATAATTATTTCAATAAGATTCAATTCTACAATAACTTTTCCAATGTTGTATTAAACAACTCTTTTTTATGAACTTGTTGCATTTGTTTACAATTCAAAATGAAGTATTTCACTTTAATATGTGGGAAATTTTTAAGTATTGTAAGAGTTGAGCATTAAATAGTGTAAAGTTAGAATGATAGGATGCAATAAACTTCTCCACATATAATATACCTTTTTAGGTAAATTTCACAATGCCTCTTTAAATTATAGATAAAAATTAGATTGTTCCCTCCATCTTTTTATTACATTATTTTACCTCTTATGTCTTTCTTAAAACAATTACTTATAAGATTACATAAAAATAGCCATGATTTACCATTTTTAGCCCTAGGGAAAAAATTAAAAATAAAGGAAAAGAGCAGAGCACTAACCTAGGACAAAAGTGTTATTTACACAACTTTTTATCATATATATTCATTCAATCACTCATTTTTCTCACACTCTAAATTAATTCTCCAGACTCAATTTGATATTATATGAATTTTTATTTTGAAGGCTTGGGTCTATTTGAGCTTTTTCCGCTCAAAGCTCGAACTTATAGTTAAAAAATAAAAATAAAAAAATCTTTAAGTCGAGTTTCAAATTGTTCAAGTTTATTTTATTTAGTATAATTAATAATATAAATATAATTTATCAAATAAAAGAACTAACAATTATGCTCCTACTAAAATTACAAATCTTGAGACTTAAATTCACCAAACCAAAACATTAATTATATCTATAGGAAACAAAATAAAACCAAATGCATCACCTACTTATAATCCAAAACAAAATAAAATCACAAATTATACCTAGATTGTTCTTGAAATTTGAAAATTTTGAATTTATGATATAATTATATATTATTTTATTTTTGTGGCACGTTCATAAAACTTAATTCAAGTCGGATAGCCTGAACTTAAATTCAACTCAAACTTTATAAAATTAAGCTTGCAAATAATCACATATTTCATTTATTAAATATTTAGACGTCAAAATTTTATTATATATAATTGGGTTCAACCTCAAAAACATTTCCAAAGCCCCAAAAAAAAAAAAAATCGAAAAAGGAAAAGAAAAGAAAAGGAAGAGACCTAGTCAGCCACCGGCGGTTCGCCTTCTCCGTGAGCGGCGGCGTTGATTCAAATTCCAAGCTTTCATGCATTGCAACCCCTGACTGACAAACCCTCAAATAAAATTATTCTAGAAGATATGGAGGCGGTGGTTGTTGACGCTGGTACCAAACTGCTCAAAGCCGGTTTTGCTGTTCCGGACCAGCCCCCTTCTATGGTAACATCCTTTTACGGCTACTTTTTCTCGTTATGGCTTAGTGAAGTAGTACCACTAACTGCTACTCCTGGTTCCAATGCTGAAAACCGTCTTCATTTCCGTGCTGGTTTCACTAAAAAAATTATTATTTTTTACCTGGCAGTGGTAGTGGTATTTGTGACTCTGATTGAACCATTTCGTCGAATGAGAAGACGTGAATCCCTTAAGAATAAGAAATGGGGATAGAATTTCCAGACTCTCATCTTAATTACTATTAGTCTCAACTTGTTCT
Organism: Paulownia fortunei; assembly: GCA_019321725.1. Lineage (NCBI taxonomy): Eukaryota > Viridiplantae > Streptophyta > Magnoliopsida > Lamiales > Paulowniaceae > Paulownia > Paulownia fortunei. The sequence goes on from CM033123.1 coordinate 15,463,856, forward strand.
CATCACCTTTTTTATTTTTATTTTTATTTATATTTGTTAACTTCCTTATATAAGTATTAATCATATCCAAACCCTTCTCTGATTTTTGCCTAGGTCTTTGATTGATGAACTAAACCTTGTTTTTCCCATTTCAAAAACTGAAGTTTGGGCTGAGATTGTTACAAAGATCCCATGATGTTCAGTCTATGATTTAATTGGACTCATATAATGTATACATTCAAATAAGAGAATTTTGGTTTACTTTTTGGAGCAATCTTATTTGTGGTTTAATTTATCTATCTTATTTTTTCCTTGAATAATTGACAAAAGAATGGATACCTTCCTTTAAAAGACAATTTTTGAGAATGTCATATTTCATGACATGAGCAAATGTATTCTGTACAGGGGTTGAAGTCTTTGGGCTCTCGTGTCATTTCACTCATGAACTAAATGATAAAAATATGTTGTTGTTTTGGTGGGATTTGAGTGTCTTTATGTGCTTGAATAAGAACACTGGAAGAAGGGTTTTGTTTTGATACTTCAGTGTTTTAATTAGGACATTTTTAGGTGGCTGCAAATTACGTGTGCTTGGTTTGGGAATAAAATGGTAGGTCCCTCATGAAGAGTAACAATCTCAATTGTGATCGTTCCCTGCAATCCTCAAGTGCGTGGATGCACCACAATTATACAACTGGCTATCATGATTGCGAATGAGTGTCTCTCGCTGCTGATTGTAGTTTTGATCCTTTTCAAATTGAAGCTGATGCTAAGAGTATCTCAAAACGTACGACACCTGGAATGATCTTAATGTACCTGTGCTTGTAGCATGCAGAGCGTGAACTGAATTCACTGTAAATGGTTGATAATCTGATGCTACTGATTGCCTTGTAATAGGAAATGGTGTTAAACACTATTTTTCTTTTCTTATTATTAATAATTTATAAGGAAACTTGGGGGAGAGTAAATGAAAGGCCGAAGTCATGAATGTAAAGAATCTTGAACAATTATGTATCGCATTTAGTTAATTCAAAATAACTAACAGAATGTGTTTGTTTATAAACAAGCTTTAGAAAAATTATGTTTGCTACGAAACTATCCACTTTCCTGTTAGACTTTCATTAATGGGGCAGAGACATAAATAGAGTGTGGTTACATTAATAGGGTTTGTGTCATGTTAACAAGGGCATGAGTGCTGTGTTACATACATGCATATCTTTAGTGCCGGATTTCTTTTCTTTGAATAAAATGAAGAATCGTACGAGCACTTGAGCCTCTATAGATCATCCATGTGAGGTAGCCTACAATGGCATTTATGAAGAAGGCATAACCATCTTTCAGTAGATTGGAACCTGTGTCTATCGCTGTTAGCTTTAATTTGCTAATTGAGATGATGGCAAATATTATGTCTAGTCAACTTGATGGCCTAGGAAAGGGAGTTCAATTATAGCAATTAATAGGCAGGGTAACCCCAATGGGCAACAATCTCCCTCTAATAGGGGGAAGGGAAACTTGTGGTACTATTCATTTATGGTAATGGTATCTTTAAAAGTTCAGTTTCAATGATAATGCTGATGTTTATGTTGATCCTAGATTTTACAATATTCAATAAAGTAGATTCCCAGTTCTAATATGTAATGGTTATTTCTATATGTGGATCTTATTTGAAAAGATACTTCAAAATGCTTTCATGCGAGGGTTATTATTGACTTTTATCACTTAGATGTGAGCTTCCAAAAGTACCATCAAATAGATGAATGCTTTTACCATCTTGGCCTCTGTCCTATAAAAGAATATTTTCTCATTTGGGTTACCCTACATTTCCCCTTTTGCTTCAAACTCCATATCCCTATTCATCAAATTGGCTAGCCGTGATGGTTGCCCTCAGATTGAAGTGAGAGCGTGGAGCCAGCTGTGGTTGACGCTAGTTCTCAACTTATCAAATTTAATCATGCCTTGCCTGAATGTGGCCCTGAGGTAAAGTTTCTTTTCTCTATTAGAAAATTGAAGTAGGAGAATGAATGTTTCTATTGGAAAGCTATTAGAGTGAAGAGGTTGTGACGAACTTGGCGAAACTTTTGATGATGCATTTGTTTGTAGAATTATTTACTCGATTGCAGACATTTATGTAAATTCCTGCTATTGTAGGCGCTGTGAATAGGGATTTTGAGTTCTTCATTGGATGGACTAGGGTTTTTACACTGGGCTTGATACTAATGATTTTCAAGTCTGAGTTTTATGTGGGAATGGTAATGCTTCAGAAGAATGTGAAATAAGAAAATAGAAAAATGTTTTTAAGATCAGTATCAGATTCCATCCTTGAATCTAGTTAAACCACTTTTAAAGTACCTCATATTTTGTTGACTCAACTAAAAATCACAACAAGATTTGTTGAAGATTGGAAAGGGAACTTGAATTGTTCTATCTTGACTTTTTCTGTGTGAAAAATGGAAAGAAACTCATCTGATTGCCCAAAGCGGACTGGGGAGATTGAAAATCCTCATATTATCATGAGTAATCAATATTGCTCATGTTCAATTGCTTAGCTTTGTCATTATTGCAATAAAAACCTGTTTTCCTCGTGTGTTTCAGAATTACATTTCCAGAAAATTCCAGTGATTCTTTTAGTGGCATCAATTGGTTATTATTTTTTTTACCAATGATTCCATATGTGTTAATGCTACTGTGGCGATCCTTGATTGTTTATATTTTCCTTGTGTATTCAGTTTACCCTTTTGACTATCTTACATCTTCAATACCCTTTTAGTGTGATGTCTATGCTTTAATTATTAGTTACGATGTTTTATGTTTTCTCTCTCATTTTTAATTTACCATTTTCCATCCTCCTTTTAGGTAATTCCAACACAAATGAAACGAGTACCTGAAGATGAGTCCTTGAACAATGCTTCCTTGCTTGAGAATGTGACTGTTGATCCAGTTGTCCGAGGCTTTATCACAGACTGGGATGCCATGGAAGATCTGTTAAAGCATGTACTATATAGCGGTTTGGGTTGGGAGATTGGCAATGAAGGACAAATTTTATTTACAGATCCGCTGGCAACTCCCAAGGTTAGTTGAAGTCTTTCAATATCAATTTTAGTTAAAAGCTTGGCCATTTTTGCTCTTTCCCTTCCTAATTAAGTATTGTTTTATGAGATGCTGGTAGCGTCAGGCATGTGCATGTGTATGTATTACAACCAGTGCAATTGGAAAGGTTAATACTGAGTATTTGGGGAGAGAACACAAAATTGTCTTTTATGGGTAGAAAGACTTAATGCTAACCATGTAGGTCTTCCTAAATGGTTGACGATCCTGATGTGAGCTATGGTGATGTAATGATGAATCATATCCCCAGCGAGCTTACACAAATACCTTTGTGGCTCAATTGGCTGCAAGTTGAATAAGTCATGAGTCTCTTTCGATTGTTCTGTAATATCCCATTGGTTTTACAAGGAATGATGTCATAGCTCCCTCAAAAGCAATAACAATAAAATTCACAGGTGGCTATTCAAATAGGAATTGCTATCTTGATAATGCCAGCTGTTTCTTCAACTAATTGATGCGAACTGTTGAATTCAGATTTAATTTTTAACCATGCAGATGCTCATGTGTCATATAAATGATATGGCATAGAAATAATTATTGTTTGAACTCTTCTGTGATTTTTCTACAATTTCATCATTAGTCTGGATAGTTGTGGAACAGGCAGTTAGAGAGCAGTTGGTGCAAATGATGTTTGAAAAATTCAACATATCTGGCTTTTATGCACCTGAGCAATCAGTACTATCACTTTATGCAGTAGGGCGCATCTCAGGCTGCACTGTTGATATTGGCCATGGCAAGATTGGTATGTGTTGCTGAATTTGTTTTTCCTGTAACATCCATTGTTTAAGTAACTGTTACTGTTCAGATGGCATGCAGACTTTGGTTGGCTTAAAATGCTAGAATACTATGGTCTTAACACCATTTGGTATTTGTTATAAAATTTTGTTCTTGAACTCAAGTATATATAAAGGTTGTTATGGTTACATGTCATTTGATTGCCTTATTCTTTACTTTTTCTCGACAACAATGTCCTATTAGCTACAAGCATGTTGATGGGAATAGTTTACTAGAGCAATTTATTAAGTGGGTTGAAGAAGATGGCTATTTGGTACAAGTTAATACTTCATTTTTTGAATCTATTCGGTCTCTTGAGCTATTGTTGTAGGTTGTATTCTTCCACCATCTTATAAACGAATAAGAACCAAAGAAAAAGGATTACCTGACATGTGAATTTTTGGCTTTCTACTTTGAAGGAGAATTCTTGGCCCCAGGTGAATTTTCTCACCTATCTCCTTTTACTGATATGATCCAAAACCTGATTCAGCGATTATGATGGATTAGTATCTGTTCAATATAAAAATCTATTTTGTTGTTTGACCTAAAAGGCGGCCATGGTCTCTTGAAATTATTACGTGTCTCGCTGGGAGCTTTAACCTATTTCTCTTATGAGCAACCATATTGTTCTCTGCAGTTATATCCCTTTTGACATCTTGGTACATGGCCCTTGCTTGGATTTGCTGAAGTGAGAGGTGTTCTATTTTTATCTGTCATTCTCTGTTGTTTATGGAGTCTCAGGTACTGAATCTAGCGATCGTTCCATTTGACTACCTAATAACCTGGTCTAAAATCCCAAATGTTGTAGAAGGTAAATGTGTCATTTGGCTCTTGTTTGTCTTTCCATATCTGGGCCTTTTTTTCTCTATCATGAATGAGGCATTTGGTGATGACTGGTCCATAATTTTATCTGAGTACTGAATCTCTTTTTGGCTTTCTAAGAATTTTTGATATGAAGACAGGAGACAGATGAATAAGTTTTGAATAATGCATTGCTTTCATAGGAGAGTATTGAAGAAACTTGAGAACTATTATAGGTTTTTGAGCATAAAAGTGATTAACATGATGACGAGGAAAATAAAGGTGGAAAAGGTGAGACATGAAGCTGGAAGTTGAAGTATTGGCGAACACCATCAGCTATGATGGAAGTTAAGGGAGCATAGTCAAAAGGGGTGGACATAGTTTTGTGCCTATTAAACATACAATAAGACATTTTGGTCTAAAAAAGCTACGGCTCTTTTGCTCCTTTTTTGCCATATAATTTTTGTGGTTTTTGCTTTCGTTTAAATCCTAATTGTTTAGAGAATGTTGTGCTGTGTGCAATCATGGTCCTGCCATCTGTGCCCATTTGATATGGGCCTCCTTGGTGCATATTCAGTGCATTCTTGCTTTTCTTGAGATACCCAAAAACTTTTTATTTTTTATGGACAAGGAAAATAAATCAAGCAAATTGACTATTATTATTTTTAACTAGCAGTAGGCAGCACTCCTTAAATATTGTTGTTTTTTCTGTGAAACATTTGCAATGTATAGCTTTGCTTAGATCAGTGTTATCTGAATTAGTTTGGTCACCTTCTCATTTCATCTTTTGAGGTTTTCTTTATGGTTTAAATAAGCTACTGCAAGCACTTTTGACTAATATGGTCTCACCTTCAGGGTACTATTTTTGTTAATGTATGATTTTTATTTTCCGTATTTTCAGATATTGCATCAGTAATTGAAGGTGCTGTTCAGCATATATCTTCAAGAGGATTTGAAATAGGGGGTTTGGATTTGACAAACTTATTTGCTCAAGAACTCCGTAAATCCAATCCGCTTGTGAACTTTAGCATCTCTGACGTTGAAAAATTGAAGGAGCGATATGCATGCTGTGCGGAGGATGATGCGGCTTATGAGAAAGTCCTGCAAGCCTGTCCTGAGGAGCAACACACTCTGCCTGACGGATAGGTTAATCTATTTTCCCACTTGATGGTGAACTGAGATTTTAATTTACAGGGAGAGATTATCAACTAATTTTGACTTTGCAGATGCTTTTTCACCTTAGCATTGTGTCTAGAAGATAGACTTATAGTTGTTCACAATGCATGTAAGCTGTCAGGTTGTATCTTGAATTGGTGCTTGATATCCATGGGGCTTTCTGGCTGACCACTTTTTATTTCACACTTTCAAATGATAGTCTTATTTTACAGATTTCCTATAGGTTATCTAAGTACCTGGAGGCAACTAAGACCAATATGTTTAGTGGGTTTAGTTTCTGCTTAGCAGGTGGCATTGGGCTCGAAGAAAACATTGTGTCTACTTGTGCATGCTTTGGAACTAAAATGCATCCTTCTATGCACTCTTTTCTTAGGGTTGGAGTTAAAGTTTCTAGGCACAGTCATTCTTGATGTTCTCAGAATATGAATCTGGGGAGATTAATGATACGTTGGTTCTGGAATCAGTTTACTAGCAAATTGAATAATTTGGTATATTACTAAAATATGTGGCCTTGTTTTCTAATACTTGGTGTTTTCTTAGTTGTCTGTCCATTTCGGTTCTCAGTCGAGCTGTTTTGTTGATTGCCGGTTCTCTCTATGAACTTTGATATATTTACATTGACATTTTTGTGTTCTCTTTCAGGTGATAAAAATTGGAAGAGAAAGGTATACTGTTGGTGAGGCCTTATTTCAACCAGCGATTTTAGGTTTAGAGGCACATGGAATAGTTGAGCAGCTTGTTCGGTGTATTTCAACTGTGTCATCTGAGAATCACCGCCAGCTACTAGAAAATACTGTACTTTGTGGTGGAACTGCTTCTATGACTGGTAAGATTTTATGATTTTTTTCGCATGTGAATGAGAGACATAGCTCATCACTAGTTTCTTTGTTCATTATACATTCATTATTACATAGCTGATTTTATAACAATCACCATACTTGCAAAAAGGAAATTTATAACAGTGGTGCATGCCAAGTGTAGCAACACAAGAGTCGTCTGTCCTTAGGTGAGGTTTTTCTTCTGAACCTGAACAGTATCCCATTGATAACAAGTCATCCTAACAGGAGGAAGCCGATGATACAAGCATGCTCTACAATTTGAAAACTCAGTGCAAAAGATGAAAAAAATAAAAATAAAGAAATGAGAGAGAGAGTTATAAAGAAGAAAAACAGGTGGGATTCTACCACTTGCAGAACAGGAAGAGAATGTGCGACCATGCAAGCTTTGTAAGTATCTTTCTTTATTCTGTGAACTTCAATAGTTCAATACTTCCAACTTAAGATGTTGCATATTTTTAAAGTGGAGATTCGAACTTAATTGATGTTGTATATAAACAACAAAGATTGGAAGAAGTGCACGGTTTCAAGTTTTGGGAATTGCTCTCGTTTTTATTCACTTATCGGGAAAGAAAAATGTGAGCCTTTCGAGAAACAGGCGTAATTTTTCGAGAGAAGAATTTGAAGATTTTCGGGAGAAAGTCGGTCTGCCGTTTGAAGGGTTTTCAACGTTAAAGGGAATTTGATAATGCAAATTTAAAAGTCGAGGGGATTTTGATGAAGTTTCATTAATTGATTTGTTCAATAACGTCTCGTTTGTAGAGAAGGAGTATTTATATTTTTAATAAGTCTCATTATTGTAAATGTAATCTCATTATTGTAACACTAATCTAAATTAGTGAAGTATTAAGTGGATTCTTACATGTAAAGTACATTTGTATTATAATCACGTAAAATTTTTATATGTTATTTACTTTATTGTGATTTATTTGTTGCAATAAATTGTACAATTGTTACAATAATTAAATTTAATTAACAAGTAAAATTAATAATATCATAAAAACATATCTAACATGTTAAATCTATTTTTGCCTTAAAAATTCAAGCTTAGTATAAGTAAGAAATTACTTATGTAATTGACTTGTCCATCTATTAATTTATACTTCCTCCACCTAAAACAAATTGTAGTCTATTTAAGTTCGATGAATATTATATAAAACTTAAAAAATAAGTTTTATGTATCTTTGATTAATATTACAATTATTTTTAGTAGAAATTCAATTAAATTATTTATCTTACAAAAGAAAATGTGATTAAATTTTGAGTTTTATTGTTATCACTAAGGTTATATATTTTGCACAAGATCCAAATATCACTTATTATAAATGTCTCAGTAAGGTTATGCATAATAATAGCCTAATAAGTACAAAGGCTAAAACTTATATATTAAGTATAGCAGATGAAAGTCCTTCCTAATAAAGTATTAACCCTAAAAAATTAGACTTATTTCGGCAGTGAATAAAATTAGGCTAGCTCGTGCCCCCATGAAAGAAATTATAACCACCATTTTTGGAAATTGAAAAGGGAAAATCAAAATCAAAAGAGGATCATTTCCAGAAATGCAAAGCAACAGAGACTTAATCACAGCAAATCATGCAAAACAATTAAAGGCCCTCTTCTCCCCAGGGGATGATAATTGGTCTAATTTACATCAAATGATTGGTATTTGGTCCAATTTGGATCGAAAGGGTCAAATTTGAGTAAAGTTTGTCTACTGCCCAATTCATTAAAATTTTAAATATTCACACTCACATGCACCTCATATACAGACCCACTCACTAAATCTCCTGTAAACTTAAAAATATTAAAAATTATATTTTTTGAAATTAATACTATGAAAACTTTTTAAGAAAAAATTACTTCTCTTTTAAAAAAAACCTACAAATCTATATGATTATTTATAAAAAATAAAATAAAATAAAATAAAATAATGGGGCCAAATTGGACGAATTCGAATTTATACATGTCTCATTATCATCTCTACCTCCAACTATATTACGAGAAAACTTGCAACTTCTACTGCAGGAAAAAGAAACAAAAAATGAAGATATCAAGTCACAGCCTATGCAAAATCGTATATGCATATTCAGTAAATACTTACCAGCAAAAATCACTAAGGAAGAGCAACAATAGAAAAAGATGTTGGTTTATTAAGAATCCGAGAGTAAACAACTAGAAAAACCATGTGGAGTGTAGAGGTAAAAAGGGGGAAGAGGTAGAATACTTAGAGCTCAACAAAGTTCCTCCTACAACCAAATTCGAATTATACAGCCACTGTGCAGATACTAATCCTGCTCTTGGACTCTTCATCAGTAGTCATCACCTCTCGATACCACTTCTTTGCACGTTGGACGAAGCAAAATTGTATGCTCGAATTGAGATACATAGCTTCCCTTAACATCACAAAGTGGGGGGTACGGCTGCAAAAGTTTACACAACATAATGCCTCAGTTCATAAAATTGTATAGGAAATGAAGTAGATTAACAGTAAAAGCTAAATGTGTGTGTTCTAGTTTTAGCTAATTCAAAAGGGAATTCAAGAGGGTTGTATGATATAGGAGTCTATATGACCCACAAGCATGAAGATTCTTCATGTAATCTCTACACTGTTGGTAATTTGTCTCTTTTGTGGTCAAAATAAGAGTAGTCTGGGAGGATGCTTAATGGTGGATTGAAGCCAATCAAGAACCTAGTGGTCTAATTTGATAGCTTCATCTTGAGACCTGTTAGTCTTGTATCTGACCAAAAACTACCATAGTAACCAAGCATCAACAGTTATGACTCCAGGTCAGTGTTTGTAGCTTGTGCCGCAAATCCATATGGCACATGCCAAGCAAACATCCAAAAAATCCATTTAAATTTTTTCAGACAACATTTTTCTAATTGATGCAACCATAATGACATCAGAGAGTGGGTCAAATGCGGAAAAAAATAAATAGAATTTTTGGCTTATTATATGATATTGAATCAGAATTTACCCTTCATCTAAGTCATCAATTATATTTCTACTGTTAGAATCAATAGTTTTTGGTCACTGCTATCTAAGTTCTCGACTATCGTTTGCCTCGACTGCTCAAGTTCTAGATCTAACACCTGATGTTCTTTCTAGGCATTGCTATGGTAGCAAAACTAAATCCATCCTGTGACAATTATGAAAAAGGATGAAGCTTTGATTGTTATTCAGGTAATACAACATCAATTAGAAGTTCAAGCTCTTATCTGTTTCCCTCTTCTTTTTTCTATTCTGAGTACTCAGAACTTCATATACTTGGAAAGACATCTTAACACTATACAGTAGAAAAAAGTGTTCCTTGTTTTTCCCAAATGGTATTAACTCAAACCCCCCAAGAACCAGAATAAGTGACCGGATTGAAAGAATGACAAGGCTAAATTAGCAAAAGGGTTAATTACAAAAATTACACTGAAGTTTGGCCTATTTACAGAAATTACCCTTTAAGTTTATAAACTACAAAAAACCCTTGATATTTGTCATCATTTTGCAAATTGCACCTATTGAGATGGGGTATTTGTAAAACAGAGACAAACCTCAAGAAAATATATAATTTATAAACTTTAATGGATAGTTTTTGTAAATAAGCCAACCCCTAAGGGAAGTTTTTGTAATTTACCCTTAGCAAAAACAAATTCCACGTCACTAACAAATCATGTAAAGCTATAACTTGATGTCCTTGGCAGTTTACATCTTTCTTCCTACAGATTTATTCAACAAAGGACCTCAGAAAATTTACGGCTTGCAAATTTTTCTGACCCTTGACCCTTGAGATTAGACATTCATACTGTAGATTGTGTATACCTACCCATGCCTAAATCCAGTACAATTACAGCCCAACTATTTTCTAGCATAAGCCACTAAACTTGGCAATCTTTTGGTTAATTAATCAAATTATATTTTTTACAGTCAGAATTCAAAAGCCCAATGCCAAAGTTAATAATAGATATAATCCCTCTAGCCAAGAGCCACATTTAGATGCCACTGTCATAAACTTATCTAAGGGAAACATAAAATGATTCAATATGCATCATCTGTTTCTTTCAATTTACCAACTTTGGCCAGACATAAGACAGCCAATGAGCTCAAGCTAGATCATAGCTTGCAATTTTGGCTTGATAATATTCAGGTCGAGTCGAATATAAGTTCAAACCAAAGCTTGAAGTTAGTGCATGAATTAATAGCATGATATTATTTACAAAAACATAAAGACAATATGTTAGTATTATTTGCCTCTCTTTCATTTTATACAAGTCTGTATTTTTTATTAGTCAAAAATTAGAGTTAATATATCACATTTCCTGTTTTTATTTTACTGTATATTATTTGCTGATAGGCGTTAGGAAAAAAAAATATCATACAAGCTCACGTGAACCTGGGTTAGGCTTAAAGCTAGTAACAATATTCAAAGCTTTAGGAAAAAAGCTTGCAAAAATCCAAGCCTCTAAAAGAAAAGCTCATTCTAGCTTCTACTTCAAGCCAAGAGTAAACCATCTAAGCCCAGCTATTCAAAGCCTCAACAGTGAAATTATCAAAAACATATCAAATCAAGCCAGAGACGCTAGAAGTTTTTCCGTTTAAGACTGCTGGTTTAGAAAGTAAGGCCACCAACATCGTCTCATTTTTTTTTTTTTTTTGGGCTAAAAGAAGCAACTGTCCGTCAAGCCTTTGTATTCTTAACAGCAAAAGGCATACCTGAACAATACCAGCATCACACAAATTCTTTAGTGCCATCAAATACTTAGTTTCACCAATGCGGTCTAGATAACGTCTGCAGAAAGCCAATGTAGAAAAATTCTTATTAATAGTTGCCAAAAGTTGTTTTGCTCTTGGCAACCGCAGCGGAATGTGACCGGCATCAAAATTCTTCATGTAATGGCTGCATTCGAGATCCTCTCTGACATATCCCTTCCCTGCATACCACAAAAGGCAGGTAAAGTTTGTACTTATCATCTGACGTAACTGCTTCAACAAAAAATTTCATCACTCAACACTAGAAGACCTCACCTGTGGATCCAAAAGTCTCAATTGCATAAAATTCACCCTCTTCCATTTTTGTCTGCTCTCCTCCTTTTACTATAGGAACAGATTTTCCCGCATGGATTTGATAAGGCCCAATACTATGCCCATTCAAATTTCTGATACTTTTGACTGTCAAAACAGCAAAAGATCAATAAGATAGCTTCACCAGATAGTTAAGTTTGTGGATATGATAAAAAAAGGTTGTCATTTAAATACTACGAGTAAATATCGTCCCCGGCTATTTCAAAAATGAAAAAATAGCAAGACTGGGATAGAAACACATTTTTAATCTTCACTTAGCAATTGATCATATATATGATTGGTTGATAGATGCCTTTCTCTCAAGCTTAAAAAAAAATAGGCCAAGAAGCCCTTGAATTCATGGAAGTTTAAAAAGTAAATATATGTTTATCTACAAATCAGTAGAAGGATTAGGGTCAAATTGTTTATTAGCCCAGGGTCGAGCTGTTTATTGCGTGTGTACAGCAATAAGAAAGAACATCGTGTTCTTTACATTATTTAAGATATTTGCTAATTTAAGTAAGAGAAAATGACAAGAATGAAAAAAAAAAAGAAAAGGAAAGCAACAACATTTATTTGTTCCAGATAATGATAAACTCCCCATCCTGAGTGTATGTCATACAGGTTGCTCAAGTTGTCAGTTAAAACTATACCTTGGAACACCTTTCCATTGATTTCAACCTCATATGATTCCATGACCTCTTGGATTGCAGCACCAACATCACATAGGCGCACATCAATTCCAGCTTCCTGTTTTTACAAACAAAACCTCATCAATAGCTCCACCTTGTTCTCATGAGGTTTCAGCAATATCATCCCTAAAAAAGTCATACTTGTAGAAAAAAAAAAATTTCAGGGACCCACCTTGATACCCGTATTCGTAGCTTCACGTGAGGCCTCAAGCAGTGGATTAAACATGGGATTGAATGCCACAGTAAAAGCACAGTCCACTATATGCCCTGAAATAAAGTGATAGCATAATTTGAAGTCAAACACTAAAAATAAGAATCTCACAAAAGCATTCAGAAACCCAACTAATGTAAAACAACAACTACGGAAGCTAGATTACCATCAATGTGAGTTCCAAAGTCCAATTTCATCACATCATCATACTGAAGCACAGTTTTATCCCCACTATTTGGAGTCCAATGGGCAGCAACCCTGCAACAAAAACGGGCACAAAGACGATGCCAGGAAAAAGATTTTCAAAGACTCAAACCTGACGGAGATAAACTAAAAAGGAGGAAGGACCCTTATCTGAAATCAAGCCTCACCAGTTCAACGAGCAGCCTGTAGGAAATGCAATGCCAGCTTGCAAACCATTTTCTGATATTAATTTACGAACTGTATTCTCCAAGGTCTCACACAGGTCAGTCATCAACATTCCAGGCTTCAAAATTTGCCTAATGTATTTTCGAACCTGTCAAGGATTACATGATTAAAAAATACGGAACACCAACCTAGCACTTAGTTTGCTCAATCTATCCCAAGAACACTAAGCATAAATAAAGTTTGAAGCTACCTGACGGTGGACTTCTGCTGCTTGGCGAATTGAATTATAGATTGGTTTTTCCAGTCGCTCTACTTCTCTCTTTTCCTCAGATGTAGTTCTCCACACGTTACTATATTGCACCATCAGTTAATAAATAACTTTTTTAGATTCCTCAGAATACCAAGCAAGAAAAAGATCATATGTACAAGAAACTGTGGTGTTTTAACATAGTTAATTCAAAATTCTGACAAACAAAATATAATTAAATAAAACATACATCTGCAGTATTTATATGACTGATAGCAGTCAAATAGCTTATCAATCACTATGACGCCACAGTAAAATACACAGGCCATGAATCAAGGGATGGTGAAAGCTCTGACAAAATGTGTGTGTGTGTGTGTGTGGGGGGGGGGGGGGGGGTAGATGGGTTATATATGTATTTATATTTATACAAGCCTTTGATAGCCACTACCAAAAAAATAAACGCACAAAGACACCACATACAAATTTATCACAACAGGGATCGCTCACATTCAAGGGGAGTGACTATATTATCAGTGACGCATTACCTACTTGAAGGCAGCTTCTACTTACACAATCTAAAAGACCCTCCAAGACCCCACCCCAAAAGCCTTCACATAGAAAACGAGTTGCAATTGAAGTTGGATTTTTTGGTACAGATAACCACCAATTACTCAAAGATGCATCCCTCCTTTGTCCAATTATGACAACCAAACTAATACTTACTATATTGAGTATGACATCCAAATTAAGCACCTCAAAGAAGATAATGTGTTATAGTTTGATACAATGGGGTAAATCATATCTTTACTCGGCATATGGAACCAGAGAGCACTATTATTAACCACTTCAAATGACAAATGCACAAGAGGATGTCAAAGCCAAGTTCCAAATGACAACAGAGAAGGATACAAAATCCATCAATCTGTGTCATGAACCCTTCCTTTCTTCTTTCAGTCTACCCTTGAATTTAATCACCAAACAGATATGCCATGCATACAAGGTGCCTCGACCCAGCTGACTTGTTTTGATCAATAGATCGCAAGTGAGAACTAAAGACAAATCTTTAACAAGAAGACTTCTTCTATGTCAGATATATTTCATCGACTATAGCATGATCTTTTTCAGATGAGCCCAGGCTCTTATCTAAAAAGAAACCTGCTAGACAATATGCATACAAACAGGATTCTCAATATGAAGCTACTTAAAACTTAAATACATCGTCCCCTACAAAAATTGGGCTGATTTTACGAATTATGACTCCAGAACGATAAAAAGAGAAAAATATATGCAAAAAACCCGTTCAAATGATGTTTGGAGTCAGGGAAAAAGAAAAGAGAAGAAGAAAATACTTAAAAGAATGTTCTTCGCACTTGTTCAGACTCTCAATTAGAGAATAAAATAAAGGAAAGGAACAAGCATGGCTTCTGTCTGGGCCCATTACCTCCATCCTTGCATACAAGAATAATCATCTCTCTAGTTTTGTCTTGGGGATTTCTTTCAAATTAAACAAATAGAAACAGTTTCCAAGGCATTTCACCTTTTCTTTGCTCCTCATCATATCTTCTCTTTCCTCCAGACCAACACTCACTTATCTACATCTCAACAAAATTTGCAGAAAACTATTGAGAAGGCATAAAAACTAAACGAGTTATTTCCTTTCCTTCCCAAGTGATAAATGAAGTATCTAAAGTATATATGTGCCATCAAATAACCACTAAAAAGAAAATCTAGTCTTGATTAGACATACTCATCTTTATACTGTTGAATTTCACCCTCTGGAAACTCGCCAGATGCAAAAAGTTCAACTACAGGAATAGATGGCGGATCAGTTTGCTGAGACGGTTCTTTTTTCTTCCTGCAAATTTGAGAAGTCACTTGCTAGTTGATTTGAAACATCAAACCTAAAAAGCACAAAAGGGGGAAGTATGTAAAAGATTTTTGTCTCACTTGCTTTTACTTTTCTTCTTCTTCTTCTTTGCAGCTTCTAACATGTTCAAATGCATAAAATGTACGTCAGGCATAAACTACGAAAAATAACCAGCAAATGAAAACAAATCCAAATATTAACTAGAATTTGTTAAAGCAATAGAACTCCTCAAAATGGTTAACTATAATTTGTTACAGCAATAGAAGAACTCAAAATGGCCCAAGTAGAATATAAATCAGAAATGACCAATTTCTTAAACTTTAAATGAAACAAGAGAATACATATTCAGCCACTAACGCAAAATCAAACAACATCAGACTAGTTAGAAATGAAGCAAGATTTATACAATTAAAAAACTTAAACCGTTGAACATACAAGAAGGCAACTAAGTCCACAGACTTACAAGCAATTTCAGAATGAAAATTCTAATTATAGAGCTCTATGACATGACCAATACTCTTTTTTCTAGATATAAGTTAGACAAGACTCAAAACAAATCAAAAAAGGATACACGTTCGTAATCCACCCCACTATTGAAGCAATCAGGAGATTAAAGAAACTTCAGAAACATGACAAGGTGGAAAAGACAAAACCATTATCCCTGAAGAAATGAATGTGCCATGAAACTAAATAAGCAAAAAAGAGACAACATTTAAGACTAGAAGAAGACATTGGCACACTGCATTAGCGACGTCAAATTATCTCATGATTCGGTATTTGAAATGCTATTTTTGGACAACAGATCTCGTCTAGACCACCAATTTACCCATTTTGGCGCAGTCACATGATTAATGCATCATCTAAAAGACCTTCCTCTGTAGAGATCCCTATTTTCATGTTCTAATCAGATGATGCATTCCCATTGCACTTAATTGTAACATTACGTTCAATAAGAAAGAGAAACAATAACCGGAATACACCATTATTCAAAGAGGAAAACTGGCGTAGGGAAACATGCATTTGAATATTGCATTTGAAGATATAATAAACAGGTGAAAGGCATTCCCATTGCACTTAATTGTAACATTACGTTCAATAAGAAAGAGAAACAATAACCGGAATACACCATTATTCAAAGAGGAAAACTGGCGTAGGGAAACATGCATTTGAGATATTGCATTTGAAGATATAATAAACAGGTGAAAGGCTAAGAGGGCTTCCTTATATGGACTGAAATGGAAGACACAGAAGAACATAATGGACCCTTCAAAACTGTTTCCCATTAAAACCACAAATCCACCTTTTACACAAGACTCAAGCTCATTCCTATCAAATTTAAATACTTAATCAGTATTCATTCTTTCCAAGTTCGATTTGCCATTTATTCTTTTATCTCAACTTTATTTGTTCAGTCAATTGCTAAAATATCCTAACACCACAGTATTAATAATTTCCTGCTAACTCAAAATAAGCGTGGGCAAATGGAGCAGCCGTGAAATTACCTTGGGGCTCATCCAAAGTTAGGTCGTCAACTTTATCCTCAAACTCTTCTGGTGCAATCTTACTGGTTGATTCCCTAGTTCCATTCGCAAGGTTCGAAGCTCCCTCCTCCAGACGGATTTCAGCGGAAATCTCTTCGTTGACCATCTCGATCACGACTGCGCAAACAGCAATAATACGTTACAAGTCTCATTCTTAACGCGCATACAATAAAGCAATTAACACAGGAATGCATACATAAATACATATATGTAGGCATAATATACGTAATAGAAGAAAGAACAAACATCAGTCTTAAGGTTCCAGTGATTTTTTAATTAAATCATCGGAAAACCTTAAACGAACAAATTTGCTTGGTGGGAAGAGCAGAGTAGCAACCTAGGACAAAATTGACGGAAGTGTACTGATATCGAAAGTATGGGGCGGCTAATGAGAGTTGCAGCGGAGAGACTTTTGCAATCAAATGTTTCAATTCCTCTCTTTTCTCTTCTTTTTCTTTTTCTTTTTCTTTTTCTTCTTTTTGTAATTTCTTTTGCAAGTAAAATATATGACTATATGTGCCGGTTCACATTAGGTCATTCATTAGACTATTATTACTAGTTGTTAACTTGTGCTGGAATTATCAAAATTATTTTCACTATTAAATTAAATTAAATTAAATTATTATTTTAGTTAGCAATAATTGTTTCTTATAAACGAATACATGTACTTCCTTTTACGATTATGATGTCTTGTATTTTTTGAAAAGGTGATTCAATCATCGATAAAATTAATATATTTAAATTTTTCATAAAAAGAAAGAATCCAAAGATGGACTTACGATATGGTATTGTGAATTTATTGCCTAAAGGAGATATGCGACTTTTTTGGCTTTCGTTTGGGGCCTTGTAATGAATGTGAATGTCTTATATATTTTATAAATTGAATGTGATTTTTTAATTACTGTAATAACTGATAGCAAAAACGATACAAATAATTTCAATTTTATTCACGATAATTGTTAGAGAATGATTTATTGGTATATATTATAAATTGGTTTTATAAAGGAGCTCATCGCTTATAAGTATGATTGATCATAAATTTAAAAAGACCACATGAATCATCCAAATCACACTGCATTGTATTATTATTGTCCATTTGTTACATAAATCACGGTCTAAAAATTAAAATTAAAATTACAGTGCCCTAAAAATATGATCGCAATTTGAAATTCAACCAAATCGCACTTAATTAGAAGTTCAAGTTTGTTATTTAAAAAATATGGTTCATGGAATTGTCATATAAATTTACAAATATTATAGATTATTTTTTATATAACAACCAGTCAAGTTCTAGTGTGACTTATTATATGACAAAAATATAAGGCAAGAAGATGCAATTAGCCAATTTAGAGAAGGGAGGGCAAAATTATATAGATAAGAAAAAGCCTAAGAAGCATAATTCTATATATGTAATGTATGTTCACTTGTAAAATTCAATTTTAAGTATACATCATCTGTATTTCAAAGTAATACCATGTTTGAATGTTTGTCCTTTTTATTTTAATTGTGAAAGTCTAATTCTTATATACTAAATGTTTTGCATCATGTCCGTATTTTATTTCCTTCTAAACTACGAACCTTTTATAATTGACTTCGTCTCAACTATTATTTTACTTTATTTTATTATTGTAATGCAATTTGCACCATCTATATTAGCTTTTGTAATTTTGAAAATTCAATTATTCAATTTTCTATTTTGAAAGCAATTTATCACTGTTTTTCCTTTGCTAGGTAAAATCATTGAAAATTATTCAAAATCGTACATTTTATTTTACTTAATGAAATCACAATTTAAAATTAAATTTTAATAAAACCGTACAAGACAATTATGTTTGAAATTAATTTTAAAAAATCACAAACTGCATCATAATTATCCCTATCCACAAGGCACCACAAGCCACAGTTAAGATATAATGCTTTAATTATTATGAAGTTTAAAAGTATGAATTGTATTATTATTATTATCGATTATAATTATTTCAATAAGATTCAATTCTACAATAACTTTTCCAATGTTGTATTAAACAACTCTTTTTTATGAACTTGTTGCATTTGTTTACAATTCAAAATGAAGTATTTCACTTTAATATGTGGGAAATTTTTAAGTATTGTAAGAGTTGAGCATTAAATAGTGTAAAGTTAGAATGATAGGATGCAATAAACTTCTCCACATATAATATACCTTTTTAGGTAAATTTCACAATGCCTCTTTAAATTATAGATAAAAATTAGATTGTTCCCTCCATCTTTTTATTACATTATTTTACCTCTTATGTCTTTCTTAAAACAATTACTTATAAGATTACATAAAAATAGCCATGATTTACCATTTTTAGCCCTAGGGAAAAAATTAAAAATAAAGGAAAAGAGCAGAGCACTAACCTAGGACAAAAGTGTTATTTACACAACTTTTTATCATATATATTCATTCAATCACTCATTTTTCTCACACTCTAAATTAATTCTCCAGACTCAATTTGATATTATATGAATTTTTATTTTGAAGGCTTGGGTCTATTTGAGCTTTTTCCGCTCAAAGCTCGAACTTATAGTTAAAAAATAAAAATAAAAAAATCTTTAAGTCGAGTTTCAAATTGTTCAAGTTTATTTTATTTAGTATAATTAATAATATAAATATAATTTATCAAATAAAAGAACTAACAATTATGCTCCTACTAAAATTACAAATCTTGAGACTTAAATTCACCAAACCAAAACATTAATTATATCTATAGGAAACAAAATAAAACCAAATGCATCACCTACTTATAATCCAAAACAAAATAAAATCACAAATTATACCTAGATTGTTCTTGAAATTTGAAAATTTTGAATTTATGATATAATTATATATTATTTTATTTTTGTGGCACGTTCATAAAACTTAATTCAAGTCGGATAGCCTGAACTTAAATTCAACTCAAACTTTATAAAATTAAGCTTGCAAATAATCACATATTTCATTTATTAAATATTTAGACGTCAAAATTTTATTATATATAATTGGGTTCAACCTCAAAAACATTTCCAAAGCCCCAAAAAAAAAAAAAATCGAAAAAGGAAAAGAAAAGAAAAGGAAGAGACCTAGTCAGCCACCGGCGGTTCGCCTTCTCCGTGAGCGGCGGCGTTGATTCAAATTCCAAGCTTTCATGCATTGCAACCCCTGACTGACAAACCCTCAAATAAAATTATTCTAGAAGATATGGAGGCGGTGGTTGTTGACGCTGGTACCAAACTGCTCAAAGCCGGTTTTGCTGTTCCGGACCAGCCCCCTTCTATGGTAACATCCTTTTACGGCTACTTTTTCTCGTTATGGCTTAGTGAAGTAGTACCACTAACTGCTACTCCTGGTTCCAATGCTGAAAACCGTCTTCATTTCCGTGCTGGTTTCACTAAAAAAATTATTATTTTTTACCTGGCAGTGGTAGTGGTATTTGTGACTCTGATTGAACCATTTCGTCGAATGAGAAGACGTGAATCCCTTAAGAATAAGAAATGGGGATAGAATTTCCAGACTCTCATCTTAATTACTATTAGTCTCAACTTGTTCTCATCACCTTTTTTATTTTTATTTTTATTTATATTTGTTAACTTCCTTATATAAGTATTAATCATATCCAAACCCTTCTCTGATTTTTGCCTAGGTCTTTGATTGATGAACTAAACCTTGTTTTTCCCATTTCAAAAACTGAAGTTTGGGCTGAGATTGTTACAAAGATCCCATGATGTTCAGTCTATGATTTAATTGGACTCATATAATGTATACATTCAAATAAGAGAATTTTGGTTTACTTTTTGGAGCAATCTTATTTGTGGTTTAATTTATCTATCTTATTTTTTCCTTGAATAATTGACAAAAGAATGGATACCTTCCTTTAAAAGACAATTTTTGAGAATGTCATATTTCATGACATGAGCAAATGTATTCTGTACAGGGGTTGAAGTCTTTGGGCTCTCGTGTCATTTCACTCATGAACTAAATGATAAAAATATGTTGTTGTTTTGGTGGGATTTGAGTGTCTTTATGTGCTTGAATAAGAACACTGGAAGAAGGGTTTTGTTTTGATACTTCAGTGTTTTAATTAGGACATTTTTAGGTGGCTGCAAATTACGTGTGCTTGGTTTGGGAATAAAATGGTAGGTCCCTCATGAAGAGTAACAATCTCAATTGTGATCGTTCCCTGCAATCCTCAAGTGCGTGGATGCACCACAATTATACAACTGGCTATCATGATTGCGAATGAGTGTCTCTCGCTGCTGATTGTAGTTTTGATCCTTTTCAAATTGAAGCTGATGCTAAGAGTATCTCAAAACGTACGACACCTGGAATGATCTTAATGTACCTGTGCTTGTAGCATGCAGAGCGTGAACTGAATTCACTGTAAATGGTTGATAATCTGATGCTACTGATTGCCTTGTAATAGGAAATGGTGTTAAACACTATTTTTCTTTTCTTATTATTAATAATTTATAAGGAAACTTGGGGGAGAGTAAATGAAAGGCCGAAGTCATGAATGTAAAGAATCTTGAACAATTATGTATCGCATTTAGTTAATTCAAAATAACTAACAGAATGTGTTTGTTTATAAACAAGCTTTAGAAAAATTATGTTTGCTACGAAACTATCCACTTTCCTGTTAGACTTTCATTAATGGGGCAGAGACATAAATAGAGTGTGGTTACATTAATAGGGTTTGTGTCATGTTAACAAGGGCATGAGTGCTGTGTTACATACATGCATATCTTTAGTGCCGGATTTCTTTTCTTTGAATAAAATGAAGAATCGTACGAGCACTTGAGCCTCTATAGATCATCCATGTGAGGTAGCCTACAATGGCATTTATGAAGAAGGCATAACCATCTTTCAGTAGATTGGAACCTGTGTCTATCGCTGTTAGCTTTAATTTGCTAATTGAGATGATGGCAAATATTATGTCTAGTCAACTTGATGGCCTAGGAAAGGGAGTTCAATTATAGCAATTAATAGGCAGGGTAACCCCAATGGGCAACAATCTCCCTCTAATAGGGGGAAGGGAAACTTGTGGTACTATTCATTTATGGTAATGGTATCTTTAAAAGTTCAGTTTCAATGATAATGCTGATGTTTATGTTGATCCTAGATTTTACAATATTCAATAAAGTAGATTCCCAGTTCTAATATGTAATGGTTATTTCTATATGTGGATCTTATTTGAAAAGATACTTCAAAATGCTTTCATGCGAGGGTTATTATTGACTTTTATCACTTAGATGTGAGCTTCCAAAAGTACCATCAAATAGATGAATGCTTTTACCATCTTGGCCTCTGTCCTATAAAAGAATATTTTCTCATTTGGGTTACCCTACATTTCCCCTTTTGCTTCAAACTCCATATCCCTATTCATCAAATTGGCTAGCCGTGATGGTTGCCCTCAGATTGAAGTGAGAGCGTGGAGCCAGCTGTGGTTGACGCTAGTTCTCAACTTATCAAATTTAATCATGCCTTGCCTGAATGTGGCCCTGAGGTAAAGTTTCTTTTCTCTATTAGAAAATTGAAGTAGGAGAATGAATGTTTCTATTGGAAAGCTATTAGAGTGAAGAGGTTGTGACGAACTTGGCGAAACTTTTGATGATGCATTTGTTTGTAGAATTATTTACTCGATTGCAGACATTTATGTAAATTCCTGCTATTGTAGGCGCTGTGAATAGGGATTTTGAGTTCTTCATTGGATGGACTAGGGTTTTTACACTGGGCTTGATACTAATGATTTTCAAGTCTGAGTTTTATGTGGGAATGGTAATGCTTCAGAAGAATGTGAAATAAGAAAATAGAAAAATGTTTTTAAGATCAGTATCAGATTCCATCCTTGAATCTAGTTAAACCACTTTTAAAGTACCTCATATTTTGTTGACTCAACTAAAAATCACAACAAGATTTGTTGAAGATTGGAAAGGGAACTTGAATTGTTCTATCTTGACTTTTTCTGTGTGAAAAATGGAAAGAAACTCATCTGATTGCCCAAAGCGGACTGGGGAGATTGAAAATCCTCATATTATCATGAGTAATCAATATTGCTCATGTTCAATTGCTTAGCTTTGTCATTATTGCAATAAAAACCTGTTTTCCTCGTGTGTTTCAGAATTACATTTCCAGAAAATTCCAGTGATTCTTTTAGTGGCATCAATTGGTTATTATTTTTTTTACCAATGATTCCATATGTGTTAATGCTACTGTGGCGATCCTTGATTGTTTATATTTTCCTTGTGTATTCAGTTTACCCTTTTGACTATCTTACATCTTCAATACCCTTTTAGTGTGATGTCTATGCTTTAATTATTAGTTACGATGTTTTATGTTTTCTCTCTCATTTTTAATTTACCATTTTCCATCCTCCTTTTAGGTAATTCCAACACAAATGAAACGAGTACCTGAAGATGAGTCCTTGAACAATGCTTCCTTGCTTGAGAATGTGACTGTTGATCCAGTTGTCCGAGGCTTTATCACAGACTGGGATGCCATGGAAGATCTGTTAAAGCATGTACTATATAGCGGTTTGGGTTGGGAGATTGGCAATGAAGGACAAATTTTATTTACAGATCCGCTGGCAACTCCCAAGGTTAGTTGAAGTCTTTCAATATCAATTTTAGTTAAAAGCTTGGCCATTTTTGCTCTTTCCCTTCCTAATTAAGTATTGTTTTATGAGATGCTGGTAGCGTCAGGCATGTGCATGTGTATGTATTACAACCAGTGCAATTGGAAAGGTTAATACTGAGTATTTGGGGAGAGAACACAAAATTGTCTTTTATGGGTAGAAAGACTTAATGCTAACCATGTAGGTCTTCCTAAATGGTTGACGATCCTGATGTGAGCTATGGTGATGTAATGATGAATCATATCCCCAGCGAGCTTACACAAATACCTTTGTGGCTCAATTGGCTGCAAGTTGAATAAGTCATGAGTCTCTTTCGATTGTTCTGTAATATCCCATTGGTTTTACAAGGAATGATGTCATAGCTCCCTCAAAAGCAATAACAATAAAATTCACAGGTGGCTATTCAAATAGGAATTGCTATCTTGATAATGCCAGCTGTTTCTTCAACTAATTGATGCGAACTGTTGAATTCAGATTTAATTTTTAACCATGCAGATGCTCATGTGTCATTTAAATGATATGGCATAGAAATAATTATTGTTTGAACTCTTCTGTGTTTTTTCTACAATTTCATCATTAATCTGGATAGTTGTGGAACAGGCAGTTAGAGAGCAGTTGGTGCAAATGATGTTTGAAAAATTCAACATCTCTGGCTTTTATGCATCTGAGCAAGCAGTACTATCACTTTATGCAGTAGGGCGCATCTCAGGCTGCACTGTTGATATTGGCCATGGCAAGATAGGTATGCGTTGCTGAATTTGTTTTTCCTGTAACATCCATTGTTTAGGTAACTGGTACTGTTCAGATGGCATGCAGACTTTGGTTGGCTTAAAATGCTAGAATACTATGGTCTTAACACCATTAGGTATTTGTTAATAAAATTTTGTTCTTGAACTCAAGTATATATCAAGGTTGTTATGGTTACACGTCATTTGATTGTCTTATTCTTTACCTTTTCTCAACAAAAATGTCCTATTAGCTACAAGCATGTTGATGGGAATAGTTTGATAGAGCAATTTATAAAGTGGGTTGAAGAGGATGGCTATTTGGTACAAGTTAATACTTCATTCTTTGAATCTATTTGGTCTCTTGAGCTATTGTTATAGGTTGTTATTCTTCCACCATCTTATAAATGAATAAGAACCAAAGAAAAAGGATTTCCTAATATGCGAATTTTTGGCTTTCTACTTTCAAGGAGAATTCTTGGCCCCAGGTGATTTCTCTCACCTATCTCCTTTTACTGATATGATCCAAAACCTGGTTCAGCGATTATGATGGATTATTATCTGTCAATATAAAAATCTATTTTGTTGTTTGACTAAATGGCAGCCATGGTCTCTTGAAATTATTACGTGTCTCGCTGGGAGCTTTAAGCCATTTCTCTTTTGAGCAACCATATTGTTGTCTCTGCAGTTATATCCCTTTTGACATCTTGTTACATGGCCCTTGCTTGGATTTGCTGAAGTGAGAAGTGTTCTATTTTTATCTGTCATTCTCTGTTGTTTATGGAGTCTCATGTACTGAATCTAGCAATCGTACCATTTGACTACCTAATAACCTGATCTATAATCCCAAATGTTGTAGAAGGTAAATGTGTCAATGGGATCTTGTTTGTCTTTCCATATCTGTGCCTTTTTTGCTCTATTATGAATGAGGCATTTGGTGATGACTGGTCCATAATTTTATCTGAGTACTGAATCTCTTTTTGGCTTTCTAAGAATTTTTGATATGAAGACAGAAGACAGAAGACAGATGAATAAGTTTTGAATAATGCATTGCTTTTATAGGAGAGTATTGAAGAAGCTTGAGAACTCTTATAGGTTTTTTAGCATAAAAGTGATTAACTTGGTGATGAGGAAAATAAAGCTGGAAAAGGTGAGACATGAAGCTGGAAGTTGAAGTATTGGCGAACACCATCAGCTATTATGGAAGTAAAGGGAGCATAGTGAAAAGGGGTGGAGATAGTTTTGCGCCTATTAAACATACAATAAGACATTTTGGTCCAAAAAAACTGCAGCTCTTTTGCTCCTTTTTTCCCCTATAATTTTTGTGGTTTTTGCTTTTGTTTAAATTCTAATTGTTTAGAGAATGTTGTGCTGTGTGCCATCATGGTCCTGCCATCTGTGCCCCTTGGTGCATATTCAGTGCATTTTTGCTTTTCTTGAAATGACCCAAGAACATTTTTTTTATGGTCAAGGAAAATAAATAAAGCAAATTGACTATTATTATTATTGTTATTAACTAGCAGTGGTGTAGCACTCCTTAAATAATGTTGTTTTTTTCTGTGAAACATGTGCAATGTATAGCTTTGCTTAGATCAGTGTTATCTGAATTAGTTTGGTCACCTTCTCATTTCATCTTTTGAGGTTTTCTTTATGGTTTAAGTAAGCTACTGAGAGCACTTTTGACTAATATGGTCTCGCCTTCAGGGTACTATTTTTGTTAATGTATGATTTTTATTTTCCGTATTTTCAGATATTGCATCAGTAATTGAAGGTGCTGTTCAGCATATATCTTCAAGAAGATTTGAAATAGGGGGTTTGGATTTGACAAACTTATTTGCTCAAGAACTCCGTAAATCCAATCCGCTTGTGAACTTTAGCATCTCTGACGTTGAAAAATTGAAGGAGCGATATGCATGCTGTGCGGAGGATGATGCGGCTTATGAGAAAGTCCTGCAAGCTTGTCCTGAGGAGCAACACACTCTGCCTGACGGACAGGTTAATCTATTTTTCCCACTTGATGGTGAACTGACATTTTAATTTACAGGGAGAGATTATCAACTAATTTTGACTTTGCAGATGGTTTTTCACCTAGCATTGTGTCTAGAAGATAGACTTATAGTTGTTCACAATGCATGTAAGCTGTCTGGTCGTATCTTGAATTGGTCCTCGATATCCATGGGGCTTTCTGGCTTACCACTTTTTATTTTCACACTTTCAAATGATAGTCTTGTTTTACAGATTTCCTATAGGTTATATCAAAGTACCTGGAGGCAACTAAGACCAATATGTTTAGTGGGTTTAGTTTCTGCTTAGCAGGTGGCATTGTGCTTGAAGAAAACATTGTGTCTACTTGTGCATGCTTTGGAACTAGAATGCATACTTCTATGCACTCGTTTCTTAGGGCTGGAGTTAAAGTTTCTAGGCACAGTCATTCTTGATGTTCTCAGAATATGAATCTGGGGAGATTAATGATATGTTGGTTCTGGAATCAGTTTACTAGCAAATTGAATAATTTGGTATATTACTAAAATATGTGGCCTTTTTTTCTAATACTTGGTGTTTTCTTAGTTGTCTGTCCATTTTGGCTCTCAGTCGAGCTGTTTTGTTGATGGCCGGTTCTCTCTATAAACTTTGATATACATTGACATTTTTGTGTTCTCTTTCAGGTGATAAAAATTGGAAGAGAAAGGTATACTGTTGGTGAGGCCTTATTTCAACCAGCGATTTTAGGTTTAGAGGCACATGGAATAGTTGAGCAGCTTGTTCGTTGTATTTCAACTGTGTCATCTGAGAATCACCGCCAGCTACTAGAAAATACTGTACTTTGTGGTGGAACTGCTTCTATGACTGGTAAGATTTTATGATTTTTTTTCGCATGTGAATGAGAGACATAGCTCATCACTAGTTTCTTTGTTCATTATACATTCATTATTAGCTAGCTGATTTTAACAATCACCATACTTGCAAAAAGGAAATTTATAACAGTGGTAGCTTTTGGATAAAGTTCTGCAGATCCACAAGGATTATAAATAGCATTATTGCCTTCCTCTTCTCATTGCTAGACCATGTAGGAAGATAGACACTTCCATTCATGAGAAAGAGATAAGTTAATAGTTTAAAAGTGCATCATATTTAGCTTTTGGATCTTCTATCAGAACAGATCATGTTATCATTTCCTTTCTAATATTATTCTGGCCTGTTTGGAATAGGATCTTATACTTGCCTGGTAACAGGTAATGTGGTTTAAAGGTAGTTGTACCAGCTCATGGCTCAGTTTCTTCAAATCCAGTGTGTCGAAGTGACTCTTGTCAATTTTGTTTATAAATAGAATATTTTTACAAGGCCATTGGTCATGAATTCTGAATTCAGAGTTGATAAAGTTTGTTAAAGATTAAGATCTTCAGAGATCATACCTTTGTTTCACATATTTTATAAGCTAAATATGATACATTATAATCACACTTTCATAGCAGTGGAAGCTGTTGATATTGCAATTTTTTATAATCATTAAACAATTCTTAGCGTGAAAATTTTTAATTGATCTTTTGCTCTCTGTTCCCACCATGGACTTTAACTAAATTTTATAGGACTTAACTGCCTTATATGCTTGGATGTTTGTAATGGTTTTTCCCCCTCAATTTTATACACAAGTATTTGACTGTAACTATCAGCTATTGCCATCACATTGCTCTACAAACTCTATAACTCCCTCATCACCTTCTGTTGCTTGCTGTTGTAGGTTTTGAAGATAGGTTTCAGAAGGAAGCTACCCTTTCCTCCTCGGCTATCCGGCCTTGTCTGGTGAAGGTAAATCTAATTTAGTATCTCTCATATGGTTAGGTTAGCTTTTCTTTTTATGATTTCTCTCTGTTTCATTTTGATTTCCTTGTGAATAAATGAAAGTACGTGGATATAAGTATTCATTTTTTGGCAAACAATAATATATGATAGACCTGGCATTTTGGAAATAGGTCCTTAGCATCTTGAAATTGTTTAATCATAACATTGCAAGTTTTAAATTAGTTGAAAAAAATTGGAAATTGGATGCAACAAGTCAAGGAAGATTTCAATGATGAGGAATAAGTGTGTTCCTGTTCATCAACATAATAAAATATGTTTACTTGCAGAAAAACTTGGTTAAGCTAATGGAAGGAAGATACCTTATCTGCACTTCTGCAGATCCTTTCTGCTGTTTGTACAGTTTACAACAATTAAACTTACGTAGTAAAGATGGACACGTTTGTATGAACATATATATCCAGATAATCGTTGAATAGCTTCATCGGCAACAGTTCAGAAAATAATCTGACCTTTTCCACCTCTCTCGGACAACTATCTACCCTGTCTCAAACAATATTGATGTCGAATGTGCATGTGTTAAATGTATATCTGATGATTTATTTTAATTCTTTGTTTTCATTACAGCCTCCAGAATATATGCCGGATAACTTGGCAAACTTTTCAGCATGGGTGGGAGGTGCCATACTAGCCAAAGTCGTGTTTCCTCAAAATCAGCATGTAACGAAAGCTGATTACGACGAAACTGGACCTTCTATTGTTCATCGGAAATGCTTCTAAAGGGACATCAAACTCTTGTTAAGCGCTTGTAGGCCTATGCAGCAGAAATATTAAATAAGTAGGATCGAAATAGTGGTTACTACTATTTAACTTGATTTTATTGACATATATATATGCCAAAAAGCCGAAGAAATTCATACTTGGATTGGCTTGGCTTGGCTTGGCTTGCTCAAATAGTCAAATGTAATATTAGACCATCTCTCTCACTCTCTCTGCCATCCGTTTACTGCTGAACTTCATTTTCTTAGGGCCTTAGCAATGTGCAAAAATCCTTTCAAAATATCTATGATACTGCTTGCCAGAAAAAAAAAATGTTCTAAGTTGGTGATGGCCACAGATGCGTGCGTGCGTGAGTGCCAATTTACCTTTTTCTCCAACAAATGTATGTTTTCATAATTACCTAAAAAGCATGGAAATGCGCGAACTGATTTCATACACTGCTACATAAATTTAAAAATTCAATTAAACCGCACCATTGATTTTGTGGCAGTTTGGACAATTGAATAAATTGAATTGTACCGGTTATATATTCATATATATATATATATTAAATTTATTAATAATCAATATTATTTTTAGTTTTGATAATTTAACTTGTAATATTTGCTTAAATTTTATGAAATTGACTGTGCTTATCAATTTTTTATAATATTTTTTTTTTTTTATTTATCTCTAATTGTGATGCAAGGAGAGTTTATGTTTAATTTTAATTTAAAAAAAATTAGCATTTTTTTAGAAGTATTGATTTATTTAATTTTTTCATAGATTTTTTTTTCTATTGTTTACTTTTTCATTGTAGTTTTATGGTATATGAATGAGTTCATTTTTCTTTCCAAGAAATAGAAGATGAAGAAAATAAGTATGTTTTTGTGTATATACTCAAATTTTTTTTGGGTTTATGATGTTTGTATATTTAAATAATTTTACTTCTATTTGTATTTTGAAATTTGAGAATTTTAAAGTTATTTTCTCTACCATACATATTATAGTTTATATAGCATAAGTAACATAAATAAAATTAAATAAATAAATAGAATATATAAAATTAGTTGAAATTTTTGTACAACGATATAACTATTTGTTGGCTATGTTAATATTTTCAAATTAAGGCTATAGTGTTATTTGAAATGATTTTTCTATTAATATTTTATTTTTTTGGCTTAATTGTTTCTTTTTATTAATAAAAAATTATCAAATCACCTAAAATCACGCTTTTTATTTTAATTGAAAATATCATAATTTAAAATTAAATTTTAGTAAAAGTGCATACCACAAAATCGCAAGTGCTCACCCCTAGCAAGGACAGGTGAAGAAAATTGTGTTTGTGACCTAACAAAATTCAAAATCAGACACCATTTCATCCCTTTGAACTGAGATTCCAATTCAATAACCAGAAATCAAATATATCAGATTGAGTTAATAAAGTTTAGAATATTCATGAATCGGACTTCGTTACGAGATTCATATTAGTTTCAAAAATTACAGTAAAATGATTAATATGATTAGGGCAATAGTTACTTTTCACAGTTGGAAATCGATTAAATTGAAATGAAATTGAAAATTTAATATGCACCACAATCGAACTGAAAAAATTGATTTTGTTCAATTTTATTTTTACAAAAATTCAATATTAGGTTCGATTTATTAAACTGCACCAAATCCAGAGTTGTTATTTTATATACTTGGTTAGATATTTATTATTTATTGTTATCAATATTTTAATTATTTTACTTACCAAAAATAAAAATGAAAAATACAATTATGATTATGTTATTTCCATTTCCATTATTTATTATTTCCTAAAAATTTCATTAACCAAATCAAAAAACCAGAAAAATCCGACAATTGTTTGATATGGTATCTTGACTTTTTAATCTATGAAATCTCATTCGATTTTACCAAACAAACATTCCTGCCAATTAATCATTTGATTCTTGCAATTTGGCATGCATGGATTAATGTCTAGTAGAAAAACCTCTTTTTTAACTAAAAATATTTTTTAAAAAAATGTTAAGCCAAAATTTAAATTTTGGAACTCTCTTTAATTATATATCAAATATCTTAATTTAGTGAGTAATATAATTATATATAATTTTAAAAAATAAATAGGTGACCAAAATTCTAATTTAGAGGCAATAATCAATATTATAAATAATATTGATTAACTTTTACATTGAATAATAACTTTGCAAAAACTAATCTTTTTTAATAAATATTTTAAAATAAAAAATAAATTTAATTAAACGTATCTTCTTCAAGAATTAAAGAGCCTATAGTAATTCTAAATTAGATGCACATCTATTCCTCTTCATTTGTTGAAACAAACTATTGGCCTCTACTGCATTCCCCATTCGGAAAAAAATGTGCCAATCATCATAGTATAGATCTTGACATTTAGTTGCAAACCCTTGATCGATAGACTACTAAAAATCTTTTGTGCATGCTCAAGTTCTCCAGTCTTGCATAAGCCATCAATCACAATCCTGATTGTTATTATATCGGACTCAACACCTTCGTCTTCCATCTTGTGTAGAAGTGTACTTTAGCACTCTGTCGAGATTTAAATAACCCATCCAACTCAATACAATAATACTGTAAATTAGTTGGTATTTTATGGGCATGTATATCCTTGAAAATGATCTAAGCATCACGAGATTTGCCTTCATCAAATAGTACCCGGACCATCGTAGCATAGGTAATTGTATTGGGGTGTAGGCCTATAACACGAATCTCCTGAAAAATATTTAACGCTTCATGTATTTGTCCTTACTTGCATAAACCATTGAGCAAACAGTTACAACTTTTGATAGAGCCCTTAGGGTCCCTTTCTGCTAATTAGTGTATAAGCTATTAATGTCGTCCAATCTGCCAGCTTTGAACATATCCTGAATTACGGAAGTGTACGTGATAGCATAGGGTGAAACACCTTTCTCTTTATTTTGCACAGCAATTGCAAAACATTGTCTAACATTCCCATTTTGCAAATGTATCAATTATAACACTATAATCGTAAACAGTGGGTGTGTAACTTGTATTCTCATAGAGCCCAAGCAGATCATTCGCAATAAGAGTTTGGTCAGCTTTGCACAAATCATTGATAACAGTAGAAACCATAACATCATTAGGCTCACATATTTGGTGAAACATCAACACTTCAAATATTTTTGTTGCCTCACCGACCTTACCAACTGAATATAATCCTTTTATGATAGTGGCGAATGTAGTCACATCTGGTTCGTACTGTTCCTTTAATAAAATGCCCATGATGCCCAATCCAAATTCCACCCGATTTAGAAGGCAATAACAATTAATTATGATATTCATAGTGTATTCATTTTTCGCGGCGCACAATCGGCACATTTTATTGAACACAAAAATGGCAATATAGTAGTGCTTTATTTTGACAACAACACCCAACAGTTTGGTGAACTCAACAACAGAATATGGTCGCATACTCACCATTTGACGAAACAAGCAAACAACATCATTTACATCTTTTACAGAATCGAAATCTATGTATTTAGTTGAAATGGGCATGGGCTTAAGTTTGTGACCGGCATTATGGAAATCCGAATAGAAAAAAGAGAGTGGATCACTAACATTACCAAATACATGTGAAGATGTAATCACAGTTCATCGAAAAATCATCTCCCTAGCGGCCTTTTGCATCATCTTCGGGATTTTTTGCATAGTGCGAACCAATTACCAAAAATAGCAAGAGCGAATAAGGAGCAAACAAACTACAATCATGGAGAAAAAAAGACTATGTGCAGCGTGAAGCGGTAAAGTTCATTCTCGTACAAGGAAAAAAGTATACAAGGACATACATGTAATTAGCAACTTTAATTAGCAGCAATAATTTTTAAAATCTTTGGACTAGTTACAGTTGTTAGAGTTAGTGAGTTGGTACATAACTAATTAACCGCTGGTTAAATAAAATGAACCAACACTAGTGTACGGGAATAATGGAATCATTTCTATTTTTTAGCTGATACTTGCAATAAAACAGTGTCATTCCCTATATCTTAGCTAAAATTCTAAATTCCTAACATGTCCTTACTAATAAATGAAATGACTAACTCTAATAATCAACATTTTGGCTCAAAGG
Source organism: Paulownia fortunei (assembly GCA_019321725.1). Taxonomy (NCBI): domain Eukaryota; kingdom Viridiplantae; phylum Streptophyta; class Magnoliopsida; order Lamiales; family Paulowniaceae; genus Paulownia; species Paulownia fortunei. Next base: position 15,496,547 of record CM033123.1, read on the forward strand.
TACAACAATCAAATATTTTATAAAAAAAATATGAAATAATTTAAAACGTTATTATTATTATTTTTATTATTATGATAATAAATAAATATAATGGCTCATAAGCGTGGACTATAATGTTGCCTTTCTCATTAGCAAAGCATGGACTATAATGTTGTATGTCACTATATTAGGTGTACATTCATTCCTCTTTATTTGTTGAAACAAACCATTGGCCTCTACTTCATGTCCCATTCAGAAAAAAATGTGTCAATCATCATAGTATAGATCTCGACATTTGGTTGCAAACCCTTGGCCGAAAGACTACTAAAAATCTTTTGTTCATGCTCAAGTTCTCCTGTCTTGCATAGGCCATCAATCACAATGCCGATTGTTATTATATCAGGCTCAACACATTTGTCTTCCATCTTGCATAGAAGTGTGATTTAGCACTCTGTCAAGATTTAAATAATCCATCCAACACAATATTGTAATACTGTAAATTATTTGGTATCTTATGGGCATGCATATCCTTAAAAAGGATTCAAGCATCATAAGATCTGTCTTAATCAAATAGTACCCATTCCATCGTGGCATAGGTAATTGTGTTGGGGTGTAGGCCTATAGCACGAATCTCCTGAAAAATATATAACGCTTCATGTATTTGTCCTTACTTGCATACGCCATTGAGCAAACAGTTACAACTTTTGATAAAGCCCTTAGGGCCCTTTATGCTAATTAGCGTATAAGCTCTTAATGTCATCCAATCTGCCAGCTTTGAACATACCCTAAATTATAGAAGTGTACGTGATAGCATGGGGTGAAACACCTTTCTCCTTTATTTTGCGCAGCAACTGCAAAACATTGTCTAACATTCCCATTTTGCAAAATGCATCAATTATAACACTATAATCATAAACAGTGGGTGTGTAACTTGTATTCTCATAGAGCCCAAGCAGATCATTCGCAATGAGAGTTTGGTCAGCTTTGCACAAACCATTGATAACAGTAGAAACCATAACATCATTAGGCTCACATATTTGGTGAAACATCAACATTTCAAATATTTTTGTTGCCTCCCCGACCTTACCAACTGAATATAATCCTTTTATGATAGTGTCAAACGTAGTCACATCTAGTTCTTATCATTCATTTAATAAAATACCTATGATGCCCAACCCAAATTCCACCCGATTCAGAAGGCAATAACAATTGATTATGATATTCAGAGTGTATTCATTTTTCGGGGCACTCAATCGATGCATTTCATTGAACACAGAAATGGCAACATAGTAGTGCTTTATTTTGACAACAACACCCAACAGTTTGGTGGACTCAACAACAGAATGTGGTCGCACACTCATCATTTGACGAAACAAGCAAACAACATCATCTACATCTTTTACAGAATCGAAATCTATGTATTTAGTTGAAGTGGGCATAGGCTTAAGTTTGTGACCGACATTATGGAAATCCGAATAGAAGAAAGAGAGTGGATCACTAACATTACCAAAAATATGTGAAGATGTAATCGCAGTTCGCCGAAAAATCATCTCTCCAATGGCCTTTTGCATTATCTTAGGAATTTTGTGCACAGTGCAGACCAATTACCAAAAATAGCAAGAGCGAATAAGGGCAAACAAACTACAATCATGAAGAAAAGAAGACTATGTACAATGTGGAGCGGTGAAGTTCATTCTCGTATAAGGAAAACGTATACAAGGACATACATGCAATTAACAACTTTAATTAGAAGCAATAATTCTTAAAATGTTTGGACTAGTTATAGTTGTTGGAGTTAGTGAGTTGGTATGTAACTAGTTGTTGGAGTTAGTGAGTTGGTATGTAACTAATTAACCGCTGGTTAAATAAAGTGAACCAACACTAGTGTACGGGAATAATGGAATCATCTTTATTTTTTTAGCTGATACTTGCAATAAAATTGTGTCACTCTCTATAGCTTTGCCAAAATTCTAAATTTCTAACATGTCCTTACTAATAAATGAAATGACTAACTCTAATAATCAACATCTTGGCTCAAAGGTACAACAATCAAATATTTTATAAAAAAAATATGAAATAATTTTAAAATATTATTATTTTATTATTATTATTATTATTATTATTATTATTATTATGATAATAAATAAATATAATAGCTCATAAGCGTGGACTATAATATTGCATTTCTCATTAGCAAAGCGTGGACTATAATGTTGTATGTCACTACATTAGGTGCACATCCATTCCTCTTTATTTGTTGAAACAAACCATTGGCCTCTACTTCATGCCCCATTCGGAAAAAAGTGTGCCAATCATCATAGTATAGATCTCGATATTTGGTTGCAAACCTTTGGCCGACAGACTACTGAAAATCTTTTGTGCATGCTCAAGTTCTCCAGTCTTGTATAGGCCATCAATCACAATGCTGATTGTTATTATATCGAGCTCAACACCTTCATCTTCCATCTTGCGTAGAAGTATGCTTTAACACTCTGTCAAGATCTAAATAACCCATCTAACATAATATTGTAATACTGTAAATTAGTTGGTATCTTATGGGCATGCATATCCTTGAAAAGGATCCAAACATTATGAGATCTGCCTTCATCGAATAGTACCTGCATCATTGTGGTATAGGTATTTGTATTGGGATGTAGGCCTATAGTACGAATCTCCTGGAAAATATATAACGCTTCATGTATTTGTCCTTGCTTGCATAAGCCATTGAGCAACAGTTACAACTTTTGATAGAGCCCTTAAGGAGAAACATATGCTTTACGTAAAATATTTTCTCATGATACATTTTAATAATTTGAAAAGGACATTAAGTTCTTCAAAGTGTTATTTACTAATATGACTAAAAATTAAGCATTAAATAAATTATCTTTCTCATATGATTTGTAGCGCGAAGTTGTAGTTTTTTTAAAGGTAAAAATTCCCTAAATTTGTAGGTTTTAGTCAGAGTCCGACCAATAAATGTGGAAAAGTGACAACACGAAGAAACAACTAATTGGAATGTGTATTGTGGAGAAGGATGTAGAAAAAAAAAAATAGACTCAAAAACATCTTTTTGGATGATAATTTTTTTTTTACCTTAATTGATTTCAATAGAGAAAGATGATCGATGCACCAGCATAAGAAGTCCATTATTTGGAGATTTGATTTATTAATCTTCTTTACCAGAGTCCATTATTTATGTACATAGAGCTTCTTACTATAATATAATTTGTGAAATTGATATTCAATTCTTCATTACTAAGTAAAATTTAGATGAATGCTACAAGCGTATATATAATACAAAAGAACTAATTAATTATCAATAGTTGAAGAAGAACCAAGCAAAACCTGATAATTGTATGTAAATACTTCCTCTATACTGTTGGATTTTATGAGAATCAAATAAAAACTTATTCCATGTCAACAACTAATTTTAGCATGTAGCAAAACCCAACTCTATATCATAGGCCAAAATAAATTATTTATCCAAATTACAACAAAACATACACAAGAATAAGAGAGGAAAGAAAAAGGTTTCGAAAAAAATGGCAAAATAGAAGGATAGCATATTGGGAAAAAAATAAAAAATAAAAAATTAAGGTATAATAGTAAATCACATTTTATATCTTAATCTATCCAACAAAAACACTCTCTCCAAAGAGTACAATATGATATTTTGTTAGCAATCCTAATAAAAAATTATAGCAAGTATTGTAGTTTAAATAGTTTCAATTTTATCTAGAAAATTAAGTGATGATTAAATAAAGTAAAATATAAAAATTGTAAAAGACAAGAGTGAGTCCTTAAAAGTTATATAACAAACACCTTATGAGTAAGAAATTTTAGAGAAATGACTCACCTAATTATCACATATGTTTTCCTTCCAAAACATACCAATTCAAATCAATAATACATGTAAATTAAAAATTCCTAAACTCATCAATTTCCTTTCTCGAGTGCCGAACTGATTATCAGTTTTAATATAAATTTCAATATTTATATAAAAACTCAAGAATAAAACTTTACAAAAGTTCAATGAATTCTTCTTCAAAACTTCAAAAGTTTCGTAAGCTTCTCAACTCTATAATTCGTAGGTTATGTTATTTTTATGATCATGTATAATCTTTCCTCTCTCGAGTATCGAATCTCATACATCAAACACTCTCAATTAATGGCTAAATAATCAAGATGCAATACTAAGCAAGATAACACAAACATGATGAATAACTTGAATAAATATTATTTGAAATTCCAAAATATAGGATCTAATAATGTTACATCATCCTCTATAAAGAAAAGTTTAGTTCATCATGTATGAATATAACATCAAGAAATACATAAGAAGAAACTTAGAAATTATTCACCAATTTATGAAGTGAGAAGAATGGTTGAAACTCTCATTGTCTCCAAAATTGGCTTCCTTGTCTTCAAGAATCTTCTCATTTTGTCTAGTACTACTCCTTCTATCAAAAATAGTTTCTCATGTCCCAAAATACATTTGAAGGCTCTTTGGGGTCCTTAAAATCAGATAGAAAATGACCTGAGGAGGGTTAAAAATCTATTTTGCTCTTTTTATCCACGTGGTAATGTGTAGACACTGACTAGACAGCTAGACATCGGACTTTCTATCCAAAACCTATTTCTCCAACATATGTAAGCTCTTTAAACTAAGTTTTTACCACTTTCTAAGCCAAAACACTTTTGGTGTCTTCATACAATTTATAGCCCTAACTCTTAGTTTTCTATATCATCATAAATCATCTCAATAGAATATCTGTGCTGAGAGTTATGTCTAAAATACCAAGATGTGTCATACAATAAATTTTTAGTCCAGTGTTGATTTTTGAACTTAATGTTTTTCACTGAAATCGTAGGAACTGGATTTTGGGGTAAACATAAAAATTGTAAATCTATTTATTAGATTTCTAATGGATCAAGAATTACATCAATATAATAATGGAACAAAGACTTATGATTAAAATACAAATACTGCCATCAGTAGCACCACAATACGGATTCTTTAACATTTCAACCAAGTTTTTGGTTTCTTTCTATTTTATTTTCCTTTTATCATTACCTACAAGATTTCAAACTAAATGCATAAAAAATAGCAAAAATACTTGAAAACAAATTAAATATTAATAAAAAAGTACATGAATTGTTGGAATAAAACCAACTTATCAACCAACAACCTACAACTACATAAACTATCTATACAACATATTTCCAACAATTTGCTTTAACAATTGAAGAGAAGTAAATGTGCACCCAATGTTGTGACATACAATATTATTGTCAGTACTTGGTAATAAGAAAAGATTTTGACAAGGTGATAAGTGCATATTTTTATATCTATTTGTATCAATTCTTCTATGTCTTCTTTGCTTTATTCTTGTTTATAATAGGTTTTTATTAATGTTTTGTGTGTGATAGGAGTTTGAGAATGAAAAGATAAAAAATGAGCCAAAACGAAGTTGAAAGAAGCATTCTTGGGCCAAATTGACACAGGTCCACTACGACAGTATTTGTATTTTGGACATAAAAGTCTGATCCAAAGCTCAATTGACCTGATTCTTATCTTATTGAAAATATAAGATATGTATCTATAACTTTCATGTTTTCAAGATTTTCCAATTCAATTGATTTCAAAGAGTAAAATTCGGTTAAAGAGTCAAATATGCACTGAAACTTTCAGATATGACAGTCTTTGTATATCTATCATAACTCTATTCACAAATATGATATTGATCTGATTCAAGTGGCTAAAGATAGATAAGAGATAGGGCTATAATTCTTATGAAGATAATAAAGGTCAATTCAATTTATAAAGAGGTCAAAAATTAGTTAAAAGAGGATATACAGTGTTAGATAGTCATTTTGGAGAAGAAGAAAATAGTAGCATCGGCGCCTAGGCGCCCTGTTTTCGGCACCTTAGCACCGTGCTTACTGCCCTATTTGAGAAATATGACACCTAGGAACCATATTATAGCACCCAGGCACTATCCATATGACAAATCTGATGCTTTTGGTTGGAATGATGGCAAGTGGCAATCCTTTACACCTTTTGGCACATGTTTGTGATATGTATATACTAGATACATATATCATACCACACACCTTCCTCACTTTACACCAAATGCACAACACACCTTTCTCACTTTACTCAAAATACACAATATATTTTACACACTTTACACCAAATCACATCACCTTCTCACAATCTATAAAAGGGCACTATCATTTCAACACAAACAGGAATTTTCAGATTCACGCACTCTCTACATTATTCACATTTTGAAAGCACTCTTGGGGTTTTTGGAGCTTCAAGGAAGAAAAAGTGGAAGAGGCTTGAAGGAGGAGACATCCATAATCTACCATCAACCTCAACTATCTTCGTCAACCAATAAGTTTCTTTGATTCCCAATGTTGCTAATTTTTATTCTCTTGTCATTTCTTATCATGTTAGGTTAAACTTCTTTATTGGTTGAGGTTAATTTCAAAGCCTTAGACATGAGTTTTTGTAATTGAATGTTTGATATTATTGATCAATTTTCCAATTGAGTTTGTTTATGTTTTTCTATACTTAATGTCTTATAGGTATTTTCTTACTTTGTTTGGGTGCACAACCAAATCGGGTTTGAGAATTCCCTACAACTAGATTAGAGATTTTAGATCCGTAATTGTCTTGAATTTCTAATCATATGTAGTAAATTGTGATTAATGATTATGAGATATTTTTGTTAATTGCAATGAAAAATATAACCTAAGTTAAATGACCCGAGCTTGTGTGTTTATTACTTAAATTAATCTATCTTTCTTATTTTAATGCATCAATTGGATTAAATCTAGAGAACTTGTTTTATGTTGTTTGGTGGGTAGAGAATTAGATAGAGAGCTTATTCTATCTAACGAGAAACTAAGGAAAGATTAGGGTAGTAGAGCTTGTTATTACCTACGGTTGATAATTTCATTGGCAAATTGATCATAATATTGATATGAAATTAGAACTCATTGTCTAGTTATGGCGAATGAAACCTCAACCTACTTTAATCGATTGTTGATTGTTGTTTTGATTTTGATTGATTTATATTTTAATTAGTTTTAATTTATGTGATTTAGTTAATCAACTCAATCCCCCTCAAATATTTGTTGTTTATTTCTAGAGTTTGCTTGTTGAAGTCATAGTTTTAAGTTTAAATTCTTAGTTAGTTGAATTGATAGTAAATCAATTAGCCTTGATCCTCGTAGGATCGACTCTTACTCGCTCTATACTCGTTAAATATTTATTGAAGTAAGGTTTAAATTTGGTAGGCATACGACAACCGATCACAAGGCAACATATTTCCAACATTTTGCTTCAATAATTGAAGAGAAGTAGGTTTGCACCCGTTGTTGTGACATACAACATTATCGTCCAGTGCTTGGTAATGAGAAAAGATGTTAACAAGGCAAAATTATACAAGGCAAAAATGGTCAAAATGGATTTCCCATTTGAGGCATCATCACTTGAATTGTTCTTTGGTGAGTTGCCAAATATGGAGATATTGGTAATGAAGTTTTTGTCAGATGATAATGTTACACATATTTGTACTACATATTTCACTACTATCCTCTCTACCATTTTCACTTATAACATTTTGCTTTTATGACCAATAATCCACTACTACATAAACTATCCATATAAGATATTTTTATTAGTTTGCTTTAACAAATGAAGATAAATGGCTTTACACCCGATGTTTGACATACAACGTTATCGTTTATGGTTTGTTAATGAAAAAAGGAGACTGCCAATGCAAAATTATACAAGGCGAAAATGGTCCAAAGGCATTTTTCACTTGAGACATCATCACATGAATTGTTTTTTGGTGAGTTGCCAAATACAGAGAATTGGTAATGAAGTTTTCGTGAGATGATGATATTACACATATTTGTACTACATATTCTACTACTATACTCTCTACCAATTTCACTTATAATATTTTTATTTTGTAGCCAACAACCCACCACTACATAAACTATCTATACAACATATTTCTATCTGTTTACTTCAATAAATAAGGAGAAGTGGGTGTGCACCCGATGTTGTGACATATAACATTATCGTCCAGGCTTGCTAATAAGAAATGAACTGACAAGGTAAAATTACACATGGCAGAAATGGTTAAAAGTAGTTTCCCACTTAAGGCATCATCACTTGAATTGCTCTTTGGTAAGTTTCCAAATGCGGAGAAACTAGTATTGAAATTTTTGTCAGATGATAGATATTGCACATATTTATTTTTAGTAGGTATTTGTGTTTAAAAACTCACACAAAATGAGTCTGAGAATTGTTGTTCCCTTTTTTACATTCTTCTAGGAAGAGTAGTGGGATTTATTTTTTGTTAATTAAGAACTGTGATAATCATATCATTAAAGTTAACTATCAGTATTGATTCCTAGTATTAGAAATACAAGCTATATATAACTTGAGTTTGTATAAGTGGATACTAGGTAGCTAAAGATAGTTGATATATTGAATGACTTTACTAGTATAATGAAGTACTCTCTCAGCAACCAAGGAAATAACTGTGCATAAGAGCGCCACCACTTACGTTGCCACATACTCCATAGACACCTCATCTTTTCCACTTTCTTTAGGTCATTGATTGATCACTGATAATGGGATTCAATTTCTCTTGATACATTTTTTTAGACTAAAGATGTTAATTGTTCACATGCAATATATATTTATTTGCACAAGCTTTAGCACACGAAACTTCTCAAATGATTGATATATTTATTGTTCACCACCTACGTTGGCACATACTCCAAAGACACCTTCCTTTTTTTACTTTCTTTGGCCATTGATTGATCACTGATATGATGGATTCAATTTCTCGTGATATAATTTTTTCTTGAACTAAAGATGTTAATTGCTCGCATGTAATATGTGTGTGTGTGTATATTTGTACAAGCTTTAGCAGATGGAATTGGTGATTCTTGTAGTGATATATTAGTAGTATATACTCATGAATTGGAATAGGTTGTAATTGGTAAAGATACACAAATATTGTGAAATCACGAATTTGGCATAGATTTCCACAAAGAAAAGCAGTGTGTTGAATTATTTACTTACAAAACAATTTGTCTTATAACTAAGAAATAAAAATAATATGCACTTGAGTTTTAGATATGAGAATGATTAATTATTATTAATTTTACCTTTTTTTAATTGTTACTATTAGAATCCATACACAATGAAGATTTTAATGGGATAGTATTATCATATAGCTCGTGCATTAATACGATCATGATATTGTTTTAATGTCTGCAAATTATCTTTTAACGCCAATAATTTTTTATAGAATCAAGTATTTATGCACACCTTTATCTATAACAAATTAAGGTTTTACGTCAGTAGTCAGTATATGGAATTAGACATTTATCTAAATGAACATAAGTGTTGGTTGTGTCATTTGTAATATATAAATCAAGAACCGCCACTAAACAATAATTATTTAATCATAAATTAAGACAATAATACAACACATTTAAATGTTATACACCTTTATAACTGCTTCTTTTCCCCATCAAAAGGTTCATTCTTTCTTCTCAGCCAATTAATTTTTTTGAAAGATATAATAAAAGTTGAAAATACTAGATGTAGAAGAGAAACTAGAGAAGATATTTTTATTACTACTAAAAAACTTGGTGCAAAGGAAAACAATATTAAAACTTTTTTTCTTTCTTCTACCTCCCATTTTACAATTTTGATACATGGCATATTTATAATACTTAGAGTATGTTAGAGGCCAGAAATATAATTGAGGAATTTAACAATCAAGTGATATGCTTGTTGGTCAAGAGTTGATAAGTTATTATACGAAAATTCAAACCATCTTTTGACAAATTTTCATCTACCTAATTTAATTGAATTTTCAGGTTGGATATAGCCAGATTCTGTTGATAGGTAAAAAATTAAAGTTGTATATCTTTCTTTTTTAATAGATTTTCATCTGCCATTTGTCAAATTTAGTTGTAGGATGAGGGAGATATTGTTAAATTACATGATCATATTCCAAAGCCATTATTCAACATCAATAGTGTATTACAACATATTTCTTGACTATTTTTACACATTTTCACACCATCTTGTATCAACAAACTTGTTTATCTACCTCTTATGTATAATATATCCAAAACTCAGCCCAACAACAATTTTGGTTAAAAGATATGACCCAATTAGTAAAATAAGTTAGGATTATGCTCAACTATGATCCGAATTTTTATGATCTATTTTGTACAACCAATAATTTTTTTGATCCTTACATATTTAGTATGGGTTCTAAGGTTTACATGAACTTGTAGATGAATGACTTATAAATCTATAATCTTAAGAATCAACCCAAAACTATTTCAGAATCAAAAGTTATGTCAATTTCTCTAAACCTGCATAAAAAAATAAAACTTCTTAATTTGATTTTTTTGTTGATTTGCAATTTTATTCATAAAACACGAAAATGCTTTAATTTAGAGTTCTAATGATAGCTTCAAAGTAAAAATAATTATAAAAATTGTAATTAATTATACATTTTAAACATTCATAAGTATTTTAATAAAATTTTATTTTAATATTTGATCAAGTGGAGTTAGATGAGACATGTTTTGGAGTCAAAAAATTACACGTGACATTAATTAGGAATTTTCCATTTTCGACAACTTAAGTTGACATAGGGACAGAGGGGTATTACATGGATTATTGGCCCCGACTTGGAACATAAAAATCCACATGGATCATGACATGGCATTAGTTGTCCACATAGGCAAAATTCAAGGGAAACCACATAACGTCCCTCTCCACATAAAATTTCCAAAATTGTTGAAATGAGAAATTGTAGTCTATCATCCCTTTCTTTTTCAATCGCTCAATTGACACAACAAATTCAAAAATTGGCATCAATATCTAACACTTCTGATTTCGTCGACTGCTACTGTGGAAGAAGGGTTGTGCCACAGATATTAGGTACGAATGACAACCCAAGAAGAAAGTTTTCATGCATACTTTCACTACTGTGTAAGAATGCCTTTCGATTTTCACATAAAATTGCATTTTTGATTAATTTGTAATGATTTGAATGACAATTTTGATATTTTTTTCATTCCATAACCTCAATTTAATTTTTATTTTGTGAAAATTTCGCTTGAAAACAAGGGGTTTGAGGTTCGATGTGAAACAACAATGTAAATTTCAAATAATTTTAGTGTATTTAAAGTATGTTAAAATTTTGAAGAACGTAACAGAGGGTTTAGGCTAAAAAATTGAAAGATATAATTTTAATCCATACATTTGTAAAAATACTATACAGAGTAATTTTTTTTTTTGGATGAAATACTAGTAATCACAATTTTAATGCTTATTGATGATGTCTCACACAACATCTTGTTCAAACCAAAAAAAATTGAAGAACACATTAGGAGGTTTAATTCTTAAAAAATTGAAATGAAAATAAAATGTAAAAGAGCTAAACATCTCAATTAGGATACTTTGAGGTCCTTAAATAATAGTACAAAATGAACTTCTTGGTCTTAAATAATGAAGGAAAGATCTATTTTTCTATTGAAGTGAATATTATACTAAAATGATGTCAATGCCTTTTTGGTACTTCTATCAATGTATTAAATTCCATGATTTTGTCTTCCTTTTATTAGATTTTTTTGATGGCTTCATTTTAATGAGTATAACCTCGAGGATGTATGCTATTCTTGATGAGCATCTACATAAGCTAAGATGATAATAGAAGTAAAATAAACAAGGGGTTGAGGTACTGATTGACATATATTTCAAGTAATTTGCAGAGATGAGGTTGTAGATTTTTTGCTTGGGAGGATCCTCCAATATGTTGTAGGGTTAGAGCAATAATTTATGGTTTGCTAAGGAGGATTAATGTCAAGGAGGATAGAGTTGTCAAGCTAAAATACAAAATAGAAAGCTCATTTAACAGATGTTTGTGTTGCTAATTATTTTGATGATTTTCTATTGGATATGGACATGCTAAGAGAGGTTGATTGTTGTGAAGGAAGAAAATGAAGCTTCAAGGTTCAAGATGATAGGTTGATGATATTTGTAGTTGTGGTGTAGTGAAGATTGTATAAGATCTTTTTTATTTTTATTATAGAAGTTGTTGTTTAGGAAAAAGAAGCTTCAAGCCATCTTCAACCATATAATTTATATGCTTAACTGTTTTGTTTTTAATGCTATGATGTGTTTCAAATTCATTAAAGTTTTGTGTTCAAATGAGAGTCAATAATGGGACATGGAATACATGTGATATTCTGTACAAAATAACAATAACAAAATACATTATGTAATATATAGGAAATGAAACAAATATATGACAAAATAAGTAAGACATTTGCAATTATGTAAAAAGGATTGAATGGTATCTAAAAAACACAATGAATTGTATTTCAATAATAGTACTCTCTTACATCAATGATTAGAATAATATGCAATTCACCATCAAAGAACCAATTCCACCATTTACATCAAAATGTCCCCTAACAACAAACGTAGGCACATCACATTGTGCACTCCAAAAAATAACTCGCTTGACTTGTACTTCACCAATACCCTTTACTCTTTATATCAAAACCACCTCTTAGCAACAAAAGGAGGCACATCACATTATGCAATTCAACAAAAAAATAACCAGTTTGACACTTCATCACAGTTTCACTTCACTATTTACATCAATATTCACAAAATACACAAAATACCAATTTACAGCAAAAATACCTAAGACCCCTACACTACATAACCTTTCTATTTTTTGGGCTTCTTAAATAACTGAATTGGTTGAGATAGAGTAGAAGTATGATCCATATATTTCGATCGACTTTTCACTATTATGGACTTAGCTGCAGCTAATGACTCAGTGACTATGCTTTTGGATGAATAATATCAGTTTAAAATTAAGGTTCATCACCCGCTGTCCCTACACCTTCACCCAAAACCTTACCACCATCACATTCACCACCGTTCTCACCACACACATACATTTCAAACTCTACATAAACATGCATCTCCCCAAGTGCAACATACTTAATGTCATAATATCATTATCATTGAATAACAATTTAAATCTATTATTTATTAAAATGTAATACCTTCTATTAACTTTACCTATTTCTTTTACACTAAACACTAGACAAAGCCAGATCTTTTTTGCACAATTTCCTAGTTTCTACATAGTCATAAAACTTTACGTGCCCACCACTGTAATGTGTATGAGGGGAAGTTCGAAATTCACCCCCGTAATGTACATGTAATGTAATAAAGTACTATCTGAATCTTTGGAAAGCACAAAAAAATGTTAAAAATGAACAAAAAATAGTAAAGAATGCATAGAGGACCCTACATGTTTCTCAAATAAAAAACAAACCTCACGTGTTTCCCATATGACAAACAAACATCAAACACAAAAAAGAATACCGTTTCAACAGTTTAAGGATACAAAACAAATGGAGGACCACATACATCAACAAAAAAAGTAGGTCTTCTTCGTACATCTAACCTGAACCACATAAGTAATGGTAATAGTGATCACTTTGTTAATAATATTTTTCATTATTATAGTAAACCTATTCATTTATCAAAATAAAAATGATCATGAGACTTACAGTATCGAGGAAGGGGCATATTGATGTGTCATTGGTTTCTTAATAAAAGCTCTTCTTTGGGTGTTTCTTAATAAAAGATTAAGTCATGTGAGAGGGAGGTTGGCGTGGGTTTTCCTCTAATTTTGGCCATGTGGAGAACTAATATCATGTCATGGTCCATGTGGTTTTTTTTTTGTTTTTCAAGTCAGCGCCCAATAATCCATGTAATACCTCTCTCTCCGCATCAGCTTAGGTTGTCGAAAAATTGAAAAATTCTCACTTTAAATCGTTACATGCGAGTTTCTAGCAAAAAAAGTCTCCATTGTGCAAAAAAATTCAATTTATGTCTATAAATTGTTACCCCTTTAATTAAGGGACCAATTTCGCAATTAAGGCTTAACGTAAATGCATAGCCACAAGGTGGTGGATGGGCGCTTGTTTGTCTTTTCCATGTGTGGGCCTTTTTTGCTCTAGCATGAATGAGACATCAACTGTTCTCTAAGTAATGACTCTCTTTTTGGCTTTCTAAGATTTTTTTTTTTATAATCTAGATATCCTAACTTCGCTAGACTAATTATGGACCTCCAAGACACTTGCCCCTAGCATTTTGGAGGGGGTAAATCGCGGGATATGTTTCGACTGGCTCCCGGGTTCCTAACAAGAATTGTACACTTCTGCGCATAAGGAGCCAAATCTACAGTGATTGCATCATACTAAACTCCGACCGCAAGTCCCACTGGAAGCACAGTTATTGCTCCATACCGAAATTCAGCCGCAGGTTCCCATCATAATTCGAACCCCCACCTACTGTTGGAAGCGAATTCAAGTTAATAGTTCCAATAATTGAACTGTGTCCTAGGGGGCATGAAGAGAGGAGAGGGATGAATAAGTTTAGAATAGTGCCTTGCCTTTCATAGGAGAGTATTGAAGAGGCTTAAGAAGTATTATAGGTTTGGGAGCATAAAGATGATTAACATGCATGGTGATGAGGAAACTAGAGCTGGAAAGGTGAGATATATATATATATATATATATATATATATATGAAGCTGGAATTTGAAGTATTAGCGAATACCATCAGCTAGCATAGTGCCTATTAAACATACAATAAGACGACGACATTTTGGTCCAAGAAAACTGCAGCTCTTTTGCTCCTTTCTTCCTCTATAATTTTTTGCGGTTTTTTTGCTTTTGTTTAAATCCAAAATTGTTTGGAGAATTCTGAGCTGTATGCAATCATGGTCCGGCCAATCTGTGCCCATTTGATATGGGGCCTCCTTAGTGCATATTCAGTGCATTCTTGAGATGAACCAAAAACACACAAGGAAAATAAAATAAAGCAAATTGACTATTATATATTATTATAGCACTCCTTAAATAATGCTGTTTTCTGTGAAACATGTGCAATGTATAGCTTTGCATAGATCAGTGTTATCTGGAATTAGTGTAGTCACCTTCTCATTTCATCAGTAATTGACGGTGTTGTTCAGCATATACATTGTATCTTCAAGAAGATTTGAAATAGGTAGGGAGGCTTGAATTTGACACACTTATTTGCCCAAGAACTCCAGATTTTCTATAGGGTTATGTACGTCTAAGTGGTGTTTGGAAAACCCATTTTAAATGGACTATGGAACTTCACACAGTTTTGTAGGTATTTTTCAATTTTAAAAGTTCATTTTGGAGGTGCCATACTTGCCAAAGTCGTGTTTCCTGACGACGAAACTGGACTGTCTCTATTGTTCATCGGAAATGCTTCTAAGGAACACCCTCAAACTCTTGTTATTCATGCCACATTTCTTCTATACATCATCGGGATTCTTGAACACACAATTCTGATACATTTCTCTGTTATCATGTCAACTATTTGTTCAACTTGAGCAGATGATGATGCTTTGTACACATTATGAAAATAGTCTCCTTTCCAATTTGGCTGCTCCACTCGTAATACAACATATACTGTCTTTTAATTGGGTTCCCATGGGACCGGGGTAAACCACAATGACTCGTATGTATCAACACTCGTACAAACTGCAATCTGCATCTTCACTAATATGATATTTCAGAAATGAGTTGCAACATTCTGGAGTCGAAGTTTGCCCACACATGATGCATTCAACACGCTATATAGAAAAGAATGAAAGTAATCCGGTGGACATTACCATGATGATATCTTCCTCCAATGTTTACTCGGCAAAGGTTCCCAAGCAAAGAGAGCTGCATATTGTATGACATATATATGATCACAAGGATTCTTCAAGAATTCTGCAGACAATATCCTCAGGAAAGTGAAAAACGACTACTTCAGCATTCTGAACTAGAGTCGAGATTCTTTCAGCCTTCAAGCTACGTGGGCATATACCAAAAGACAGAAACACGTCAATAAAACCCGAACTAGATAATAGTGATCTAACTGTAATTGCATAACTTAAGGAAATGCTAGTGCTTCCTCTCAACTCAGTAGAAGAGGATAGAAAAGCAGAGACTCAAAGCAGACAACTGAAAAGAAAGTAAAGAGCAAGTTAAAAGACAAAAAAATAGCCAGATACAAATTACTTTTGCATATTGCATATAAATTTCTTATCGATGTTGAGTGTGCAAATACAAGCACATAAAACTATCGCAAGATGAAATTATTCTGTGAGCGCCAGAGCAGCAACATGTTTTACAAGCTTTTCTCATGTCCTACTATCTTAGGTGCAATATAAAACAAAAAAGCAACTTCAAGTTCTATGACCAACGTCTCAACACAGATCTAAATCCACTCAAAGAAAGAAAGGAAGTACACTGGTTTTTAACCACAAACCATATATCTGTAAGTTAGTACCAACTTTTGCCATGTATATGTAGATTGACATTAAACATAATCACCATCTTATGCATAAATGAAACATGGACTAAAAAAAGGATACATTGAGACTCTTCGTACAGCCAAAGGGTGGTTGAAGCACTTCACATATTGGAGTTACATATCAAAAGCAGTTGAAAATGGAATATACCTATAATCCGCCACACCTTG
Source organism: Paulownia fortunei (assembly GCA_019321725.1). Taxonomy (NCBI): domain Eukaryota; kingdom Viridiplantae; phylum Streptophyta; class Magnoliopsida; order Lamiales; family Paulowniaceae; genus Paulownia; species Paulownia fortunei. Next base: position 15,513,183 of record CM033123.1, read on the forward strand.
TGCTTTGCTGAACTTTGTACTATGCTATCTTTCAGTCCCTGGTAATTCCCTATCAGCTTGATATTCTCTAAGAATATTTGATATCAGTGCATGTTCGGACCAACAAAAAGTTTAGGTGCAACTCATATACCCTGTAAACAAGCATATCCAATTATTCATCCATGCACTTTTTTTTGGTTAACAGAATTGGATCAGTCCAACCCTAATTTCATCACATTGCAGACCAAGAGTAATGGCACCATTTTGACCATTACTGTATATTTTTTAATTCCCTGCAGAATCCCGTCATCAACATAAGCTAATGATCGTCTCTTAAACTTTTTCAGTTTTCAGATTATTATTATGATTATTATTTTAAAATGGGACCTCAAAATGTGTTACAGTCCATTCAGTCAATTAATATTGTTACTAATTTGCTCTTTGTCGTCTTATTAAGAAAGAAAAAGTGTGCCTCTCCACATCTAAACAGCTAAAAAAATAAACTCTAAGATCCCTCGAAATGGAGAAACACAGCCACATATGCTAAGAATAATAAAAAAAAAAGGACAGAACTATTTAAGTTACAAACGTGTGTCAATACCAAGACACTAGACCCTTTCAAAAATAAAATCTGGAATTCTCACAAGCGAATGATAAATATGTACTCGAAGTTACCTTAGTAATCAAAGATAATATTTAAGAGTGTGATGATATACTCCTTCAGACTTTTGATTCATTGGATCATCCATCACATGCTCATACCTATTTTCAAGAATTAGGGCCGCTTCACAAATCATTAGACACTTGGCCTTCAAAAGTTCTAACCAAACAACTTACACGGATGTATATGCTTGTGAAGATAAATGAGCTTAAAAGCAAGAAAGAAGCTGACCTAGAAGCAATCTTAACTTTAAGAGATAGCTCTTTAGAGTACTGCAATAAGTTTATTAATGCAAAAATTAACAACAATGTGTTGAAAGTGATCCTCCACAATAGTTGCAAAATTCTAGCTGATCATCTCATGCAAAAATCCTTTCAAATATATACGATTGTGCTTGCAGAAAAAACAAAAAAAAAGGTCAGTATATCTAGAAAAAAAGAAGTTGCTGATAGCCAGAGAAGCATGCGTGAGTGCAAATTTACCAATTTCTCCAGGAAACATATGTTTAATAATGACCAAAAAGTATGCAACTGAGCAAGTGGCAAGGATAGGTGAAGCAAATTTTATATGAGACTTCAAAATTTAAAGATCAGACTCCATTCATCCCTTTGAGCAGAGATTCCAATTCAATAACTAAGCTAGAAAGCAAAGATATCATTAGACGAATGATAGTGCTTTTGCTTTGAACTGCGAGAGCGAGGATTGGGGAAATGTTTGAAGCCAAATTTCACTAAAGCATACAATTTTAGTGTTTTACTAGCAAAAATTGTATTCAAGTAGCCATGATTTTCCTGATTTGAGGTGGATTACCACTCGTCTCACTGTAGCAGAGTTAAAAGTCTTTGCTTGGTTGAGAGCATATACCAAAAGTAAACTCTTCACTTTAAAAGTCAATATCAGCATAAAAGCATAATTGTCTAACAAGGAAAGTAAACAGATTTAACTTCAAATAGGTGAAGCAATAAGATAAGCTGACATACATGTGTATGTAAAGTGAAACGAGAAAGAACAATGAGATGTAGTTATCTTTTTTATAAGCCACTTCTTTAAGTCTTAGAGTATATAAAGTTCAGAATATTCATGAATTGGACTTCATTAGGAGACTCATTAATTTCAAAAAGATTCTGGTAATCATACATCAATAAACTGTGTTTATCATCAGTATTTCCCCTGAGTACAACAGCATCCATTTGTGACCAAACAAACTGAAGCAAAATAAATACTAAAACCAATCTGTCAACATAATAAACGACAGAGAAGCTGTATAACAACATAATAAATTCGTAATATGAAGTTCATTGTAGTTTCCATACCAGAAATGTAACTATAAAGAGAATGATAGATGCAACACCTTACAATTGTTAAAGAGGCTATAATCTGATACTGTATCGCAACTTCTACACTTTGCGAGCCAAGGTCCTCTGCTTGGTTGCATGCTGGACCACCTTTTCCTCCACGGGGAGACCCTTCCGCCTCCTTACAGAATCGATGAGCTTCCTGGCCGTATTCTGTGGCACACTGGAACCGTCTCCGTATTCTTCAATTTCCTCTTCTGTTTTGGGCACAAAAAATGGATCCTCTGAAAGTGTTTCCCAGTGACTGAAAACAAGTAGGGCACTAGATGCTCCAGATGTCCATCTTCTCAGCTCATCTGCAAATCCAAAGCTTTCTGCAACTGGAACATATGCATGTACAGTGAACAATGGTGACCCTTCCTGCATTTCTTCCTTGAGGACTCTAGCTCGCCTTCGAGCAAGTACTGCATACATGGATCCCAAATGCTCAGTTGGGGTATTCAATTCACAGAAGTACAATGCTTCAACAAGCCTAGGTTTGCTCTGGAGTACAGCTGCTCTGCAAGCCTCCTTAACAGCTGTCATTACTTGTCCAGTGAAAATGCCATATTGCTCTGGTTGCTGGGTGGAAAAATTATCCTCAGTTGACTGCCGGTCAATGGGAGATACGAAAGCCTCAACGACAAACGCCAAACCCCACATAGGTTCATCACACAAAGGACCAGCCGAAGTAGCTAACTGAAATCCAGACAAAACACTGCTCTCTAAACTCTCTGCTTCTCTTAACAACATTTCATCTGCTATAGATGATGATTCTATCGGTGCATCATTGCTGTCACCTACATCCCAAAAACCTAATCTATCAGATACGTAAGGGAAGCCCTTGATAAGAACAGAACCCTCCATGCTCTTTCCTGTGCCTGGAGTAAACAGAATGTTATGACCAACCTGTCTTGGACCCAATGCCCAAATCCTGTTGAAATTTTTTTTCCACAACATCTTACATTTCTCAACACGATCCCTCTCCATCTCAGTATTTCCGGAGGAAAGATCACTCTCTATAGCATCCATCATCCTTTTCTTGAGTCCTTCGATTGGATTCTCATCTTCTACAATGCTACCCCTCAAGGTTTCCAAGCTTTTCAAAGCCTGTCTAGATTTGCCTCCTATCATATCTCCCAGCAGTTCAGAACTTTCATCAAGCAGCTTAGTAAGAAGTATGGGAAGTTTCATGACCTGTACACGAACAACACACCTACCATTTGGTGTTGTTTTCTCCACATAGTCAGAGCTTCCACTAAACAACTTCAGATTCTCCAAAGGATTAGTCATCTCACCCTCAATTGTCTCTTTATAAGAGACAAGGGGAGGAGAGACTTGCAAACTCACCTTTGCAAATCTCTCCTTAAGATCTTTTACACATCTCTCCAGATGAACTTCTCCTGCAGCAGCAAGAACATGCTCTCCTCTAGCAGAAACAGTGACCTCAACAAAAGGGTCTGCACGATTTAACAGCCGCAACCCTTTCATGAGTACACCCATATCAGCAGGATCAGATGGCTCAATTGCAACTTTAAGTGTGGGTGCAACTTGGAAAACCATGCTGGAGAAAGGCCAGGAATTCATGGTAGACGAAAGAGTAGCACTCTTCAATATGTGCTGGCCAAGTCCTCGTATGGCAACGATATTCCCTGCCTTTGCAGAGGCAACTGGTTTCAGTCCTTGACCCATCATTAGATACAATGACTGCAACTCAGCTTCCTGGACATGCTTCTGCTTTGATTCCACCTTCAGTGGATCATATAAAGCAGAAAGCACAAAAACCCTCTGTCCGGTAAAGAGAATCCCACTAAAGATCCTGGCAAATGCAAGGAAGCACTCTCCTGAATCTCCATCATCGGTAGAATTGTTCAGAATCTCTCCACGAGGAAGCATCTTCGTGGGAACAGCAAACATCTTAGAGACAAACGCAACACATGGTGCAGTAGGACTGGAATCACAAGCCTCAACAGATTTCCTCACAAGTTCTGCCTCGCAAAGCACATCAAAGCTATCCTCATTCTCAGAACTGTCTCTTTTAGGCAGTAATCTTGATATCCGAAATGACTGAGCACCAATAGGGTCAGGCAGGCACTTGACTACCATAGTCAAGATTGTATCTGACAATGGAAGCCAACGGCTCATGACAGCTTGAAGCACAGCTTTGGGATCCTTATTTTGAAGTTCGCGTGAAGGTATAGATAAATTAAAAGATTTGATAACCTTCTCAAGTACTCCTCTATCCCCATTTGCTTCCAAAGCAGTCTGATAAACTTGCCAAAGTGGCTCCAGAATAAATTGCACAAACATAGGCCTAGCCTTTGCCGTACTGCTTATTCCTTTCTTGCCCACAATCATCTTAGTCTTGGCATTGTAGTACCGAGGCCCCCACAATGCCCTTTGTAATGCAGCTGAGCTCGCCCCAAGCTTAGAAGCATAGAACTCTGCAAAATCATATATCCCAAATCCCCACCCATCGAGGGCACAGGCAAAGACAACATTTCCTTTCTGAGGTTGAAAAGTCTCCTCATCATCATCCTCAACGAACTCATAATTCTCTTCACCAGCATCACCAGATGGAGCAACTGAAAGCAAGGAATCCACATCAGATAAGTACTTTTCAGACTTATAAGCACTAACTATCCCATTAACCTCATGGATAATCCTCAATAACCTATTATAAGCTTCCATGGGACTCAATCTTAACTCACATATCAGCCGATCTACCTTATTCAGAACTAAACATGGTGTCAACTTCTCAATCCATGCTTGACGCAATACAGCATGGGTCTGAATATGAACACCCTCCACCGCATCCACTAATACCAATGCACCATCACTCAATCGCGCAGCTGTGGATACCTCACTACAGAAATCCATGTGGCCTGGTGAATCTATTAAATTTATAAAATACTCTTTGAATTGTAGAGCAATGGACGAGCTCTTCATAGTGATAGCACGCCGCTGTTCCTCATCCAAGTAATCCATGAATCTAAGTTTACCAGCTTGCTTCGGATGAAGCACGCCCCCACCATAAGAAGCAATTAAATGGTCCGCAAGAGTGGTCTTGCCATGATCAACATGTGCAAGGATGCATATATTCCGAACTAGCTTGTGATCACTTTTCTCATCAATATTTGATGAATCATTTGTCTCTAGGAAGAACTGAAACAAAAAGTAGAGAGAGAAACATATTAACTTGTAATTACTTTTCTCATAAAATAATGAAAGAGAAAAAAATATCTGGGTACTTTGGACATCACACATTGTATATTACGACTCAGTGATTCTTTGTAGCCTCAAACTATAACCCCTTATATTGAATCTAGAAATCCGGATTTAGCTTTCAAAGGACAATAAAAACTTACATTCAATCTAGACAAGAATTGAACACAATTTAAACAAAGATTCAGCGGCATATCTAATGATAAAGACTTGAAAGAGCTTTCATACATTTCCAGCTCTGATATATATTACCTGTTTCTTTCGCATCTCAGCTGCATCAATTCCCTCACGCTCGGAAGTTACTTCTTTGGATGAAGCATCCAATGTCTTCTCACTAATCTCAGCCATCTGCTCTGGACAAATATGTTTCAACTATCTTCTGATTGCTTAAAGTCTTCAGGCCTCAAAGTTTTTCATGCCTTCCGACGCCAGTTTCATCAGCTCAGGATTTAAAAAAATCTAAAATAGCAGTAAGTTACAAGAACAATCAGTATGAAACTAACTGAGTTATTCATATGACTCAGATCATAAATAGGCATTAAGTCACTAGCAGCATCAAACAAATTGTAGCAGAAGATATATGGCTTGAACCATCATACAACTAACATTTTATGGGCAAGTGGCAAAGTGTGGCGCATTTGTATCAGATTGTTTATATATAGTTCCTTCTCAATGATTTCATACTATTACCATACTTAACGAATGAATAAGTACAACACAATAACACTGAAATTATGTCCCCACTAAGTATGTAAATAGCACCATAACCATTAGACAGGTAAGTACTGCTAACATAACATCCCTCTGCCAGGACGAAAAATGGAATGTGCACCAACTCCCTGGAAGATCCTGTAAAGATTCACTTGAATACAATGGTCTGTTATCCTACAACTATGTGACATCAAGCATAGTTGCTTCATTTTTACCAGGAAGATACAGAATCGTGGCAACTGATATAGCATCAACTAAGAACATGGAAACCCAGCTAAGTGCGTGATGTTATGAATGATTACACAAGAGAATCATCTCAAACTATATAACACGAAAAGATGATCCCATTAAGGATATCCAAACAATAAGTACATCAATGCAAAGGATTCAGATAAATAAAAATGTCAAATAAACTGATTCTTGTTCGCCATTTATTTAAGTTGAGAGTTACAAGGATTGGTGAACCAGATGTTCAATCAAAGGGGTCTAACAAACTCCAAGCAACTCTAAAACTAAAAACTTTTTCCAAATTAAAAAGAGAAAACAAATTAATATCAAAAGAAGCTTTACGAAAATTCTTCTTTTATGAATATAAATATTGGAAACTCATTTTTCCCACACTTTTCGAGTTATTTCCTCCTATACAGTTTTATTAGGAATTTCCACCTTAAAGATATTGCTAAAAAGAACCTTTTCTTTACTGCCTCTCAAACATAGGCAACTAAGTTACTTGCCGCAAATTGGAATAAAACAGAAAAATAAATATAAATAGAGAGAGAGAGAGGGAAAATCAAAGACAATCTAAAAACACTAGGGGAAAAAGCGTTATTGTGTATGAATCATAATAATTTATGACATTTTGTTCAAATTCATCGCCACTATTGAAGCCACCATTGCTTCCGTGCAAATATTTGAATGAATGCATTCTTCCTTTCCTATTTTACCCTTTCACAAATTATGAATTTTTTTTACTAATGTTGGGGCTTCATTACAATTTTAATAGAGTAGGCCCATCTGCATTGAGGTCCAATGCGAACATATTCTTGATCAACGAATTTTCTGGAAATGTATTTTTAAAACAGACAAGAAAAACAAGTTTTAATTGCAATAATGACAAAGCTAAGCAATTGAAACATAAGAAATATCAATAACTCATCATAATATGAGGATTTTCAAAATCCCCAGTCCATTTTGGGCAAATAGATGAGTTTCTTTCCCTTCATTTCAGACATAAAAAGTCTAAGATAGAACAATTCAAGTTCCCTTCAGCCGAGTCTTTAACAAATATTGTTGTGATTTTTAGTTGACTCAACAAATTGTGGGGTATATTAAAAGGGGTTGAACAAGATTCAAGGATGGAATCTGTTACTGATCTTAAATATTTTTTCTATTTTCTTATCTCACGTTCTTTTAAACATCACCATTCCCACATAAAACTCAGACTCGAAAATCCTAAAATATCAAGCGCAGCTTAAAAAGCCTAGTTCAGCATAGAACTCAAAATCCCTAATTACAGCATATTCAATAGCAGAAGTTTAAGAATCAAAAAGCAAAAATTTCGCCAAATTCATCGCAACCTCTTCACTCTAATAGCTTTCCAATAAAAACATCTATCCCCCTACATCAATTTTCTAGAGAGAAGAAAAGTAGCCTCAGGGCCACATTCAGGGAAGGCATGATTAAATTTGAGAAGTTTAGAACCAGTATCAACTACAGCTGGTTCCATGATCTCACTTGTGCCTGAGGGCAACAGTCACGGCTAGCCAATTTGATGAATAGGGACAGGGAGTTTGATGGAAAAAGGGGAAATGTAGGGTAACCCGAATGAGAAACTAGTCTTCTATAGGACAGAGGCCAAGATGGTAAAAGCATTCATCTATTTGCTGGTACTTTTGGAAGCTCACATCCAAGTGATAAAGTCAATAACAACCCATTAAACCTCACATCAAAGCATTTTGATACATTTTAAAATAAGACTCACATACAGAAATAACTATCACACATTAAAATTGGAAATCTACTCAATTGAATATAGTAATATCTAAGATCAACACAAACATTAGCATAAACCTTTAATTGAACTTTTAAAGTTATTACCATAAATGAATAATACTCCAAGTTTCCTTTTCCCTATTAGAGGAAGATTGTTGCCCATTGGGGTTACCCTACCTATTTTTTTAGTTTTGGCATTCGAATTTTTACTTTCAAAAAAATTTTGTATTCGAAGGTTTTGGTTAACCGAACATACCGAACACCGAATTATTATTTTATATAATTTATATTTAAATTTTAAACACATTTTATTTTTATAATATTTTTATGTTATTACTTACCAAAACTAAAATGTGTTAGTTGGATCATGGTTCATGCGACATATGCTGCAATAATTTTGTTTGATTTTGCTAGTGAGTTGAGGGTAATTATGATCTGTTTATCTTGATCAAATCTCCAAGTAACAAGAGGCGCTTCTTTATCACCCACGCAATATGATTGACATGAAACACGGGTTTGATTTGTTGCAACTTCATGAGGGTTCTTTTGCAAGATTCAAAAAGATTTTCAAGAGATCCAGTTCCATATAGTTTTGGATTGGTCTTAATCTCTCTACCACAATATCTGCACCTACTTTTGTACCTTATCAAGGCCACACATAATTTATCAAATCATCCCAATACTCTGACCTAGATGCAATTTCTTTCCTATCTTTCATTTTTTATTTTTTGTTTTTTTAACTAACCTCTTCTTTATCACAACTCAAAACCTCTCTATCACAATCAAGATGAAATCTTCCTTAACACAATCAAGTTCAGCATCCTCTTCACCACAATCAAGTGGATTACCACTACTAACCACTTTTGAGTTTGCTCTAGAGAAGATTTGTTTTGGTTGCCATTCCCTCAAATTTTCATTGGAAGCATCTCGAGAGCTTGACATCTGCAAATTGCAATTAGAAAGATAAAAATCAGTAAATATAACACAAATAATTATAACACAAACTCCAAAATCATTAGAAAGAACGTACTTTGAATTGCAGAAATACAGAACAGAAGCTCATTTTTCAGCCTATGTTCTGAGAACATAGGCTGAAACAGATCCCCACAATTCTGAGTCACAAGTTCCGGTCAATTTGTAGTCTTGTTTAAATTCATCCATAAATTTTTTACATAAATTAACTAAAATGATCACAGTTACATTAGAAACACTAAAATTCAAGAAAGAGTGAGAGTTTAAAAAATATAGCAATAATTTTCTTTTTAATATTTTTCCTTTCTCCTTCTACCTAATGAAGAAGGGTCATGAGAAGCAGAAAGATCAAAAGACTGACCCTGTATTTCACCTTGCAGATGCCAAGAAGCAGAGCTCAAGAAAGTTCAATGATACAGTGCTGCTGCCAAAAGCAAAGCTCAAAAATTCTCAACGATGCTTGCAGATGCCAAGAAAGGTCACGGCCAATGCCGGAGCCGCCGCCGGTGCGCTGAAGGAATTTAGAGGCTTGGTTGAGGTTTTGGCTCTGGGAGTTGGGAGGAAGAGAAATGAGACTGAAGAAGAAAAGCCCTAGCCCTAATCCATTTAATTCTAACTATTCATGACCCGTATTTTTATAATCAGATATGGGTTACCCGACCCGAAATGTTTTGAAAAATCGGCCCATTATACCCAAACTCAATTGGGCCAGACGTGGATCCGAACAACCAAATTTGAACGCCCACTCATTTACATGGGTAGACGACTTCCTTCAGCTGCTTTATCATTCAATGAATCTAGTATTTTGCAGTCTCTTCAAATTGATTGTGAAGGACCCCGGAGAAATTTAGGGGATGTTTGGTTTTATCTCATTGAATATTCTCATTTTTAATGTTTTCAGACGAATTTTTGTAATGCCCCAATTTTTTTTTTTAGGAATTTCAAATTCCATTAATAGTCTTATATTGAGTATTTTTATTTTATTTTATCAAAGGGTATTAAAATTTTCGTTAAAAAGACTTTAATGTATATTTGTACTATAGCTGGACCAAGGACTACAAAATTATTTAATGTTCATAATAAAATAAGCCCAAAAGCCTACGAATTTTTAACTCAATTAAATAGTAAACCATTCTTTTACTCTCACGCCAAAGAAAAACAATTGCAGCATCCGCAAGTTGAGAAAATATAAGTAGGTATGAATCGAGTTTTTATTTTTAATATTCAAACTCATCTTATTTTTGTCTTATTTAATTTATTTATTTATTTTAATATATATATATATATATTTATGTAATATTATATTTTAAAAAATATTTTTTAATATTTTTAAAATTATAAAATTAATTTAGTAGGTCTAACCTAAATTCAATAAATTTAAAAATATTAACGAGACAAGTCTCAAATTTTCACGACCCTAAATTCGCCTGTTGACATCATGCTAAAAAATGAAGAAAAAACAAGAGCGCGGGCGGTGGAGAAATCTCCTCATGTATTTGTTCACTCATAATCTATTGTTCAGATTACTTTAATTTAATAACAATGGTCAGATTGGATTAATGAATTACCTTAACACTTTTATAATGTAAAGAAAGTAAATTTCTTGTCTAAGAATTCAGGCCTACGTCTAACATTCTCTTTCAGTGCGGTCGTGTCGTGTTCGAATTTTGGGACGTGACAGTTTTTGTTTTTTGATAATGATTTTTATGTGAAAATTAAAAATATATTTAAATATAATATAAAAAATTAATTTTATTGAATTAAGAATAATATTATAATATAAAAAATAATAATTAACGAATTTAATTATTTTTTTATATCTCATCGATTAAATTATATTGTGTTGAATATTATTATTTAATTTATTATGAATCTCAATGTAGAAGGAGAAATTAAAGTATTTTAAAATTAATAAACATCATAGCAAAATATAAATATTTGGGGTTCACTTTGACTAAATAGATATGGAGGTTTTGAATTGAGGGTTATTGATATGAAAATGAGAAAAAGTGGTGTTTTTGTTGAAGATGGGGAATCCAAAAAAACATGATTTCGACATTTCGAACAGTATAGACATGAGCATTTGGGAATGAAATCAAACGTGGCCTTAAAATCTGTTTGGTTTCATTTCCAAACAGCATATTCTCATTGCTTATTATTTAAAATTCTGAAAATATACGTGTTTTTATATACTTTTATTAGAAATTTCACTTAATTTCATTATAAAAAATAAAGTTAGAAATAAAAATAACATATCAAATACATTTTCAAATATATTAATATTTTATATTTTTTTATTAAGAAAATATAAATAAATATATATTTATTTTCAAATCTATATAGTCAATATAAAAAATAATAACTATAATATATTTTTATTTTTACACGAAAATTTAGTAAAAAATTCTTAACTCGAAAATACTGAATACTAGAAAATGAGATTGAAACGAAACCAAACAAGCTCTTAGTAGGAATGTGCATAGTTTGGTATGCAATCAAATCGTATTGATATCAAATCAAAAAATTTGATTCGGTATTCGGTATGAGTTTTTTTAATATTTCGGTATTTGGTGTTAGTTTTTTTAATATTTCGGTATTTGGTTCATGATCGATATCTTGGTCCGGTATACCGTACTGAATCAAATACCGATTTTTTTAAATATAATTTAGTAATTAATTATTTCATTAATTTAATGATTAATATTACCATTTCAATGATGTTATCTATTTATTTATTTATGTGATTATTCATGTTGTATTTATTTTTTATTTGGAAGCTACGAGAGTTTAGTTGTATATATTAGTTGTAAATTATATAAAATAAGTTTTTTATTTTTATTTTTAAACTCGGTCTTATAATTACCCAAATAAGTTCAGTTTTTTCAGATCAAAATAGTTTGATTCGATTTATTTTGATAATTTGCATATCGAATTCTTAACTATTTATTTTTTTTCTTTTTTCTTTTTACAAAAAATTCGATTTATAGAAATTTATACCGAATCAATGGAAATATTTTCAATATTTACCGAACTGATCTATTTCGATTTGATATTCGGCACTTGTTATTATGTTATTAGTGTGGTAAAGTTTTTAACAAATGAAAACCCCAAATATTCCATTCTAATTTGCATATGCTATTGACCGTGTGGGCTATGCACCTTTGTGAACATTCACTAAAGTAAATAAGTCTTTTGCATGAAGAGGATATTTTAATTGCTTTTAATAATTAAAGACTTTAATCCTTGGAAGTTTCTAAGATATTTTGTTACATGTGGCTAAATTATAAATACAAGTTGGTGCAAGTTCCCATTGTTTGAAATGGAATACCATAATACTTTTCAGTTTTCACACTCTAATTAATAAATGATAATGGCAATTGGATCACCTTTTCATTAAATCAAAAACCTATTGTCCTTACCAAGTCCAAATTCTAGATATTTTTAGGCTTTCTAAGTGCTTGAGATATTTATTCTTCTTTATTTCCTTTTCTTTTTTATTGAAAATGTTGATAAGTCATGGGGATCCACAGGGAATAGGACAGTCATATTTTTGTATATACAATATCTTGTCACCTTATTTTATTATAAAAACATCTTAATAATTTTATTAAAATTTCATTTATTTTTTTAGTTGATTTGGGTTCTTTAATATGTAAATTCATATTATATCCGATATAATATGTACCGAGTGTTTGACCTATAAAATAAAATACTTATTAATTAATCATATACATATTCTGTATTATCTACTCAATATAATATCCCAAAACCTTGTAAATAAATAGGCTCACTTTTTCACTGATACCCTGGTGAATTAAAATTACTTTATTCAACATTAAATTTAATTAGATGTACTTATTCTGCGTTACAAATGCTTCAAAAGTCTCTAAAATATAAATCCATGTAATATTTATATTTTGTTAGGGTCATTCTAGGTGGGCCCACGTCCCTCCATTACAATGATACTCCCATCGTCTATTCAAGGATTTCAAATTTTAGTGGTTGAGATAATAATAATAATAATAATAATAATAATAATAATAGTAATAAAACCAACACAAATTAAATATAATTAATGAATCCCATAAACAGATTCACACACTTATTTTGTTGTTATTGTGGAAATTGTGGAAACGCGTGTGAGAGTAGAAGCAAAGGGTGTAGTTCATCCCATAATGTGAATTGCTATAGAAACACCCCAAATTTCCATCTGATGGGATCATCGATCGGACGGATAATACAGACAAAAGAATGATCACAAATAATTCAAACACACTGCTTTCTTTTGTGGAAGTCTTCGTCAACTCGGCTCGTGATTTCAACAACACTAGTGGACCTAAACCCATTACAACTTGTTCCAATTCATCAATATTTCTACTAAAATATCACTTCAAGAATCACCAATTCCATATCCTAAGATATATACTTTGCATGTGTTCAACTAATATATATAGTGTGAGGAAAAACATATGTATATTAAGAGAAATTAAAGCCATCAAATCACTGATACATCAATGGCCGGAGGAGGTGGAGGAGAGGAGGTGTCTTTGGAGTATACGCCTACGTGGGTGGTGGCGCTCGTCTGCACGGTCATCGTCGCCATCTCCTTGGCTGCTGAAAGAGTCCTTCACTATACTGGCAAGGTCAATTCAATATATCAACCATCTTTAGCTACCTAGTTTTCCACTTTATGCAAGTTGAGGTTATAGTTTGTAGTACTAGCACTAGCACTTTCTGTCAATCTTGATTGCTGTGGGGATATATATGTTAAATGGTATGATTCTTGCAGTTCTTGATCAACAAAAAACAAGGACCCCTTTTCGAAGCGTTGCTAAAGATTAAGGAAGGTATGTAATTAAACAAGGTATGCAATTAGTTTTTAGATGTAAAAAAAAAAAAAAAACCACTAAGGGCCCTTTTTGATGATGCAGAGTTGATGTTGCTGGGATTTATATCTCTGCTGCTGACTGTGTTCCAGAACAGAATAAGTTCGATATGCATCGCCAAGCACTTGACAAATGACTGGCTACCTTGCAAGAAGGAAACAGATGATGATGATGGTGGTGGTGGAAAATCCACTGCTCACTTTCACAGCAGCTTTTTCCCTTTCCTTCTTCCCGGTGGTGGTCGTCGCCTTCTTGCAGCAGCATCTGATGCTGCAGGTCACTGTGAAAAAGATGTACTTTTCTTAATCTCTGCATACTTGATTGGCTCAGTGGGATGTATATTCCTGTCACTGCAATTGCTTCACTTTCCTTGTTCTTAAAACATTAGGTCTAATAGTATGCTCCTTTGGCTTTTCATCTTCAACATCTTGACTTGAAGATTTACTACAGTGGCTGGGGCTGAGTCCTATTGAGTAATTCACTATCCATCAAACAGATTAGATTCTCGACTTAAGAAAAATATACTACAAGTTTAATGTTATAGGCTGCCTCCATGGCTGGAGAGATGGAATTCATGCTTCTGTGAATTACACAAGCCTTGATATATCATAATGTCAACGGGGCTATATGTGTCAAGGATTTGCCCCAACCCACAGGCCACTTCCAATAAGAAAGAGTTTAAATTGAAAAGCTTTATGTTGCTGTGCTCAATAGTAATTTGTAATATATTTAACAAATGTTCAACAGTTCTCTTCTTGATTCTTGATTGTCAGGGTAAGGCACCATTGTTGTCTCTCAAGGCATTGCATGATCTTCATATTTTCATATTTGTGCTAGCTGTGGTGCACGTCGTTTTCTCTGCTCTAACAATTCTGTTTGGAAGTTTAAAGGTAACTTCCACTCATGCTATATTTTCCAGATTTTCTTTTTTCAATTTTATGAGCATAATGTATGGAAATCTGCACTGCAGATACGCCAATGGAGACAATGGGAAGATACTATCCAGAAAAAGGAAAACGATCCAGAAGAAGGTAATCCATATTAACATCAACATCTGGTGTTTTTTAGTTGTGCATAAAGTTCATTAATGTGAAGTTACTGTCTGCAGGTCAGAAAACGAAAGTAACACATGTCCACCAGCATGATTTTATCAGGGCCAGGTTTCGGGGCTTTGGAAAAGATTTAACTTTGTTAAGTTGGGTGGTAAGTCACGTTTCTTGATAAAACAGAACTTCTCTCTACCCCAAGATACATTATCCAGAGGACTACATACATATGAGGTATACTGATATTGATCAGTTGTTTTGATTTTCAGCATTCTTTTCTAAAGCAATTTTACGGATCTGTTAATGAATCAGATTATACCACTCTCCGACTTGGCTTCATCATGGTATATAGGCCACTCTCTTTACTTCAAAACTTCATTTATGCTATCATGTTGCATATCGAACTCAATTTCAGGAATTGTTACTTTTCAGACTCATTATAGGGACAATCCAAAGTTCAATTTTTACAAATACATGGTTCGTGCTCTTGAAAGTGATTTCAAGAAAGTTGTTGGAATAAGGTGAGTAGTTACAATGAGCCATATACTAAATAGGCACTAGTCATTGGCCAAGATTTCATGTTAGCTGTCATCACTTGTGACTTGGGGTACATAGACTAATGAAAATCTTGACAAAAATTACAATATTAGCTGCCAATGCATAATTGCTATGCTAAACGTGTTCATTATTTAGGTTAATTTTGATAGTGAAGTATAGAGGAAATTGTTACAACAGCTAGGATTTTCAAATGCTTTGAACGACATACTGATTTTGTGTCACTTGCAGTTGGTATTTATGGATTTTTGTGGTAATTTTCTTGTTGCTGAACGTTAATGGTAAGATTTGATTGACTTTTTATTTTATCTTGTCTACTCTTGGATCGTTTCTGTCATTTTCCTGTAGGTGGTTTATAGATTCCAGACTTCATATGACCATATTCTTCTGCAGGTTGGCATGCATATTTCTGGATTGCATTCATCCCCTTGATAGTAAGAAATCCAAACTTTTCATTTTCTCCATTAATAAATGCATTCAAATTTGACAAGCTTCTCCTGTAAAAAGTTTTATACTGATACAGAGATATTTGTTCTTCCCTTTTGATAGCTTTTGCTTGCTGTGGGCACTAAACTTGAGCACATTATCACCCAATTGGCAGACGAGGTTGCCCAGAAGCATGTTGCTGTTACTGGGGAATTAGTGGTCAAGCCTTCAGATCATCATTTCTGGTTTAGTAAACCGCGTCTTGTCCTTGTTTTGATTCATATAATTCTATTCCAGAATTCCTTTGAGATTGCAATTTTCTTCTGGATGCTGGTAAGGAGATCGTCTCATCTCTCCCATTCCTTAAATAATGGCAATAAACTTACCTATCTCATTGTTTTGACCATTTGAAAAACACACTGTGCTTCATAATTGACAGGTTATGTTCACTTTTGACTCCTGCATCATGGGACAATTCGGTTATATAATCCCCCGACTCATAATAGGGTACATTTACCTCTCTTTTACACAGATATACACACACTCAGAAGCACAAACATGACATGAAAAATTGAAGTACAAAAGTGAATAATCTTATGCATGCATTGAATCCCTTTCCACAGGGTGGTGGTGCAGTTTCTTTGCAGTTACAGCACCCTACCGCTATATGCTATTGTTGCACAGGTATCTGAGCTCTCACCAGAATTGCACTACTTCTTCCGTATTTGGACATAGGCTTAATTTTGTCTGACTTTTTTGTTTCTTGATTCCTGATCGAAGATGGGAAGCTCATTCAACAAGGCTATATTTGAGGAACATATACAAGTGAAGCTCACGGGATGGGCTGAGAAGGCAAGGAGGAATAAAGGCCAGAGAAAAGCTGCTGGTGGCTCAAGCCAAGTGGGCAGTAAAAAGTCTCCTTCCCCAGTTCCATCGGAAGCACTTGTCCAGGAGCCAACAATAGATGAACGCAGAGGCCTAGAAATCGATACTGCTAAATGAGCATCCTTGTGTCAAGATTTAGACATGATTCTTAGATAGTGTATCATAACTGTTATCATACATTTATAGTATCATACTAAGTTGTCTGCAAGTGTTGATGATACAATTTTGTCAACTAGCAAAAGGTATTGGCCAAAAACTCAATATAAATGTAGCTGAAAACAGATAAATTAATAAATTCAGAAAGAAGTTGATAAAAACAACCAACCTGAGAGCATCGAGAACAATAACAATGAGGCGCTCGACTGCAGGTGTGGTCCAACGACTTCTGTTAGCAGAGAGACTCAGAAACATCCGTCGCATTGGCTAAATTGGGAAAGCCAGGGTTTAAAGCTTAAAGGCAACGTATCTATGTACATTCAACAATAGAAGGTTCATGGTGTTTTAATTCCTGGCACAAGTAACTTGACCAAGGACAAATCAAGAGCAGCTCATCTATATATTTATTTTATGTTTGAAAAACTAACATAACTCTTTGAGATCCAACAAGATCTCATGTGACCATTGTTCAATATGCATTACAAATCGAAATTTCAACACCTTTTTTAACATTCAATAAATACTTATGTATGGCTTGATTAAAGCTCGTTCTACTTCAATAATAATTTGAGAATTCAACTCGATAAGAAATTCCAATTAAGTTTGAAAAACGTACACGTTCGGCTTTACTCAATCTATACCCCATTCATGTATCAAGACTAGGAATATTTTCAATAATCAAATTAAATGTGGAAAATACAAGACTTGTTATAGTTGGACATATGTTTCGCCATAATAGTTAATAGGGCACACTTGTCATGATTCCAGCCATCATGATTATAGGCTGTGGCAAACTAACAAAAACCATACGGGGAAAATGATAAAGACAAGTACACAACGAAATTTGTCAGAATTCCAAGGTATTTAATCATTTTACAGCAAAACTACTACTACTACTAATAATAATGAAGATAAAAATGTGCTCATTAACACTAAATTCTATCAGCTGCTACATTTATTTGCCAAGGAAAATTCTATTTACAGCATCAACTGGCAATGCATAAGCTGGATCTATAGCTTTCAGTCCTGGATATTCGAGAAGTGAAAGACCTGAATTCACCAAACAAGAAAAGATTTGTCAAACAACATGATGTTGGAGAAATGAAGTTGACGTTGTCTAGATAACACACTAGAAAAGTAACAAATAGGATAAAGTTATGAGAAAGGCCAATAGCTCCAAGTCTTACCAGCAACACCAAAATAGGTGTGGAAGACATCAACAGCATCATCTGGCCTATCTGAAATTCCTCCATTCTCCTTATCCTACATCATTAAAGTATATGGCAACACATATTTCTTACTTCATATGATGAGCGTTAATACTTGATTCTAGGAATAGAAATTTCAAACAAAAATTCATTTTCCAATCCCAGTTGTAACCTGACAATCCAAGATGAAGTTAACAAGCTTTTCCTTGTCAATCCAGTGAACTCTATCAATCATGATTAAGCTAGAAAGAACCCACCATGAGTAGCAGACCTGGATTTGGGAATGGACACTATATTAGAACCGTTTTTCTGAAGATTGTTTTTAGTTTTCCTTTGACAATAGAGTATTAACAAGGAAACAGTCACCCACATCAGGAAGCTTCTCAGGACGCCCATTTAGACCTCCAGATTTTACTTGTCGTTCACATAGCCACCATCCAAGGAGGTCCTTGTCAACATGATGTAGAGAACCAGTGATAGCAAGAGCTCCCACACAACAGAAAACTGCAAAAACAACGGAATGAAATGACTTCATAATATATTTGTTTTGGTTTGTTCAGGTTAAAGTTAAATTCAGTTAAGGGGCTCAGATCTTGTGCCGTTATAGTGTATGTACAGTGAGGTTTTATTTTCTGCAAAATGTCATTAACAATCAACATTTAATCATAGATACTCTACGTATGAATCTATTTCTAATATTTCTGGTTCTAATACTCTTCAATTTACTTTTGATCCTGTTAATGAGAAGAAGTTATAAGCAATAAAATGTTATAATATTATAGTAGTTCAGTCCTTTATGGAGTCTATCCACCCCAGTTTGTTCTCCATAGATAATGGGAGAAGCTTGAATAATTACAATAAAAGAAGATGAGAGGCGTTTAGTAACTGGCATCAATTAGAGGGGGTGTCAGTTACACTTGCAACCACTGGAATTTAGATCAGGAACCTCCTTTCATTGGTGATTTTTTTAATTAACATTTAAGATTGCTAACCCAATAACTGAATTCAGAACAATAGAGTTTGCTTTTCAATATCATATTTACCTACTGGATGATCATGTACTTTTAAAATTTTCCAAACCAAAGTCCAATTAAGATAAATTTACGCATATACATCATAAATCCTTATGGTCATAGCCTAAATACAACCTCTCCTACCCATATTTTTTTCAAAAAGTTGGCTTATAAACCATACGTTCAATGCACAAGATAAAATAGATAATGATGGGTCAGAATCCATGTTCCAATTGTCTACGTAAAACTTTGCAGAATAACACTACTCAGATCAAATAATCAGAAGATTGTAGCAGAGGTCAATTATATTACCAAATGAAAGGTCCACCAGAAAAAACTAAAATATGAAAGCCAATTCAATTAAAGGGGAAGAATATAGGTCTTGAGTAAAAAGATGCTCAGAGTAAAAATTCATTCTAATCATCAAATGGATGGGATCAACTAACTCTTTTAATTTTCATGTCTTTCAAAGCAATGCACCAGCAAACTAAGGAAAAAAATATTTGTAGCCAACTCCTATCTTGGTCCCTCTTCAAGGGGCACGATCACGTAGGAAACTCATCACAGACCAACTGCAGATATAATATGGGGGCTCCCTAAATGTCCCTGGTATGTCTTTCAACCAAAGAACATGTTGCCATCGGTATTGCTTAATCTGATCATTTTTGTCCTAATTATCAATGGGAGTTTTTGTTCATTAGTTCCTGCACTAGGACCAAACCTTTTATGTTTTCCTTTTCTTCGGAAATGATAGAATTCCAATCACAATATTCAATGATGTTACTCAAGCTTACAATCTATCAACAATAAAAACAATAACCACTGTAAAAGAGCATAAGTGTCCAACTAAGGCCTGCCAAATTGCAAGCCATTAACTTACACAACGGTCAACTAAAATATTACGGAAGCCACCCTGTCAGGTGCTTGGGAAGTCAAGTTTTCCAATACGACTATCCTGCACTAAATTCAGGCTCGTAAATACAGGGGAGCATTACTATTTTTTAAATGCACGTTGGAAACTCTGATCACTGTTTCTGTCCGCATACTTTCACAAAAGGTGTTTGAAGGACATCCTGAGAAGATGGGCTTTAAGTACAATGGCAAATGGCTCTAGGGCAACTAGAATGCTTTATAGATTCTAATTCTCAGCTCATTGGCAGGAATGCTCTGTTAGATCTAGTTTAACCAAGTACATGCAGGCAAGGATCCTACTTTAATTTTAAACCTAAAAAGACCAGTAATTAATCCTTTTTTTTTAATCTCCTCGTTTTCTAATCTTCATCATACATTGGCAAGTATGCTCCTTGAGAGCATACATCATATATGCAAGTTTTGCTAATGAATACTTCATACTCTGCTTCATTATTTAAAATGAGTGTAAATATTTTTGATGTAAAAACAAAAATACTTTTGGTGGCAATATGCCCACCAATTTGCTCAACCAAATGCCACTTTGTCAGCTTTGAGCAATTGACTTAGCATTTCTTACACCACTTCTCTATCATTAAAAGAAATCCAAAGACATTTGTGTTCTGTTTTTCTTCAGTTATTTGGTGAGTCAATTCATTTAAGATGCTATTCTACAAATAATTAATATCAGTAAGCTATAACATGTAAAGTATTTTGTGTCTATAAACAATCCACAAGTACATGTAACACCTTAAGACATAAAACATACTTTGCCCAGCATGAGATTCCGCTCCAGGTGTGCATCCAAATCCACCATCTAAATTCTTGCAACTAACAATGTACTTTACAGCTCTTTCCACATTTATTTTATCCAAGCGATGTAATAGTGCGAGAGAGCATATTGAAATATAAGAAAACCTGAAAAAACAGTTAGCTTTGTTATTATGTTTCCACAAAATAGATCATTCCTATGCCGAAATTAATAAGATAAAGATGGTAACAATTTTCCATTTAAGAAGGAACATAACATACAAAATAACGGGGAAATGAAGAATAAGAAAGAATACCTTGTATCTATTTCACCCCACATGTCACCAGAAAAGGATCCATCTTCATTTTGTAGGCTTGCAATATCTAGCCAGTAAGTTAAGTTTATTAACATACTAAATCGTTTCTTATTTTGAAATACATTAAAGAAAGGGATAACTTCACAGGAAGAAGAAACTGCAGGACGAAGCAACCGCAAGAGTCATCCATAATAACACCAGGTGATAATGCATATTAGCAACTACTGTCTGACACAGTTAACAGACAGGGAACTAATTTGATACTTTAACAAGGGCTTTAACTGTCTAGGTTTAACTCATAGAAGTCAACTTCAAGAACTATCCTGAAGACCAAAAAAATAAATATTGAAAGATACAATTTGCAACCTTCTCGACATCAAGAACATCTATCCTGTCAAATAGTGCTAAAACCTGAATAGCACTGAGTGTGTACAACACGTGGGGATCATGCCCTACATTACCACCAAAACCACCTGCACATGAACAAAGGCATGGCAAAGGATAAAACAAAATTTATCAGAACCACATCATCCAAAATCAGAAGCTTGACTCACAGATAAGTACAAAACTGCTAAGGAGTTACTGCATTTGCCAACCAGAACAAAGTGGAAGAAAACCAGACCGGTTAAAGCAATAAACAGATTGTTTTCCAGATAGACCTCTATTTGACTTGTATAAAATATAGCAAAAAATTCAATGCAAGAATACAAACCAGATTCATGTTGGCACTGCATGACCCATGAAACAACCTCATCTGGATCCACTGCATCAAGCTTTCCTAAAACATCAAGAGTTGCCAATCCCCAATAAGCGCCATTTAGCCTTAGATGCTCCATCACCACAGATTCAAAATCATCCTTCTTCTGGTATGGAAGGGTGCTGATATCATTAACAATGGAATACAAAACAAACAGTAATAAAAACCACTACTACCATGTATAGAAGTTCTCCATTCTAGAAAATATTATTACCTTGCCAGAACAACATGACACCTCCTCAAAGTTAGTATATAAGAAACAACATGACACCTCCTCAAGGTTAGTATATAAGAAAATGACTGGCATCAAACAAACTATTAATGGAATTATGCTACAAGATGTAACAAGTATTGGAGAAACCATGTCCAGAAGTACTATACTTCACTTCTGATGGTGTAAACAAATATTTCTGAAGACACTTAGACACATTTGCAATACAGCTGGCATCACATAGGCACATTGAGGATGCAGTAAATGTTGTAAAGTCTCTCGAGGCTCATTAAAAGAGACAATTGCAATGACAGTTGCATTTTGAGAATAAAATATAGGAACCAAGTACAATACAGAAACCTTTAAATCACATCATGAAGTTAAAATCAGGTAGAAAAGAAGTATTTTAGGAGTGATCAGGTAAGAGGCTACAGGATTAAAATGACAATTAAATTCAAGAGTTCTTTCTCTTCTCAATATAATGATATTCTATATTCTTACTACTGAACATTATATAAAACTCAAAAGTTTACCATCAAATTAAAATGACTGACTTAGATAAAAGCAATGAATCTTAAAATTGAGAAGACAGTTCTCATTTATTTATGATATAAGTTAATCAGAAAACACCAACACATATGCATATTAGTTAAATCAAATAATTAGCTTAGGACTACCAGCACACTGAAAAAGCTCAACATGGAAAAGCAAAACTAAATTTGAACAAGCAAACTCAAAATGGACAAGATTTATTAGGGGTTTTAAAATTTTAAGCACACTGCATAAGAGTTAATCACTTTGTGCGGAAAAATCAACAAGCAGAGCTCCATTTCATTCTTTTTTATCATGTCTCTCCTAAAGGTACCGAAAATAAAGTCTACAAGATACCGTGTCTCATTTCTTAAAGGTCCACAATGCTAAGGTTTTGTTCTATAAATACAGAGGAAAAAACAAAATTAGAAACAAAATATAATAAATATGAGGCATACCTTCTCAATTGATAAGATGTATTTAACATGATTTTCAATCTTGAGCTCACCCATTCTGTCATTAATCAGCAAACCAAACTTTAAAAAAAAAGGAAAAAAAACTAGAGCCCATAAAATTATTCGAAGTCAAACGATCTAGCATCCAATTTCTGATTAGCTGAAGTTACCACAAAGTCAATCAAATAGCATACAAATTTCCATTCCGATTCATTATCCGCTCAGCTTCTGAAAAGAACTTGAACATGAA
This sequence comes from Paulownia fortunei, assembly GCA_019321725.1. Classification (NCBI taxonomy): domain Eukaryota; kingdom Viridiplantae; phylum Streptophyta; class Magnoliopsida; order Lamiales; family Paulowniaceae; genus Paulownia; species Paulownia fortunei. The sequence continues at coordinate 15,536,412 of CM033123.1, forward strand.
AATTCGGAATTTACAAATAGAAACTGATATCTGATTCAGATCAATATCCAACTTCTAGCAAAGTAGTAATAACCAAACCACATAAATATTAATCATTCAAGTTGACCAAATCTGTAAATATCAAGATAGGAGTAATTGTGCGAAGAGAGAAACCTGCACTCTTCGCCGGCTTAATCACAGTACCTTCGCCGGAAAAAAGTTTAACAGGTGAAAATATAGCATACATTGCGGTGTGTTTAAAAGCATGAATGTTGGGCCAAGTCTTAGGGCCGATGTAGTAGTTTGGCGCGTTTGAATGGGTATGGGCTTCAAAAGTTTAGCCCATGGGTCAAAATAACAACACTTTTTTTTTGTGTGTTTGTGGGCTTTGTTTTTGGGACAAACAAATTGTGCATTCGGTCGAACCGGATGAAATCAAAATTTCAATTGATAGAAAAATCATAAATCGAATACCAAATTGAATTAATTGATTCGTTCAGTTATAATAAAAAAAAAATTATTTTTTGATTTGATTTTTTTGGTTAATCAAAATTTTATGAAAAAAAATTAAAAATTAAAAAATAGATGAAAAACTGAAATAAAAAAATGTTTTTTATTTACTATATTTTAGTTTGGGTGAGTAAAAAAATAAATAAAATAGTATAAAATATTATATAAAAATTTATACTTCAATTTTCGGTTCGATTCGATTAAATGGAACAAAAAATTAAAAATCAAACCAAAAATCAAAAAATTAAAAAATAAAAGACCAAAAACCGAATCAAAAATTTTAGTTTAGTTTTTTAATTTTGATTTGATTCGACCGATTAACCAAATTGTAAGCAACCCTGTATATCACAACTTGCTATAATTTTATAATTAAAAACAATACCAAAAGATTCTTTTTGTTGCATCTTTACATCAAGCAAAACACCGAAAGAAAAATAAAAAATAAATTAAAAGGAAATAATGTTTCATTTATTATTTTTTGTTGGGTTTTTTGGATTTTTATTTTTATTTTTTTGGTTGGGTTCTGAACATTAAAATTAATTCATTTTGATGAAAGATTTTGCAATTGAAATGTAAAAATAACAAAGTATAGTTATGTAATGTGTAAAACAAACACCATATCACTTCATCAATTTGAGTGACTAATTAATTTTTATTTACTATATTAGATTAAATTCATTCGTGTTCAAGTAATTTGAGAAGTTTGGATACTGAATTATTGAAGTTGAGATAAGTAACTTTTTAATTCTTTAGTTAAATAAACTCGTGTATGTGGTGCTTTTAGTGTGTGTGTGTAATTTTTACGACATGAATCATGCGGGCTTATATATGTACAAATGTGAAAATAATTTGAGTTTTATGAATTTAAAATTAAAAATTAAAAATATATTGAAATGTTACTTCGTAAACATGGAATAAATATGATTTATAAGTATAGTTATTATGGAGGTATTTTTAAAATTCAATATTAGGATAAGAACACGCAAGGAACAATCGAGACTAGTAGAAACTTAATAAAGGGAGTTATGTTTGTACCAAAACCTAGTACACAGTAATTAAACATATACTAGAACCCAATATACAGAGTTAAGCCTACGTTAGGACCTAAGATAAAGGGATTAAATTTGATTTTACATGATAGATTTTAAATGAAGAATGTATGGTTCACAAAATTACATTATATTTATTATTGTCAAGTACGTATTTGATAAATTTGAAGGTTTATTTGAACAACAGAATATATAGAATTATACTTACTAAATTAATATGAGAAATAGTTGATCTATACTAATATTTAATTTTTAAACTACATAGAAAATTAATGAAATCCAAATTCATCAAATTGGTAACAAAGATTAATGAAATCAAAACAACAACTTGACCAAAGCCTCTCATTACTTAAGCTTTGGAAAAGGCTTCATTTAATTGAGATCTAAAGGCCTCATTTTTACTCACTCACTTGGAATATTACTTTTCAACTTTAATAGTACTAAACTTTAAAATATATCTTAAGTAATTAGTAAGTTTAATTTTATTAAAATAATATGTTTAATATAACAAAGTTGTTATGATTATTTAAATTTAAATTATGTTATTAACTACCCTATCTAAATATGGTGCTTGAATGCTTTGGGATCAATAAAGATGAAGAATTATACACTTATTCAAAATTAAAAATAAATATTATCAAGTTTTATATGTGGTAAAATTGAGCTCAATTAGGTTATCCACATCGAGCATACTTAGAGCGATTACTTTAAGTAGCCTTAATGTTTTTAATATAATATTTTTAGATATATAACTACACAAATTATCAGAGTGTTTAATGAAAGAACTCGTAATTAGTTTCTTTACAATAATGCTTAGTGTTGTTTTAAATATTTGATAACATTTCATTGCTCAACAATATAATAAAAAGAAAAAAGAAAAAAAAAAAAAGGAAGCAGAAAATAGATAATGTATTAGTGTATAACAGCTTCTTAAATAAATGGTAAGAATTTACATTGTGACATTATATTTTGAATTCTCCTACAATTTTTATTTTATTTTGAATTCTCCTACAATTTTTATTTTATTTTGAATTCTCCTACAAGTTTTCTCTATTTATTCCAAACATATCTACATGGTAGATTTTGAGTTTCTCGTTGCTAAAATATTTTCTCTTGGCCGTATTTAACATGAGGCTCACCAAGGGACATTAAAGAAAAATTAATTCCAGCTTCAAATAGATCAAATGGGATTGTATTACCATTTAATAATATATAACTTCATATGTAAACTTAATTACACTCCATAATTAGTTAAATTATTCCGAGAATTCCCTTAATTTCTTTTAATTGTTTGCAAATTGACTCCTCTATGAAATATATCCTCGAATAAAAAATTTAACTATTATCACTTTATTTTTCTTCTTGATTTCTCCCTCTGTCAAATACTCATATAATGTAAATTTAGTGACACTTCATTTGAAATGTCTTGAATCCCACTTCCCCCCATCTGAAAAGAAGGTTAATAGTTACTTTTGACTCCTGCATCATGGGACAATTAATTTGGTTATATTGACTCATAATATATAGGGTACATTGATCTCTCTCTAACACATAAACACACACGCATTCAGAAGCACAAACATGACATATATATAAAAAATTGAAGAATTAACAGAAGTGAATAATCTTCTTTCTTATTTGGATATAGGCTTAATTTTTTCTAACTTATTTTCTTGATTTCCAATTGAAGATGGGAAGCTCATTCAACAAGGCTATATTTGAGGAACATATACAAGTGAAGCTCACGGGATGGGGGCAAAGAGGAATAAGGGGCCAGAGAAAAGCTGCTGGTGGGTCAACTCAAGTGGGCAATCAAGAGTCTCCCTCCCGAGTTAATGAACGTAAAGATTAAATCGATAACAACAGAAAAAAGCTAAATTATATAAGTATTTCATAAACAAATGAATGAGCAAACAAAGCAATATACAATAGAAAGAAAGAGAGCATAAGGAGTGCTGAGCAGATGATGTCATGATGAGGCAGCTAAAAAAATATGTTCATTCAAAACTTCTCCTAAGTTAATATATAGATAGAAAAACAAGACTAAAATAAATGATTTGTTTATAATTAATTTAACTAAACTTATGAAGGAGCTTAGGACTCAAGACTCACTTATCCCAGAGACTGAAGCTCTAGCTTTTATCTCCATTTCAATCGAAAGCGAATATCTTGTTTGTATTGATTCTTTGGCAATGCACATTCTAACAAAGTTGTCCCGTCGACGGGATGCCATTCTTCCCCATTCTTGTCAAAGGCTTCCATGCTTACTTCCTCCACATCTTGTTGCCAAAAATACTGCCTTAATTCTTGGTTGTTTCGACTTTCTCTATCCATGAGGAGGATCTTGCACAGAAACTCAGTGACTTGCTTGTGTTCCCTTTCCCATTCACTGTGTGCATTGGCGTACCAGTACTGGCCTATGTATCTTGGACGACAAATACGAAACAAACCATTTAGAAAAGCCGAAAAGGAAGAAGATGTATGACTACTTAAACTCAAATTCTCCACTACTACAGGTTTATAGAAACCACCATCAGTGTCTAGTACTAGAGGGTCTTCAATGTGCTGATTCCTGCGAAGTTGGGAAATACCCAGAGAAATTTCAGACTGACTTAATGCCTTGAGCAGCTCATTTAGCTTAAGGAACCATGATGAAGCATCATCATCCAAATCCACAAGAAACCCCAGGAATATATTTGACTTCCACTCACTGGAAGTTGTTGTAAAAGATATGGATGGGAGAAAGTCGCCTGAAAACTCAAACTTAACTATGTTTGGGGCATCAATAGCAGCCTTGATTGAATTCTCCCTACCCGCAAAGCTAAAGTACTTAATTGAATGACTCAATAGCTGGAATTCTTCGAAGCCATAGCAATATAAAAGGGTCAACTCTTCAAGACTGGGAAAGTCACACGACAAGTTGTCGAACGAATTGTTAGACAGTCGCACCCTGCTAAGATATAAAGATTTCAGTCTAGGGAAGTAGTTGTGGTGGTGAAACCAATTTGCACTGCCTACAATTCTGATGGTTTCAAGAGTTGGGACATCGAATTCAATGCTACTATCCTCTTCTCTGTACTTCTCATAATTACTAAAATCAAAGTTCTTGAGATTATGAAGCTTATTCACCTTAATGGTTCTCAACCCCTCACAACTATGGAGGGCCACAAATTCAATCAAAGGGCAGCTTGAGATTATCTTCTGAAAAGTCTTTTCCGCAATGTAGACATAGGTGAGGGAAAGTGTTTTTAGATGATTAAACAGTACCTTGTCAGGAGCCTTTTGGTTAAACTTGCATCTTTTCAGATATAAATCTTGGAGGGATTCAGCCTCAAAGACTACAGACGGCAGATCAAAATATGCCCAACTTCTTGAATCAAAATAAAGAGAAAACGTCTTTACACCCATATTCAGTATGACTATTGGGATCCATTTTTCAAGAAGCGAAACGGATTCAGAATCCGCCGTCGACATCCCGATGAGAAATTCTTGTATACACAGCTTTTGATCATGGTATCCTTGTAAAGTCTTGTTCACAAGGGAGAGGAAACTTTGTTTAGTTCCATTGAAGCATTTCTCACGAAACTCAAAATTGGGGCGAGTAGACCAACGGTGTAGCCATGCCTTGGATAATACACAAGTTTGGGCTGCCTCCTTTTGGGAGAGGAAATACAGTATGTGCTGCAATATGGCTTCTGGCAACTGGGATATCCTGTCCATGGAGTTGGAACCATCATCTCTTTCTGCCGACTGCTTTTTCATGGCACTACTACTCAACAATACTCAAGAATTTTTCTAACTCTTGGATTGTGTCCTAATAAACCCTAAAAAGCCTTATACAGTAAATAGGCCACCTTTTTATTCCTCAAGTTTCTAAGGTTCGATTTAAAAATAAATAAATATTTATATATCAAAATTTAAAAAAAAAGTTATGGAAAGATTTCGACTTGATCACTATTTTTTTTTTAAAAAAGTTATGGGAAGATTTCTATTACTTATAACTCTTACTCTATATATAGGTAGAATTCCATTGATTTTGTTTACTTGCAGACTTATTTTCTTTTATTTTAGGATTTTTATTATTTTATTAGAACAACAACACATGTGACTGCAACACAATAATCTAAATTATCGATTTGATATAAAAAAAAAAAAAAAGATTAATGATATCAAAAAGGCAACTTGATCAAAACCCCACTTTAGTTCAGCATTAGAAAAGAGAGAACAAAAAGAGAAGAAATTAGTAGAGCAGATCTAAAATACACAAAAAAAATAGATCCATTGCAATCATTTTTTATGATTCCCCTTATTGAAGAAAATTTAAAATGTCAGTTTGCTAAAGTCTTTGAAATAGAATTGTTTTCACATCTTTTGAAGACCATTATATATTGGGTAAATGGTTTTAAATTCAGTATAATAAAGATTTGAAATTTATTATAATACAAAATTATTAATAATATAATTTGTTATTATAAATTTAAAATCATTAATTCTAAATACATAAGTTAAGGATCTGGCGCAACATACATAAAGAAATACGAGTTAAATCATTAAAAAATATTTTTGCCTAGTAATTAACCAAGAAAAGACAATTAGTTTGCAACTGGTAATACAAGGCCATAACATCACGAGTATATTTTTGGCATTGGATAGCTACTTCACCCATTTCCATAAACAATATATCACCTACCATAAGTTGTTCCAGCCAAGAAAAGAAGTGCAGCATGAATAAGCAAATATTTTCCTTCACTCCGAACAGAGACGCAGATGTTTTACTGCTAACAAACAGATAATATTACCAAAAATGAAATTTCAATCTAGATAAACAATTCAGAACTCATGTCAGGAAATAATCCTGTTCTGACATAATCACAACATGGAAAACTGGAACATATGAATAAGATTTGACTATCAGCTATCTAGCAGACACAAAACCTCATTCATACATTCAATATTTTTCGTGTGATTGTTACAAATGTTTCAGCTTCTCTTCAACAAGTTCAATGCAGCGGTACAGAACCAACTCGACAGGGTTCAAAGCACATATCATATCAGATGCTAGTTGATTGTAATCTTTTTGGCTTTCTGCCACAGTTCCTGTCACTAATGTACGTAGTGGGAGAAGCCATTCATTGTAGGCCTTCTGCAAGTTGTCCTTGGACAGTATCTCAGTATAGTTAGAATTCCCTGTTTCACAACCTCGAAGACATAAGAACGGGTAACTTGATATGCAATAAACAATTGAATCAATATGACAATTTAGCTTCACCATAAGAAACATAGTTTTGTGGGGAGCGGAATGCCATCTGAACAGATGTATATTATATCCCTAGCAACTATCTGAAAAAAAGAAATACGGGACTCGCATGAAACTTATGATTAGAAATGAAGCAAAAGTAGTTAAAAGATGAAATAACTACCATAAAAACCCTCCACATGCAGATCTCATAAGTCAAGGCTTCCTAATTATTTGGGAAATATACTCAGGTAATGACATAAACAGTATGATACTTGGATGTATAGATGTTCATAATAGCCACATAATCGACTTGCTAAGAATGAAATAAACAACTATCATCATAGAAGCTCCATAACTTTGAAGCAACAAGCAATCAAATACTGCACATCTATAAATCCAAAGAGCTGTTTTTACCTGTTGACTCTGTAATCAGAATAAATCTGTAGAGATTAAGCGCTGATAAAACCTGCAGGACAAAGAAAATCATAGGATATAGATTATTGAACTGCATGAAAGTTCATTCAGCATTAGCAAGGAAAATGGTTGCATAAAAGTGCACAATCAGCTAGCTTCCTGAATAACATTAAAATTTGGCACATGCGCAAACATGCATATTAATTTCACCAAACTCTGAAAGGGTACTCACAAGCCATGTTATATCACAAAATGTGCGTTTAGAGATCCAGATTTAATTCACACAAATATGACGAAAATTAACAGAAAAATCTGAAGATTTCAGAACTCTTCACCTCTTAGAACATTTCCCAAAAATTGACAAAACATCAAACAACCAAAAAAATCACCAAAAAATGAAAATACAACATAATTCCATCATTACAAAAATAACAAAAAAGTGTTTGTCTGTTTGCACGATTATGTGAAGTAGGAGCCTCAATTCTTTACCGACTCAACATTATTTCCAAACTCTGTTAAACAGTTAAATGAATTTCATGATTTGAACAGCTTTACTCAACTGCGCGTGTCCGCATGAGTGTCTGAAATAGGTGCGTCAATTATTCACTGATTCTATATTACAACCAATCTCCATTTCAACTGTCAAAAGAATATCGTGGTTTGAATACTTCAAAACTTCTGATGAGGAGGAGCTATCAGCAAAACGAAAGGCACATTCTTTCTCTAAATAAATTGTGGAAAAACGTGAAATTAAGCTACAATACAGGGTCATAAATATATGAAGCAAGAATGGCAACTGAAGTTGTAAGGATAGTGATAAAGTAAGACACACATTGCACTTTTTAAGTGAGCATATGATTTAGACAATCATCAGATGGAAATTAGGACATACCTGCTTGCACAAGATATGTAAAAAGAAAACTAAGAGAATATAACATAAAACTATGCATTTCATAGAAGAAAATAATTAAACAAATGTCCTCAACTGAACAAACTGATATATATATGTGTGTGTGTAAAGAAGAGAGAAAATGAACTCAACAGAAAAAGGAATTTGACCCTTTTTTCCAAAATAAGCAACTTAGGTGTAGTAAACACAAAGGCATACAAAAAGAAGGGGGAGGTAGATAGACAGATAGTACATATATATAACACACAAACACAAACACACACACACACACACACAGTGAGAGAGAGAGAGAGAGAGATTGAGATTTACTGCATCACTGTACTCGGGAAGAGATGGAGGTCCACCCTTTGGAGGCCTGAGAACCTCCTCCACCAATTCAAGCATAGAGGGATTCCAAAATGATGTAGATTGACTAACTTCACTATTGATGACAGCATCTGCTGATGAATTTCTTTCAATTTGTCCCATGCGCAATTCCTCTTTGACACAATCTAGAAGTATTCCAATCTGTGACACAGAGTACCACATATTCCCAACATTAAATTTCTCACACTAAGAGGCTTAACAACTGTTTGTGCTTCTAAATAAGTATCTAAGGGCTTACCATAGAAGAAGAGTCACTATTATTTATCAAAGCCCTTAAGACATCAAATCTCACAGAAGTTGGAATGTCTGCAAGCACCTGATTTTAAAAAAAATGGACTTTATACGTGAAATTATTCAAAAAATCTAAAGACTTCAATAATAGCTCATGCAACAGAACGAGGCTCATAATCAACAGTTGTAAGATGTAAGTAGGGATATGCTAGTGAAGGTTTAATTATGCAGATAAGAATAACTAGGTCAATTCACCACATATCAGGGGGAAAAAAATCAATAGATATTCGAGGTCTCTCTTTAGATTAGAGGCTGAAAAAAGACCAAAAGTCTATGACTATTACCATTTTAAGCCTTGTAGAACCAACGGAATATGACAAGCTGGCTTCTGTCATATTAGGAACACTGTATTCTATGTTCAGAAGGTTTTGCTTAGAGAAAAGATGAATGAAAAACAGTGGTGAGATTTCGAAATTTCCAGCACCCAGGGTGAAGCTAGTAAGTATATGAGGGAACATAACAAAAAATGTCAGCAAATGACTACAATTTTGGGAACTAAAATTACCTGAGCAATACCTTCAACCTCCCTCACTAGTTCGTGGCAAAACATTTACATAAAGCATACTCCTATCCTCAATATTATTTCACTGTGCACTAAATAACCATCCCATTGTCGCATATTCTCATTTCCAATCCATTTTTCAAAACATCTTTATGTGCCAATTTTCACATATCTCAACTCTTATGCTGCTTTTTAAGAGTAGAGACAGTTTTTTCACGGTCATGATTTGTCTGATTGGTAGCTGTACAAATCAATTTTTCCTCCAAGTGATTAAATAAGCTTTAGATGCTCAAGCAATAATTGTCTTGCAATTTTTCTGCTCTAGTTACTTGTTTATTTAACTAAAGAATCCTGCTAAAGCATGCCATAACCCACAGAATATTACAGGTGAGCCATTCAGCCAATGCTACCAATCATCAAAAGCATTATTCATTATCGAACAAAATTATAACTGAAGAACCAATGCATTAATTTTCTTGTAGGCAAGAGGATACTCACAACTTCAAATCAGCAAGCACCAAATATTTTACCTTTTTGAATGCGCTAAATGCATTCTTCCTTAGTACAGAACCTGAAGCATATATGATGACCATCTCAATGGCCTAAGAGTGACAAGAGAGTTCAATTATTAGATAATACGAACTTTAAAAATTTGGAAAGAAGAACTTAAAAGATGGCAACCAACTACCTGCAAACCGGTATACAGAGTTGGCATATGCATTGAGTAGTCCACATCGTCATTGTATGAGTGTGATACTATGCCATCCATGATGAATAGAAGGAATCTGATACCATACTGCTTCAATTCCCATGACAGATTGGCACATGAGAATATGTACCTCAACATGCCTATTGCTTTCCATCTTCTAGTCCAGTTACCTTGAAGTTCCACAATGACAGAAGTTAAATCAGCTTTGGCAGCTACAGCAACTTCACTAGCCTCGTAACCCCAAATTACTGGATCATTATTGCAGAGTGTAACAATAAATGTGATCAGGTCAATACTTGGGCAACTGGCAACATCATTAACTAAGAATAGCAAGTTGTCAATTACCAAACCTGCAAGTGCTGCTCCAAGCTTGACTTGAGAAAAGCAATCCATACCATCTTCGCTATCAACTGTAATTTTAGGTCAAAAAGGACTATAATTAAGTGTCCTCTTAAAATGCATATAAATTTCTCCACCAGTAACAAAAGCAAACAAACCAAAAATGCTCACAAGTAACAAAATTTACCTCCGAAAACTAGTTTAGAGATCATATCAACCTCACATCCTGTTATCAAACCAATATAAGACAATTCACAATGTTGAAGAAGGTCAGACAACTCTAGCACCACAGGAAGACATCTCGACATGTCACTTGTCATTCCAACCAAAACAAGAGCCTGCACATCAAGGACGATTTACTATCACAAAGATGATGGCAACAAGTCTCTCACGACAAAGCTTAAGACAGCCGAAACTAGAATTTCACTTTCGCAAGAATTGTCCACCATGATCTGCAAGACATATAGGCCTAATAAAGCATGGAGTTTGTTCTTGTCCTCGCCTTCCTGCCATGGGAAGTAAAACTATCATTGAGAATCTGGTGGAGTACAGGATTAAAATTATAAGGCAGGACAGGTAGTGTCACAGACCAACTTTACACAGATTGCTCTTATAGAGTAGGCAATGCCAGTTGCTTTATGGAACAACTTCTCATAATCTGTATCTTCATCATCTGACTTAGAAGACATGGTCTTTAAAACATTAAGAATAACTGGAACTGCAGTTTTTACTTGCTTATAGTGCCGCCTCTGAATTAAAACGAGAACTAGAACCAGAAAAACATGGATTACTATTAATAAAACAAAGGAAGATCCTGTAGACTCTTTATTTCAGGCACAGAAAGGTATAAAGAAGCATGCCAAGTAAGACTTGTATATAGGTAATTGGGAAAATTAATCGACAGAAACATAACTGGTGATACAGTACATGTTTTGGAAAAAAATGTGTCGAGCATTGGAAGCTCTACTGGGGGATAAAGCAGGGAATTTGTCACTAACTGATCTTTTAGGAAAACGGATCACCTGAGCATGAAAACTTACAATTACAGATAAAGAATATACAAGTTTGCATTCACAGAATGCAACTTGCATGCCCTTTGTCATAAATAAGCAAGAATTTCCCCCTTTATTCATTAGCATTGGTTTGACACCTCTGCACATAATTTTCTCAACATTCTAAAGATGCCAGGTCAAAGGGTGGAGCTAATAGTATCAAATGCCAACATTATTACCTCTCTTGGCCTGAGAAAATAAAATACATATACATATATATATATATTATACCTTTCATGAGCCCACTAAGAAGAGGTATGAAGTAGCCGGGAACCATGAAAAGCTCGCTTGGAGAACCTATTGCCTGGGAATTTTGAAATGAGTACATATAAAATTATTTGACAGATTGAAAAGACAAATGCCAGTCTAGAGTTGATAAGGAAAGGCCAGTAATGCATATTTCTACTGCTTGGTTTAAGGAAAGTAACAAAATATGCATTATAAGGTGCAAATGTTATAGAGCATGTGACCAGCTAAAGACAATCCAGTAACTAAAGCTATGTCTGGACCTATTAGTAAAAGCTGCATGAATTTTCTTGTGCCGAAAATATCCGACCATGTTGTGAATTTCTTAATTTCGGTTCACATCTTTCTTCACCATTTTTATCCAAATTGTTAATTTAGGTAAGTAGCCACTTCTAAAACTATAGCTTGCTGCCACCAGTTGGTGGCTGCTAGTATTTCTAGAGGAAAATAGATTAAGGGACATTAGGGTATCGAATATAATCCCTCATTTCATCTGTTACAGGTACTAGGCCTACATATTTCCATATTTCGACATTAGACAGCAGATAGGAATATGCTGCATACAAACTGCACGGACGTCCTTAGCATCTAAGTATAGAGATGCGCTGGTAGCTATATTAAACACTCCCAATCTGCACATTTCAATGAGTTACAAAATATGAACAAATTATACTCACTTCTGGCATAACTAGAAAGGATTGACAAGTAGTGAGGTTAGCTGTTTCAGAATATTCACCAAATTCAATTTTTTTCACTAGGGAAAATTTGTAGTAGTTTACTTAGACGAAGTGTACCTTTTCTCAAGATATATTGAAAGAAAACCCAAAGGATGCTTAAAGTACATAAGATCCTAATGCTTCTCAAGATAGCTACGTCAGCCAGGAAAGGATCAGTAAACCTCTTCATAAACCTCAAACTACAAACTAAAAAACTTTGCCGGATAGATTTCTACAAAAAAACAAATCCACGCAAAGAATTATTCAAAAAAAAAAAATGCGTTTGAGCAATTAAATGTGATTACTAATATTACGTCGAGAAATAAAAAACCCCTACTATATACCTCACATAGAATTGAGAGCATATCACGTGGGCTACATCTCCCAACAAACAAATCAACTAAATCCTCGGCAACCTCCAAACACCTTGTCGATACACAAGCAAACCTTGCCACCGCCTTGGGCAACTCAAATGCTAACGCATCAATAATCTCCTGAAAAACAGTTTTCCATCCACTCATTCAACAGTAATCAAAACAAAGAAAATCAATCAAAAATAAAAAACTTAACAAAAAGAAGCAATTCATGTACGTACCTGTTTAATCGCAGGTGAGGCCATGTATTCATGAATTTGAGTGAGAATTTCAATCGCGATTTTTTGAGAACCCTCATTCTCAGGTTTTTGTGCGAATAGAGAATCGGAGATTGAATTAAGGAAATTTACGAGTTCCGCGATGGATTGCTCCGAATTGCTGTAATCACCCGCTTCAATCAACTGCATGCATCACAAAATAATTACACATCAATTTTAGCAAAATTGATGCGTAAAATATATAAACATATACAAGTGTATATGCACATATGTCCGCCCATTACCTTGGAGCAGGAGGCTAGGGTTTGATGGAGAGTGGCAACCATAGCATCCGTCTCTGCAAACATGGTGAAGCTTCTGGTTTCACGTTCAGTCAATGGAGTTCCAAAGTCAACTTTTTGGAGTAAAGACTTTTTCGAAATAATACATAATAGTGTAATACTACACTAATATGTATATCTACTACAAATGTTTTTCAATAAACTTTATTATATATTAAGAATAACATAGATCTATATTATTATCAATAGGGTAACTAAAAATAAATAAATCTATGTTATTATTAGTATAATAACTAATAATTGTTGTGACAGACTTACTTTTTGCAACAATAATTACAATTTAATGTAGAATTTTCGTAGTTGACCTCGCATCTTTTATTTAATTGATTTTTTAAAATTTTCTATGTTGTCCGACTTTAAAATTAATGATTTGTGAATTTCTACTTAATCTCTTGGCAACCTATCTGGTTTTAGTATAATGTGGGAACTATTATGTTATGAAATCTTAAAGTTTAAATTTTGAATAACTCATAAATACGTGAATGATTTGTAGGGATGATAATAGAATTGGTTTAAATTCGACATCGTCGATAATTTTAAATAATAAATAATATTTTTTATTTTTTATTTTCAAACTCGTTTTACTTGAACCCGTTTTAATTTATTTATCATATATGTATTTATGTGATATTAATTTTTAAATATAATACTATTTTAAAAAATTAGTGATTTATTTATTTAAATTATATTTTTAATATATTTTAAATTAAAAATGAAAAAAATAATTTAAAATTTTGATTATTTAAAATTGATTGTTTTATAAATGATTCTTCAGATAATAATAATTTATAAAATTAATTTAATCCAAATCAAATTATAACTAATATGATTAATTATCTAAAGTTTTCACAATAGAAATGTGAACAAGGGCCCGAGTATCCAGATCACATAGATGGTGGCCCAAGGGCTCTGTAAATGGCCTAAAAATAGCTTAAGGGATCATTGTGACGGGCTTCGTTTGGATTATGGGCCAAGTTGACCCATCCTGGCCCATTCAATACCTAGATGTATTGTTACCAATATGTCCTCAGATGTGGCATGTCTTCATAGTTATTTTACAACAAGGAGTGGGCAATTAAGACTTTTTAGATTGACCATAGAAATGAAAAACCCACAATAAATGTTGGAAAAAAATAATTATTAAATTAATAATAGCAAATGAAACATATGGTATGTCTTTATCATAGGGGCCTAAAAAATAAAAAGGAGGCCACCTTTTAATCATTTTTTTTTATTAATTATAATATAATACAAGAGAAATTTGAGAGGAAATTGAGAAATGCATTTTAGCATTTTAATTTAAGTAAGACTTTATAATTTTTTATTATTTTTTGAGAGTACAAAATAAGAAAATAAATTAGTCTTTGAGCTACTTAATTAATTAGTTTTTTAGTTAATTATAATGTTCCTAATGTATGCTCCCTTTAACTAAGGTTGAAAGGTAAACATAGTTACCCAGTATTCAATATAAATAGATGATTAAGTATTTATTTAAACTCAATTTATTAAGTATAATAAATGAAGTTCGATCCTTCCATAAAAAAAATTGATTAAATTACATTTGATTAACTAAAAATATTAAAATATATAAAAAAATTAAGATAGACCCAATCAAAATTTATTCAAGTTTAATATATTTAATAAATAATTTAAATTTAAATATAATTTTATATTTAATAAAAAAATTCAAAATTAAATACTATTTTATTCGTTTCACTCGATATGTCACTCATACATTTAATTAAAAAGTTAATGATTAGTGGTGGTCAATGAATATAGGTAAGAAAAGGCAGATAGGGAATTAATAAAGCTCTAGACATATCATATCGTTGAATTATGTGTGGACCCAACAGAAAGCACACGTTGTTTTCTTTAAAATATTTAGAACCAAAAAAAAAAAAAAGAAAGAAAAACAGAAATTAATATAAGAGTAAAATGAGGTAACCAAAATAAAAGGTTGTTTGCCACCATTAGTTGATTTTGAAAAGAAAAAAAAACAATATTAATTTAGTTAGAATTTTTAAAAAAATTCAAATAAATTAATTGTAAATATTTTGTTACCAAGATTATCAAAGATAAAAAATAAAAATAAAAAATAAAAATGAAAGATAACATTACTTTTTTAAATAAAGGTGAAATGACTGAATTAGCCTCATGCATTTTTTTTTTTTTTTTTACTCTCTTCTCTTGTCTCCCTCCCTACTCCAATGTTTTCTTCTTTTTCCCTCTTATATTCCTTTTTTCTTTATTTCAATCATTTAACTCGTTTTATTTCTGAATAATTTTTCTTCTACTTCTTATAAATCTAAATTACTAAATAGTAAACAAAAAATACTGTCATACCAAAAAAATTATTTTTTTTATTTTATACTTTTAATGATTTTTAAGCAAATATATACTAATATCTAAAAGAGTAAATAAATAAAAATGAATAACAATGATTGAAGTGGGGAAAGATTGGGAGAGGTGGGATCCACCAAGAGAGGCAACGTTTTGTGGTGGTCTGTGCTGGTACGGGAAACTCTCCTTTTCATGTCTACATCGCCAACACCACCCCCACCCCGGGGGGGTGGGGTGGCGGGGGTCCCCATCAACTAGCAAAATAGAAGCAGAAAAAATGAAAGAGTTGAAGTAATAAAGGGGATACTTGAAAAAGGGAAAATAAATGGAGTGTAAGCAAATATTGTGGAAGAAAAAAAGGAAAAAAAAAGAAAAAAAGGAAAAGCAAGAGTGATGGGAAAAATAGCAACTTTTTAAACCAAAAAACAAAAGAGCTGAGGACCATCCACTGAAAGAAAGAGGCAAAACCACCCACAACCTCTGTCTCTCTCTGTGTGCCCACTCACAATTATTCACGTCTGTTTTCTCTGTCTATTTTCTTCTTATTTTTCCTTTAAATAAATAAATTTCTGCATTTTTGTTGATTCAAAGTTCTTTTCTTTCTGTAATTTCTTTTATTCTCGTTTATGGGAGTTTTGGGGTGTTAGCTTTTTTTTGTTTTTGTTTTTGTTTTTTCAATTTTGGTTGTGGGTTTTTGGTATTTCTGAGGTGATTTTGTTGTTATTGATTGAGATGATTTTATGAATTTTTAGGGTTTTGCTGGTGGACCGATTTCTGCAAAATTTGGAGGTTTGGAGTTGAAGGTGTTTGGGGGTTTCGAATGATTGGGAAGATGGCGGAGCTTTTTGCTCTTCTCTGAATTCTTCCATTTTGTGCGTTTAGTTATGTGATTTAAGTCATTTTCTTTTTCTTTTTATTATAAAAGGTGGTTTGATCTCTGAATTGGTATTGTGTTAGCCGTTTTCGCTTGTGTGGAAATTCGATCGAGAGCTTATAATCAAGAATTTTGGATTTGGGACAATCTTATCAGGGGATTAAGTATCTGGGTTTGTTGGAAAAGTAGAGTAATAAGGTGGTCTTGGGTTGAGGATTTCTCTGATAGAACGCGAATGGAGGACAGTTGGAATTTATGAGAACTTTTTCAGATGGAAAAATTGAATTTCCTTTAGTGCTTTTGCTTTGCCGGTTGTGTTAGGTGCTTGGAACCAGAAATGGAAACAAATTTTTAGTATTAGGAAGGGAAACTGAAGTAAAATAAAACGGAAGCCAAGGCTTAGATATTGTGGAAGAGATTAATATGGGAGAGCCTCAGTGTTCTGAAATTGAAATGATGGAAATGGAAACTGTTGAGGCGGGAGTGTCGAGTCTGAGCAATGAGATTGAACGTGGAACTGAGACTGTAGCTTTTAGTTCAGAGAAGTGTGAGGGGGATGCCATGGCAATGTGATTTTCTCAAGAGAAGCTCCGCTTGTAATTAAGGAAGATTTGAACATAACTTCTTGTAGTTGTGGTGCTGAGAAACTTAAATCCAAATTGGCTGCTTCTGATTCTGACAATGGGAAAAATGAGAGGAAGCTCAGTCGACAAGATAGAATTGAGTTAGGACGGTTGTTTCAGGGTGCTGTGAGTTCCCATGATTGGGAGCTTGCTGAAAGTCTGACCTTGTTGGCGGACCCTCAGACTCTAAATGATGCACTGTGCATTTCTTTGGATTCAATCTGGTTCTTGAGCACACAGCAAGAATTGTATGGAATTACTAGAATGATCAAGAAGATAATTGCTGATGGGGCGTATGACTTCACTCGAGCTGCACTTAGGACTTCATTTCTTGCTTCCTGTGTTTCTGCTTGTCAGAGTCGAACAATGAGCCTGGCAGACACTGTCTCAGTGATGTCACAAAGGTATAAGATTGTGTCTTTGTGCATATATCTATATTGAGATTGTGAATCTATTCATATTTGTTCCTATTGTAAAATGACTTTTTCATCCTCACTCAAATACTCGACTTAATAATACAAAATTGGAAGGTACAAGATAACTCAACTTCACCCAAACTTTCAGTTTCCTGACTTCTCCTATTTTTTCCACTAATGTAATTGAGACTGACTGGATGATATCAAAGTCCTTGGGATTTGGTCATATTTCTCTACGGTTAGTCTGATGTGTATGCTTAGCTAATTAACATATATCCATTAAACCATAAAAGGTTTTATGGTTGGATGATCTCTTGGTGTTACAAAAACCATTGTTAAGTACTACATCAATAATGAATACATCAAGTACATGTCACTATGAATACATCACAGAACATGATGACATGCACAGAGATGAAAATCCATTCATCGGAATCTGTTTGGGAAATTGTATCGAATTACCTAGAAGAATCCAAATCCATGAAATAATGTTCTATGAACTGAATCCCACTTCTCTCTTCATGAAGCCATGCTTGAGTCATATGTATTTTATTATTATATAACTTTTATTAACTGAATTTTAGAACTTGTGTCTTGTACCATTCTTGCACAAGGCTTTGTACTAATGTACATACAAAGGTTATTAAAACTTCAATGTAGGGAATTAAAGCTACTCACATGTATAATTTGAGGACTTCCTGTACCACCTAAAATTCAAGTTCTTGTAATTGAATGGTAGGAAAGAGTTATTCTTTTTAATGAGGTAATTCTTTAACTGTCTAAACATGAATATTAATTTAGTGGACAGTAACAGGGATATTGCAGATCTCAACTTCAAGAGCTGTACATAGATTCTAAAACGTAGAATAAAATTTAACTAATTTTAATCTTTGCTTGTAACTAAAAGAACTTGGTTATTTTCATCAAAGACTTGCAACTTTTACACATCCAAATGTATGCACTCAATCACTCTCATGACACATTGATTGTATATTACTACTTCAAAGAACAAGAGATGCAATACAAATTAAATAAGTAGTTACAATAGTATGTATATAAAGCTCATAGTGTTTCATAAAATGTAGGAATATTAAGAATGCATTAATAATTGTTTGTATATGTATGTAAGCATGTAGACATGATTAACACATTTGATCTCTAATCATGCTTTAGAAACCTATGACAAGTTAAGATTCCATTAAAACAAACTAATTTGACTCTGTCAATCAAACAATTCCTAGATACTCTTTAATATTGTCAAATAAACCACGTATGATAGCATTGGATACATTCAGTCCAAAATAAGTGCTGCATAATATTATGAAGCGTTCTATAATACCAAGACACCTTTGTAAGATATCACTTAGCATTATTATCTCCCTAAGACATTAGTTAAGCAAATGCACTTGCTTTCAATTAAAAACTAAAAAAGGTCACATTATTTGAAAGGTGGTTGGAATTGCCACCACATGTTATTGATGAAATAGAGATACATTAAAAGGTATCTATTAATTGTTTGATTAATTGAAGTCAAACTAGTTTGAAAACTTAATAGACTCTTGACTTGTCATAGGTTTTTGAACCTTGATTAGAGATCAAATGTGTTAATCTTGTCTACATGCTTATATTCATATACAAACAAACAATTACTAGATAGATTTTAATGTTATCAAACAAACCGAATATGATAAGCATTGGATACATTCAGTCCCAAATAAGTGCTGCATAATGTTATGAAATGTTCTATGATACCAAGACGCCTTTGTAAGCTAACACTCCCTAAATAAAAGAAATTAGTTCAGCAAATGCATTTGCTTTCAATGGAAGTCTTAAAAAGGGTCATGTGGTTGGAATTGCCACCACATGTTATCAATGAAATAGAGAAATAAAGTCTGCATAGTTCCGAAATAGCAAAATTTGGCATTTTAATGTTGAAGAATCAACAGAGTTTTGGTTAGTCCATATGATGAAGAGAAAATGTAATTGAGATATAAGATGCTGCCATAGTTTTTTTGCATGCACGTCATTCTTTCGTACTATTGCATACAATTTTGGCATTTGTTCTGAGGATTTTCACCTTCCCATCCTAGCAGGTTGAACGAAAGGCTTCAGGAATGCAATGGAGATGAAGTTTTAAAAGCAGAGGCCGGTGCCAAGGTTCAGAAATTTACTGAGTGGGCTCTTAAATGTATAAGTTTCCATTCTCGTTCCCAGGGAAATATAAACAGAGTGTGTCATAACTCTGCTGTTGAGATCCAACTACAATTATCTGCTTTCAAGACCTTTCTTGATCTTGCCGGGAACCATCTTACTGGAAAGGATTTCTCCGAAGCATTTGATGCGGCTTGCTTCCCACTTACACTATTCTCCAGTACATTTGATCATGGTTGGGCATCAGGTACATCAGCAACTGCTATCCAAGGATTGTTGGGTATGCTGGTTGAGGGGGGTGCAGACAATGTTAACCAATGTTTTCTTGAGGCTTCACGTTTTGGGAGCACAGAGCTTGTTCGCATTTTATTGCAGGTATCTCATTTTGGCGGCTTGTGATTGATCAATGCTTTTGTGCATAGTTATTGATAATTCTTCATTAATTTGTGTGTATATGAAAATACTCACTTTTGCTTTTTGTCTTAAGCTTCTCCATTAGACTAATTGGTTATTATTCCAATCCACATATTCCATGATGGTGTTGTAGCCCCTCCTGCCCCAGCCATCTCACTCAATCTTAGGCATAGTCGGCACCTCTTGCATTTAATTGACCAACCATTGTACTTGCAATGTTGTGTTCCTTGCGTAAGGTTATCAAAGGTGGTTATGATGTCAATGTTCTTTTGGAAATTCTGTTACTAAAGAATATCTTAGCTATATTTTGACCTGTGACACATATTGTTAGGGCTCTCTTATGCTCTTGCTTGTAAAACACAGAGGACTTGATAATGTTGACATCATGCTTCTTGTTGAAAACAAAAAAAAAAAAAAATCAGTTTTAGGATATATTTTTCACTCTAGTAATTCAATCTCGGATGATTTTTAAATGAAATGGTTGGTGCCCATGACAAACTGTTGCTACTTCAAGGTATCATCTTCAAACTGCCAAACTAGAAACCAGAGAACCTTCAGCCATTTTTGATTTCACCTTCAGTACGAAGTTTTCATCCCAGATTTAAGCTTGTAAATATTGTGTAGTTGAGTTCAGAATATTCTGAATCACTTTAGTACAAAGATTTCACCCCAGATTTAAGCTTGTAAATATGTAGTTAAGTTCTGAATATTATGACCCATAATGTATAGGGCCCTCTGATGCTCTTGCATTAAAATGGGAGGACTTGATAATGTTGGCACCATGCTTCTCGTTGAAAATAAAAACATTTTCTGTGTTGGGAAATATTTTTGACACTAGTACACGGATGATTTTATGAGTGAAATGGTACATGTCCATACCAAACTATTGTGACTTCAAGGTGTCATCCTGGAATTGCCAAATTATAAACTAGAGAACATTTCAGTCAATTCAATTTCTATTCCAATATAGTTCAAGGCTTCAAGCCCACTGAAGCCTATCTCAAGTTGCAAGTTTGAGGCACGGAGTTTACAAGGTCTTGGGTTTAATCCACTGGAATTGCATGAGCCTGTTGATAATGTATGCTTGGCTTGGCAAACCAGGGCTCCATGACGTTTTACTTTCTTATTGCAAGTGATGGAATTTGGTGTCTGTGCCATTAGCATTAGCTGTAGGCGATAGTCTTCATTGCTTTCTTCAAATGGTATCTGTAGTAACTTTATCACCTTGTTATTTATGTTAATATAAGTTGTGAAGTTGACATTAATATAACTTACACCACTTTAGGCCAAAGTTTGAAGATAGTTGTTGCATTATCTCACATGCCTTTTTTGATCATGGATGTGCTTACTGTTTTTACTTTTATCATCAATTAATATGTGACATTGTATTAATGTGTTTTAACTTTATTAGATTGCTCAAAGGAACAGCTTGGATGTGGATGTTGACCTGGCCTTGGGTTTTGCTTCTCATTATGGTAAAATTGGCACCATGGAGTGTCTAGTGGAGGAGGGTAACGCTATGGCTTTCTTGGGTCCTCTGATGAGAGCTGCAGAGAGGGGTTGCATGCCAGTTGTTCAGTGGTTTGTTCAAAGGGGTTGTAGAGACATGGAACTTTGTCTCGCCCTTACAGCTGCCACATCGAGCAGTCAAGTAGAGGTTGCAGCACATCTCCTCCCCCATGTTCCACATCACGTTCTTGCTGCCCTCAGCATTGAAATTCTCAAGGCTGCTGGTGAACGAAGTGGAGGGTCTCTTGACGGGGTAGCATTCCTCCTCCATTCAGACTTTTTAGGGGATCCTGCTGCTACTTATGCTGTTGCTGACAGCATTGCTAGATCCAATGATGAGGCAGTTGCTCCTGAGCTCAGGGCTTTTCTTCAAGAGCATTGGTCAGAGGCAGCTTTCTTGGATGGATTGAGACAAGGAGAAGTACATTTCTCGAACCTAGTGAAGATTTTAAAATGGGGTGAATCTCCAATTTGTTTAAGGGATCTGCCAGGCCCGTTGAGGGTGGCAATAGCTTATCTGCCGCTGTATAGGGAGTGCATGAATGCAGGAGGCAGCTTGTTATCACAAAGGCATAGGGGGCAGCTTGTTGAAGCTGCTAGAAGGCTTGGAGGCATGGTGCTAGACGAACCAGGCCAAAGGAGGGAGTTGCTGGCCGTGTTGGAGCATCACCTTCCTCCATTTTTGCTCAATCCCGCAAGTGTGGCTTAGTATAGATTTTGAAAATCACTCTCTTTTTTCTGCTCTCCCTCTGCCTCACTTGTTATAGATAATAATGATGTATTACCGGGGTTTAAGTAGTTAGGGTAGCTACCATCCTTCGATCTTCGCTCTCTGCTGATACTGAACGCATACTTGGATGTGCCTTTAAACCTTATGTGTAGGAGAAACTCTGTATCCAAGTGCAAGTGGTTGGCACTGTAATGGGCATGTATATTGGTCACTTTAATTTTTAAGGTTATTACAACTCATCTTAAGCCCTTATGGTGTGTGCAAGTGTTTTCTTTGGACTAATAATAGTACCAATAGTGGGCCAGTATGTGAAATTATTGACAATGCTGGATATGTCATTTCACTAAAAATCACCAATAGAACCAAACATAATTCTTTTGATGAGTTTCTAATATAGATAGTTTTGATTTTAACCAAGTAAATTTTATTTTATGCATTTAGTATAAAATAGAGAGAAATTAACTAATCAATAGTCCCAAACAATCAGAAAAAAAGCAAATAAATTACAGAATAACTAAACATTATGTAGTTAGATGCTATCTTCAATTTTTAAAACTGAATGTGCAAAGAAAAATTTTCAAATTATATTTAATAAAACTTTTCTATTTGAAAACCTAAAAATAAGTATATTTTGTTGAAAAAACTCCATTTATTAGTTATTTAATCCAATAGATCCAAGGGCAATGTAGTCTAAATACCGCTCTCAAAACATTGCAACCTTGTTTTGTATTGGAATATGTTTAGTATTAACAAGTTTTTATTCCTCAAAATACTTATAAATCATAATTACATTAAACTATTATATACCTTACTATACTCCTAATTATGATAAAATAATATTAACAGGACATTTATCATTTTTTTTCTTACAAAAAAATCTAAATATAATTTTATTCTCCACAAATTTCTCAATCCTACTATTTAAAATACATTCTCATTGAATAATTTCTTCGGAATAACAGAAATAACACCTAATGCCGCAATAATTTGTTTTTTGGATCCAAAAATATTTTCTTACAACTATAAGGGGTCCTTTTTTTTCTTTTTAAGTTTCCCTAACCCAATTACTACATTCTATTGCATTGTTCAATGGATTTGCACTAATGTTCTTTCTCGTAGTAGTATGTTTTTATTTTCAAGTTAGGTCGAGCCAATTTAATTCAATCAAATCCATTAAACAAAGATTATATTTATTAATTTCACATGAAATCTGTATTAGATGGCTAAAGAGTTGTACCCAAAATCTGCATTCAGACTAAAAAATTGCCACCACTACTTTACATGCCAGCCAATAGTAGCTGGTTTTGTATAATCAACAATAATTACTAAATGTATAACACAACACCCATCTCTCTTTCGTTTAGATCTTCCACAGATTTTTTATTCTAAAAAATATTTAATTTTATATTCCACCTTACAAATACTAATAAAATGTATATTTCTTTAAATTTAGACAGAACATCGAACTGCCGAATACTATAAAATAAAATATTAAATATTAAATTAAAATAGAGAAAAAAAATAAAATATCAAATTAAAATAGAACATTTTTAATGCTATGACATAAAATATCAAAATAGAGATCTTTCCGAGTGGGAGATTTGATTTGAGATGTTCTCCAGTGCCCAAACTTTGGCATCAAACATACTAAATTTGAGAGTGCAAGATCAAATGAATAGAGATTGCACGAGAGAAGAAGTGAAAAGCTGCTTCAGAAAAGGATTATATGCTGAGCATATATGCAAAGTTAATCAGGTGAATATTGATTGACAAGAAATGAAAGAAACTGTGTAACATTCTGTTTTTGCAACAAGAAAAAAAAAAAAAAATAGTGTGATGGTTGTTGTCTCCACACCATTTACACATAAGTATGAGTCACATCCCGGACACCGAAGGGCATGAAAGCCAAGACCATGAGGAGTCCCATGATAAAGATGGGCAGCAGAAGCAGCATAAATGGCGGCGGCGGCAATGGTGGAAGTATGAGAGGCAGTATCAGCAACGACACCGTCAGGCAAACGAGCAGAAACAACGATTCCAATGTGAAGTAACGGAACATCCTTTTCCCATGCCCTTGTGAGAAAGACCGACGATAATCCAGTTTCTTTACTTCCACATAAGGGATGCCACGGATTGTTCTTGGAGGAGTCGGATTCTTAGCTGTTCTTACATCCATAATGCTGTTCAAGTACTGATCTTGAAGATTGATGAAATCTTTCGACAATGCCAATTTCGATTTAGGCTGTTCTACAATCATTTAAATGGGACTTCCAAAACTATCCTGTAAGAATCAATCTCAAATCAAGATTTCCTTCCAAGATCACTGACTCCTACCACTGTATTAGAAAAAGTTCTCAAACTTGATGACCACAGATTACTTTCCAAATCCACTCCTGGTCTTAGATACGTGTACGAAAATTTGATCTTATGCTATAGCGGAAATTCTGAGCAACCCCCTTCAGATTGGAACCAAATGCAATCCCAGAATCAAAGATGAAGAAATCCTTTATGCCGCAGAAGAAAGTGTTTCTTTGGATCAACTCCAAACTCAGTTGAATGGTATGCGAATAGCTACAGATTTGCACTATATTCAGAGCTCAAACCAGAAGATGTTGTCCCCAGAAACCCAACTGCCATTCAAAATCAGAAGAAATTTAGAGACTCCAGTTTCAATTAGCAACAGAAAGACAATAGTTGTGATTGAAAAATCAAATTATAAAGAAGGCACAAAGGGCAAAGCCAAGAATTGAGTTTTCAGATTTTCAACAGGCATGTGGATCGCACTCAACATACAAGATTATAGCCAAATGATGAATCTGATTGATCATGGACTTAAAAAAGGCCGTGGTAAGAAATCTAGCTATAATCTTGGAGCAAGAGGAGAAAAGCCAACAATTAAATTGTATATGTATGTATATACCTATAATGTCTGTAAAGCTGAGCTTTCAAATGGTGCCACAAGAAATACAAGTTCCTTTGCACACCTTTTGCATTTCACCCTTCCTCCAAAACTTTGTTTCCTTTTTTTCTCCTCTCTGATATCTGTTTCTTTTCAAGATTGCTTCTTTTCTTGCACAAAACACAATCTTGGGACAGAAATAGTTAAAAAACTAGCCAATACAACAAAAATAGGTTGCGGTCTTCTTATGCTGTGGTGTCTTGAACAGAAGAGTTTTGAAGAGAAAGAAAACCAGAAGAGTTGGTTGAGAAGGCAATACGAGGGAAAGTGTATTTTCTCTTATTATTATGTCACTTGATTTCTTTTTTATTTTGGGTAGAGGGGGAATTGCTTTTTTAGGATGTGAGAAAGAGAGATTTGGTTGGATTATGGAGTGTTGTTTGTTGCCTTATTTAATAGATACATGTATGCATATAGGTTAATATATATACATATATAGATTACATGATTCAAGAAACTCCTATTTGTGTTTGTGTGTGTGTGTGAGAGAGAGAGAGAGAGAAGAGAAAAGGTGGGGAAAAGAAAAGGGGTGGATTCAGTGAATGAGCAAAATCAAGTGGGGCAGTGTGTTTGACAGGCAAATATTTCATGGATGGATCACTGGGGAATTTATGAATTTGAATTTGAAGGGGATGTCCCCAAGCCCTAGGTTCTTCACCCCTGGACCTTTCCTTGTTACCCTTCTCCCATACTCTTTCCTTTCTCTCTCTCTCACTGGGTTATGTTTGGTTATGACAAAAACTTTGTAGGTAATTCTTTGTATTTGACTAAAATAACCTTATATTGAAAATCTGAACCTCAAAATGAATGGAAAAGTGATAATTACTTTTTTTTTTATTTTTTTAAATGAGGTTACTGAATGATTTTAGTTCCTTTAAAGTAGTAGCTTGAATTCGTTCAAGGTATTTATCAATAAATTATTTTAAATTATAATTAAATAGGACTATTATTTTTCACTATTATAAGTAGAACAAGTTATAAGGTTCGTGTAATGGAAAAAATTATTATTTATTTATTTGTGGTTTTATGAGATGTCATATGCTTCATAATATATCATGTCTATTTAATTCTAACATCTATTTCCTCGTGCTATCCTGAAGACAAGGAAAATTAAATAGTTTTGGGAAATTTCATTGAACTTCCATTCCTCCCATCCCTCTACCTATTAGGTTAGTTTTGCTTGAGAAATAGATATATCTAATTTTTACCTAACTTGTGCAGACTACAAGGAAAATGCACTTAGCCATCTACAAATATTGTTCAACCTTAGTTTGTATTTCTTTTTCCTTTCAAAAGTCTTCTGAAATTTTCTCCAACCCACAAAAAGAAAAAAGAAAAAAGAAAATAAATATGCTATTATGTTAATTGTTCACTTTTTATGGTAAGATTTGAGTAATCTATGTGTAAATTACTACAATATTTGAAATCGCTAATTCAACTCGACGACTCTATTTGTATTTTCAGAAACAAATTTTTATTTATTATCATTTTTTTATCGTATTGCATTAATTATCGATATATATATATTATAATTTATAATAAAAAATATTATGTGTCGAATATCCTTTTATTTCTATTGCATTGGAGTTATCCTCATAAATAGTGATAGATTAGTTACATAATTATACTAGAGACATACTCAAATGAAAATGAGGGGAAAAAAATCCTTCTAAAATTATGAATAGTATATTTAATTTTTAAGATGCAGCATTTAATAAATAATATATCGAATATACGAATAATGAAAATAAATATTTTATTTTTTATAAAATAAAATATTTATCGATTATTTAAGTATCCGTACACATCCATTATATTGAATATAGTATGTATAATACCTAGTATATCTTATCTTTTACTCAAAATGTGACAATTGAACTTTATACCTTATTTTATTTGTTGATTAATTGACTTTGGAACTTTCCACTTTCTAGTTTTGGAACTTCTTGGAATAAAGTCAAGGAAATTCGGCTGTTTCCCCATTTTGATTCAATAGTTAGCTTTTTGGTGCATTAAAAATTAGACTAACCAGCCTACAATTTGAGTCCCCTACAAAACTTGAATACCAAAACTAAACCTACTTGTTGCCAACACGAAATCTTCATGGAACATAGAACCAGGTCTAATTCAAATAATATAAAATTAAATTCAAATTTCACCAAACAAATGAGTCCTTATCTTTCTTTTATAGAACTTGATTAGTTTATTATAAATTATTAATTTTTTATAGTTGTTAATGGTAGATTGCCAATTACTTCACTTTTTTTTTTTTTAAAAAAAAAGGGAAATCGTCACTTAACCACCAAAATTTAGCTAATTTTGAGATTTCACTAATTTGCCTCATATAAAAAATTTCAAGAAAAGGACAAGTAAATTTGAATATTTTGCAAAATAATTAAAAGTAGGATTTTTATTTCTCAAATTCATCTTTTTATTTATTTATTTATTTATTATTCGCTCTGGCGAGTATACAGTTCAATGTCATGTGCCAAGCTGGAGAATAATTAAATGAAAAAAAATTAGAGTTTTAAAGAAATAATAATAATATTGACTCTATGCATGGGATTGCGTTGCAGAAAGGGAATGATAGCTCAGCAATCATGTTAATGCATGCATAGGCAAATTTTCATGCCCACACTTGGGCTCCAATAGCCATATATGAACAATTTTAAATTTTTTGAAAAATATAAATATTATATTTATTAATAATATTATGCGAAATTAATGTTTGTACAGGTTAAAGTTCAAAATTTATATCTAACGTTTCCAACTCATTAATATGAATTAATTATTATTTATTTAATTAATTAATCTAATCAATTAGTTAATTGCTTGAATTACAGTTTTCCTAATTTTATTAGGTGCAGTTAAGTGATTCATTAATTGATTAAATTAATTCAATACTTATATTAATTAATCCTACTAAATAATTAATTTAATTAATTAATTTTTTAATTCAATAATTGGTTATTTCGCATAGCAAGAAATAAACTTGTTTGAGTTTGTGCATGACTTCTTACGTTTATCAATGGGCTAGTAATATGCTCACAAGTTTTGTAATTCATTTAAACAATTAAAATTATTATGATCCAATTAATTAATTATATTAAAATTAATTTTTTAATTTTAAAAATTCATCAATCATGGTTACTATTTAAAAACACGTTATGAAAATCTAGATATATATATATATATATATGAAGTAACAAATTTTTTAAATTACGAGTACTATATGATTACGGTCCTTCTATTAATTAATCTATTAATTAGATTTAGGGTATAAATTATTAATTAAAATCTAAATAACTCAATAATTATGTGTATATTCCTAGTTATTTGATTGATCGAAGAAATTTAATAATTGTTTTTTCAAGTTTCATTATATTTTGATCAAGAACTTTCAAGTTAAAAATTATAAAAAATATAAGAAATTTCTTATATTCATTTACGTAGTTAATGGATTATATACTAACCACTCACTAACATTCATATCTAATTAAATTACATTGAAATATTCCCACCGTAATTATCCTATAATATGATAATAAATTAAAGCACAACCCAACTATGTTCGGGATTAATATGGTGCCTGAAGTTTACAAACTAATCTTGAACTATAAATTATGTATTCAACAAGATTTCATTTTTTATTAGGAGTTTCTAGATAAGATAGCTGATATACGACTTTGTATTTTAATAAATATCCACGTACATGTACACTTTATTGTAATATCTCTTAAATAATATATTTTTCTTGTGAGCATGCATTGTACGATGCCAATCATATTGCAATAATGATGTCTTGCTAAAATAATTCTCAACTTATAATAATTTAATATCAAAATCACAAAAGCATATTTTATGATCGATATTATATATGCGATTATATTTCATAGCTATATTTGATATGGGACTTCATATAAATTTAATTAAAATAAATAAAAATAATAAAATACTTAATTTATTGATATTAATTGAAAAAGTTATTTGTTAATGCAAATTACTTTATAAAAAAATCCAATATTTTTTTTCTCTTATCTTATTTAGAAATAAGTCACGATTTACGTTCAACATGACTATAAGAGCTTCTATCACTAGGTTCCCATTACTGTAAGATATTCGAATTCAATCATAACTATTACGTAAAGGGCAATACAGTCAATATAGCCCTAATAATTCCAAACTAGTACTATAAGCGAGTTCAAACCCATAATAGATTAGGTTAATTAAACTAAGTACGTTACGCAACTTAAAAGAACAATAATGCATGATGGGCATGTCATGTGACATTATAGCTGTATGCAAGTTATAAGAGATCAAGTGGATGCATGGTGGACCTTAGCAAATAGCAGTGATGTAGAGAATAAAAATGGAAATTCTGACATGTGCCCCCTTTCTCTTTCATTCAATGCATCCTCCATGCAATCTCTAAAACTCTAATTCCTCGTACAACCGACTTTTTCATTAATTTAACTTTTAACTTTATTTATTTATTTATTTATTTTAAAAAAAGAAAAGAAAGATTCATGAATTGAGTTGGTGTATATAGCCCTTTTCAATGAATTTTAGATATATATATATATATTATATGTGAATTAATGTTATACTTTTGTAAGATGTAGATTTGTGGGATTAAGAAAAGGTAGTCAACCAAATCTTAGTGATGAAGTTCAATATTTAATGAAATAATGAACATTTTCTCAATTTTATTATTCTTTGTTTGAGTGAATTTGTTAATCAAAATTAAATTTTCATTTTCATGGTTTATATAATGATTAAAAAAAATTGAGAAATAAATTAGATTGAACTAATTATTTGTTGATTCTTTAAATGACGCAGAGGATTTAACTCTAGCGATGTCCAAAAAATTCATAATTTATATTCCTAATTCAAAGGACCACCACTTTCTACATTTAGAAATATGAAGGTAATTTTTAATTACACAGAAGCCAAGTTGAATGCACCACCTTAGGCCTGCCTTAATTAAGACAATTAATGATATTATATACCACAAACATTGCTTAGAATAAAGCACATTATTATATATCCATATATATATATATATATATATATTGAGAGAGAGAGAGAGAGAGAGAGAGACGCAAAGGTTGAGTTTGGAATGGTCCATTTGTTTGTACATGTTGGTGGTTTGGAATTCCTATGCCCCTTCACCAACTGAAAGCAAAACCATACCTAGGGCTCCCCATTTGGCCCTAATACCAACATAATCCCATTTTGGTTTTTAGATCCAATTTTCATAGTATATACCACAAGTGGACATCATCACATTATAATACCAAAGTAATACAAATTGGGATATTAAATATATATTTTATACAACAATGTGTATATTTAAGTCAGTAAATCTTTTTTTTTTTAATTTGATATTCTTTCATTTTTTTGTTTTAAATCTTAACTATTGGTTCAAATTTTCAAGGAAGCCATTTCAAGTACAACCAAGTATAATAAAATAATTCTCAAAATTGACAACGTTTGTGGTATTAACGTAAATCGTGCAATATAATTTTTTTTTGTTAGTTTAATATTTTTTTTTTTTCAAATTTGGGTATTCATTCAACCTTACAAGAAGACGATTCCAAGTACAAACAAATACATGCTTCCATCGTCATAAGAGTTCGAATTCTTATAGAAATTTGCGGTTCAATTTCGATATGAAATAATTACTGTGGTGTCAGTGAGATCTTGCGACGGAGGTTAATATGGAGTAATCACTGTGAAGGACGACTCCTTGTGCGCAAAAGAAGTTCATTTGGAGAATCTGTAATCCACTTGAAGCATATATCGTGATTTACCACTCCAAGATTTTAGGAGTATGGATTTTTGAAGTTGATATAATATGGGGATAATTAAATTATCAAATATATATATATATATATATATAATGAATGACAAAAATGTACAATTTCGTACTTACCAATTCCCACCTAAAATTAAGTTTCCAAAAGAGAATTTTGACTATAGATACACAGTGAGTCAAGAAAAAAGGTTAATGGGCATGGCAGTCATTGTTTTACCATGTTCAATTTGAATAAGGCAGCAGCAGCCCGTTGTAATGTGCCCCCACAAAAAAGAAGTAAAAGTATACATCCCCCTTAGCCCTTAAACAGCAACATTTACATGGTCTTAAAGATGGTAACAACTTGCTCATTTCTGTGATCATTTTAGCATCAAATTCATGCCAATTGCATTCCTGATTTGATAGTCATACATTTAAGTCAAAAAAAAAGAAAAATGAGAAACAAGTAATCATATCTTTGTGAAAGGATTTTCAAAAGAGGTATGCTAGATAGTTTTTCATTGGCCCTTTTAACTATTCTTGATTTCGTATAATATAGATTTGTGAATTAATAATGATTTTTTGTCGTGTTCGGGTTTATAGGTAACGATATTTACCTCCGAATCCACTAAGTATAAATTAAAATTGAGTTACAAATAATTTATCATAAAAAAATATTCAATAGATGCACTTGAATTATTTATAGCAATGTTCGTAAGTCAAATTTCTTAATATTTATTTCATGTTTGATGGAATTGTATGGGAAAATTATTTTATTTTATTATTTTTATTTTTAATATTATTATTATTTTCTGGGATGGTTGGGTGGTCGGTGGGGTTAGGGGGGAGGGGGTTGTTTGGCAGTTTACTTGGACAAAATAGACATCAGAACAAAATTCAGGTCATAATGCATGAAGCAAGCAGTCTCAAATTTGGGTAAAAACTGATGGAAACTTAAAGGAAAAGAGGCTACTTTCCTCGTACACGCGTTCACCAGTATTGCCCATTTTCAATTCAAACAAAGTCTACTAGAAAAATTTGTTCCAATCTATATGTCGGTTGGCGAAATTTTTTGTCAATCGTTTAAATATTATTTAAATATGATTTTGAACTATTAAATATTTATATAATAATACCATAAAGTAAAACATTAATAATCTAATGATTAATACTGAAGTGAACAACATCTCATGAGCCAATTATTTCATATGTAAAGCCATTTCGGTACTAATAATTGGAGTAGCCACTCATGCTATGGATGGGATTCTTGAAGATGAAATGCTGGAGATCATTGATCATATATTTACATACAATCATACAAATATATAAATGTGTGTAAAATATATAATGAGATGTATAATTAATTCATACCATCGAGATTTTAAAAAACATAGGATCTTGTAGATGCATATCGACACAACAAGATCCACATATTTAATTGACACATATAACTTCAATAATCCATAATTATGCTGTTTAAGGATTTGGACTACCAACAATTAAAAACACGTTTGGTTTGATTATTTATTCTAATTATCGAGATTATTTTTGAAGAATTAAATAATCAACTTGAAATTCGTAAAGATTTTCACCATATTGTTCGATTATTAATTCAAAAAATATCGATTCTTTGACAAGCTTTCGAAATAATTGTTTTTTCCCATGATAAAAGTTTTCTAAATTATAAGCAAATTACATATCTGTAATTTTTTTTAGATCATAGTACCCTGAAAATTTGTTGCCTATTAAGCCCAAATGATTATTTCTTTAATTATTCCAAAACCTTAAAAAAATGTTGATAGTTAAAAGGGATGGGACTGCAGCATTTTAAATTTTAGACCATAGGTTGGATGGCCATGGGCCATGGACTTTACATGTATGGTCTGGAAATTAGCTGATTTTGGGCCTGATTAATTATATCGAATGATATAATTTTATGTTTTAATTTATTTTTTTCTTACTAAAATTTAAAGTCTTGACATGAACCAAGTATTTATCTATATACATATTTCTTTCCTATATATATTTTCTTTGCAACAACTTGATTTTTTACAATTTAATCTTTATATAGTTTCAAACGAGAAATAACTTATAGTTCAAGTGGAAAAATTAAAGTTTTAAGACTTTGAGATGTTAGGTTTGAACCCGTTAAATATGTGAACATTTGTTTTAGATGTTAATAATTAATATTCGTATATTGATGATAGTTAGTTTGTTGTTTGCTAATCGATTTACTAAAAAATAAAATAAAAAAGGCTTAGAACCCAATCTTAGGTGATCCGATCTAATTATGATCCATGTCCAACCAATTTAAATATATGTTACTTTTATTTACATAAAAAATTACCTTTGATGAATAATTTTGATACTAATTCTTTTTTACATGGGAAGTTGCATTTTAAAACTAGATTCTATACCTAGACAATAATTCTTATGAATTATATATGACATAAGAAAAATGCAGTCACATCCAAATTTGAATGTTCTTACTGTAAAATTGAGATATCAAGAACATGAGTTTTGATATTTCAATCCCACCAGAAAAAATATCATACTTAATCAGTCTTATTTTTTTTTTCAATTTGTTTAAAAACCTAATCCCACCACAGAATGCTATCTACAGCAGCAGTGACATTCATGTGTTCTATCATAACTTGGAGAATTTTCAGCAGCAGTTAAGACAACCTGAAATGTGAAAACATTAACTACTGATAAAAGAAACAAGTATTGTGACATGAAGATCTTTCTCTACCATTCATCTTAATGCGTCGATGATCACGACAATCAACTATTCAACTGAAAAACTTCATGTTTACTCGGACACGATAGAATCAGCAAATTGCTCATGTAAGCAGCTAACTATAAGCATGCAGAGAAGTCAAGGACAGTATCATAGCATCGAAACAATCTCAAAGTGACTTTCCTAAACATTACAAACGATCTTAGTATTGAATTAATACATGAGCTAGAGTTCCTATGTTTTATTAGGACGATAATCGGGTGACATAAGAAAAGACACAGCTCCCAGCACTAACAGGTTGTCCTCAATCCTGCATAAGAAAAGCAATACTTGAGAGCATGATGCATGTGAATAATAACAAGAGTTATCCACACTTGGTGCAAGAAAATGAATATCCCTAACATACCTCGTCGTCGTCGTCATCATCACCTCCGTCTTCCTTCTTCTTCTTGAGACGAGTTGTGCCACCCTCCTTGGAGATGGGCAACTTCATTGCTCCAAAAGGCGTGTCCACATGAATATTTCCTTTCATAGAGTACCCAGTTCCTCTCCCCCTAATCATGTCCCAAAGTGCAGAACCACAGTCCTTGGGCCTAAAGGTGATGGGAATGTCGATGTAGCTAATTCCATTCTTTTCAATTTTAGCAGATGTGGTTAGTTCAGCACCGCCGATGCTCACATCAGATAGCCACACCTCATAGTCAAGATCATTAAGCCCCAGGTCAAAGTCGTTCTTGTTTTCCAACTTCAAATGAAGAGTTGCAATAGTTTCTTCAAAAGAGAACTTCTCAAAATGAATTTTCTCAACGTCAATATCTGGCTTGTAAGGTATGGGGATCTCTCCAGTCTTCTCAAGAGGCAGAGTAAGCCTACCAAACACCGGCACATCCACTATGAGGTCAACCTTGATTCTGTAAGGAATAATGCTTCCAGGCTTTATATCATCGTATGTGCTCTTAATATCATCATATATCAGACAAATCGGTATCTTAACAGTCTCAGAACCATGTGCATGTATCGTACCGGCATCAGGAATCAACCCAGAAACTAGTTTCCTCCCATCACTCTCAATTAAATAGTTTATGTCAATGAGAGGGATAGGAATAGGATTCGGGTTCTTCACAAGGACATCCACAACTATATCTGCCTTTTGGAGATTGATGTGAGGAATATGAATCCCAGAAACATCTGCCGTTGGCTTCCCAAATCCTATTGTTTCCTCGATTTTCTCACCAATGTCATGGATGAAATCCTTAACCTTCTCCAGAAATCCACCCTTCTCTTCATCTTTCTTGTCTTCTTTGTGCTCTCTGTCTTTGACTTCCCTTTCGACTACATCTGGATTATCACAAGATGCCATACCTGTCAAACAACAAATTCCAAATATTGCTAAAATTAGACAGAAGGAAAAAAAGATTAGCCAATGCCAGTCAAGAAAATGGGGTGTTCTACTCAGGAAAACTAGGAACTCAGATATAGGTCTGAATCCATGATGTATGGACATTATATATCTAGTTGTCCAAAGAAGTATTACAAAGATAACATCAGCCTAGAAGGTGTAGTGACAAATCAAACTACTAAGCTTGTCTTTTATCAATCGTAATTATAATGTCAGAACTTCAAATGCAAAAAAATAGAGTAAAATCAATCCTCATCCCAAATTTGTAATGCAAAACTTAAAGTGAAAAAAAAGATTCCAAAACAAGATTCATTTCCAAAGAAAAACAGGGTGCATCTTTACAAACACAGAGCACATTCCAATCTAACTTCATTCTCAGACAATCAAACAGGGCAAATGAAATCTGTAAAACCACATCTCAAGATGCAGAAGATTGTGATCAAGGTAAAAGGGTACTCAAAAATCTTCAAAAGATGAAAGCTTTTTTCCATTTCTATTCCCTTTTTAAAAGTCCCATATAAATCCAGATCCTCAATTTCACAGTCCTCAATCTGCACCTTCATTTTCCCAAGATTTTTAATTGCAACAAATTCAGAACCGTCATAAAATCCTAAAGAGCATAAAACCTTGTAATCTTGAAAACTGACCTCTAGATTACAGATGTAAGACAATTAGATCCAGAACCCAAAATCAGGATCAGAAAATGTACATAATTCCCCAAGACTGACTTTTGTTCCCTTAAAATCAAACAAAAGAGATAGAGAATTCAAAACAAAAAAAGAGGGATTAAGATTACTGAGTGATCTGTCTGAATTCATCAGCAAATGGGGGCAAAAACAAACTAATTTAATCTGATAAGTTCCAAATAAAGGATCAACATCTTCACACAAAAAGAATGATCAGCATACATATTACATACAAAAATATGAATCGGTGGGTGAAACTTTACCAGTAGGAACTGTATAGAGAACCAAGTGAAGTAGAGCGGCAAAGTATATCCAAGATAGGAGTGGACTAGTATTTCTTGATGGGTTCAGCAGAATGAGGACTGATTTATCAATATAAAAAGGAGAAATGCATTTTAGCTTTTTTTGAAAAGGAAATACGTTGATAAAATCACTGTAATTTGCCGACAAGACAAGACGTGGGATCGTTAACGCGGAATCGACTCGTAGCGGACCAAGAGGGGCCCTTACACTTGTCCCCTCATATATGACAAAACACTACAGTTGTTACGCTAAATTTAAAATTCAATTCTAATTTTTTTATTTCAAATTTTATTATAAAAAAATATTTTTTAAATATTATTTATTATTCTATTTGTAAAAATTATTTTATTTCATTAAATATATATTAATATATTAATACAATTACATATTTAATTTGTATTTTACGTTTAGTTAATTAAATAATATATTTGATTAATATAATATAATTACATGCAAATTAAATAATATACATAAAATAAAATAATTAATAATAAATTTAAGTAAAAAATTAAAAATATTACATTAAAGTAGATAAAATAAAAAAATAATTATTTAATAATACAACTTAAACTATAAAGTAAATTACATATTGATAGTCATTTAATTTTCTGAATTTGTATATTCATTTTACAAATGATTAATCAAATGAATAAATTTTAGCAATATAAATATTTTAATCTTAATAATAACAATATAAATAAAATAATTAAATTCTATTAAAAATATTTATGTATATATAAAAAATAAAAAGAAATAATTTTGTTAAAAAATATATAACTAGGATAAAAAATAAAATTCTAAAACATTTTAAACATAATAAAGAAATAAAAAGATTTAAAAACAATATTAATAAACTAATTAAATTTTATTAAAAATATTTGCATATATAAAATTATAAAAAAAAAATATTGGAAAATAAAAATTATAATAAAAAATGAGTTTTTATAATAATTTTAAACATAATAAAAAAATATAAAATTTGTTATAAAAAGAAATAAGAAACAAGGATAACGCAAGAGATTGGCGTTGAGTTGGATTTTCTTTTGGATCCAAATTTCAAACCTAACCCTATAAATAACGGGTTTGCTCTTATAAATTTTTTTAAAATATCTTATAAAATATTTGAGAGTGTATAAAATTATAAAAATATTTAATAATTTTTTCAAAAAATAATTTATGAACTCATAAATTAAGATGCTAGTATCATATAAGCTATTTTAAAAAAAAGTAAGAAGATTCTAATGTATTTTCAAACTAAAATCTTATTTTAACTAGCTCATTTAATCTTAATTAATTTTAATTATCAAAATTGACATTACTAATATCTTAAAATTTCATAATTTTATTTTATCTAAACACTTAAAAATTTTATTTTTAAAATAAAATTTAATATTTTATAAATTCTAAAAATATCTTATAAATTTTTTTAAATAAAATTATCAAAACACCCTATTAATCCAATTAAGACGCGAGTCATCCATATGTAGATTAAATCTAGATGAGGATTGCAAACGGGCGGTTGGGTTTGGAGGGTTTAAAAGAGGAGATTAATTGAGATGAAATAAATAAGTTTAAATACTAGGAAAGGGGAAATGGATCCAGTCCATTCCTTGTGTGTGTCAAGTTAACAACTTTTATACTGAGCCCAATATCAATTAAGGAAGCCCAATAGCTTTAAAAAGCCCATTAATTTATTAGGGATTCATTATCACAAAAAACCCTAGAGTGTGCCCTTTTTACGCATCCCCAACCGGAGAGTGAGAGAGAGTGAGAGAGATCAGAATCAATCGAAAATGGTGACCTACAGGGTGTGTATAAATGTTTTTTGTTTGTGTACGTAGATGTTTGTTTAATGGAAAATCGGGTTTTTAGAAACCAAATATGATGGATTGATTGATTCTTTGCATGTGTTGTACGTGGTGCAGTTCCACCAGTACCAGGTGGTGGGGAGAGCTCTGCCGACGGAGGCGGAGGAACACCCGAAGATTTACCGCATGAAGCTTTGGGCTACCAATGAGGTCCGCGCCAAGTCCAAATTCTGGTAGTCTTATTGATATTTTCGTTTTTCTTCTTATTTCTCCAGTTCTGGCACTTTTCATGCTGTTGTCAAGATTTGTGCAATAGCCAACATTTAACAGAAATGCTTCTTGCTGAATTTTATCTATTTTGGTATGAAGAGTCTAGTTTCAGTTGCTTTGCTTTTGCATTGGTTCTGTTCTGAGGTTCATTTTCTTTGCTCTGCCTCTGATAGAGTGTAGTAAATCTTATATTTGTTTTGTATATTACCCTATAAAACATTGATGCCTGCTTATGGAAAATATTGTATGCAAAATACAATCTGGTTTCAGTGATTTGAGTTTTCACCCATCTGTATATGTATGGGAAAGTTGCATGAGACTTGGGGTCATCTGGATTGCCTCCTGCCACAATGGCGCAGTCATATTGTCCGAATTTAGAGCAGATCATATTACTTGTCACTTGATTTAAGTGATGCTAATTCGTGGTGCAATTTTTTTGTAAATTTGCTTCCACTGACATTTAATTGGATGGGGGTGAAGGGATACAGCAGCATTGTTAGTTTTTTGATGGTGTTCTCTGTGAGTGTTTAATTATCTAGAGAATAACCATATCTAATCAATTCAATCTCTACCTGCTTTGCCCCGCTCAATAGATGCCAAAATGGAGAGGGTACTGTCATTTGCTTCTTGTACGAAGTAGTGTTGCCTATTTAATATGAATACGCTATGATGTGTGTCCGTTAAAATCTGACTGAAATGTAGTAGTATTACTTGGCTTTGATCCGTGATGAGGAACACTTCATTAATAGTATACTATGCTATCGTAAGATTGCTACTTAGATTTTTATAGAAAATTAGATATAATCATGAACATAGATGTGACTGCAGCTGTGATAAAATGTAGTATAGGATTTGTGATTTATGCTTGGCCATGGCGTCAAAGACTCGTTTCTGTTTCTAAAGGTTTAGAAATCACCATTTATTTTCTCCCAGGAGGACTTTACCATAGTAATGCTTTGAAAAATTATTTTGATAACACTTGCTTGCTTATGGTTTGTAGTTGATTATATTTTAATTGGTTTCTGGTTGATTTTCATTTTGTGAAGGTACTTCTTGAGGAAGCTTAAGAAGGTGAAGAAGAGCAATGGTCAGGTTCTTGCCATCAATGAGGTACCATGATCTTAACATTTTTATAATTTTTGTCTGATCCTTTGAACTATTGATATACTATGATGAGGTGCTGCTAGATGAGCAAATTGACATCAAAGCTGAGTGTACTGTATCTATTTTGTAATCTTGCAATGCATATACTTTGTGAGAAATGTCTTTTGCAAATACATGCTGTTGGCGTTTCATGGACTGTGATGTTGTTTCCCTCGCTTTTCCTTTTTAACGGTTAAAAGATCTTTGTTTCTGGTTAACCTGAGGAAGATTTTTAAAGCATTACTATCAAGGATGCAACTTTTGATGCCCATAAAGGGATCTATGATCAAAATAAGCATCTTGCTTGCCTGTTAACCTTTTCTTTTTTTTTTTTAATTGTCATTTTTCTTGTCCATGCTGCAATTGTTTTCATTCCTCCACTTAGAACAACGCTTACACATTAGGAATGGTAGGTATAGAAGTTTGGAATATATCCAAATGGTGGCAGAACGTCAGGATGACTGCAATATCATTGGAACTTTTGTCATTTTCTTAGCTGTTTTGGCTTCAAGGACAAACACTAATTTATTAGGATTCTTGGATGGATAATGATGTGAGCCATTGACTGGTTTTTCTTTGAAACAGGGCTTGAAGAGATCATTTTTTAAGGCATCTGATGCCTTTGTTGTGTAGATTTATAGGGTTATTTTTGTTTTTTATTAAACTTTTTGCTCATCTCTTCTCATCTGTCATTCATTTCATCACCGACAAAATTTAGTTTACTTCGACTTTTTTGCCGTGCTGTACATCTATGAGGTTTACTCCCATATGTTGCTTCCCCTTGCATTGAGGATCACATTCTGATAAAATCTGTGGTTTTTGTTTCTTGTTTGTTAACAGATCTTTGAGAAGAACCCGACCACAATCAAGAACTATGGGATCTGGTTGCGATACCAAAGTAGAACAGGTTATCACAACATGTACAAAGAGTACCGTGATACCACCTTGAATGGTGCTGTTGAGCATATGTATACTGAGATGGCTTCTCGTCATAGAGTCCGTTGTCATTGCATCCAAATTATCAAGACAGCCACTATCCCAGCTAAGCTTTGCAAGAGGGAGAGCACCAAGCAATTCCATGACTCTAAGATCAAGTTCCCCTTGGTGTTTAGGAAGGTGAGGCCACCGACCAGGAAGCTCAAGACCACTTACAAAGCATCCAGGCCAAACTTGTTTATGTAGTTTGCTGCATCGAACCATTACCCAGTTTCTGTTGTT
The DNA here is from genome assembly GCA_019321725.1 of Paulownia fortunei. Classification (NCBI taxonomy): domain Eukaryota; kingdom Viridiplantae; phylum Streptophyta; class Magnoliopsida; order Lamiales; family Paulowniaceae; genus Paulownia; species Paulownia fortunei. Next base: position 15,577,047 of record CM033123.1, read on the forward strand.
TTGTATTCAAGGGGATAAATTTTATCTAGGTGTCTTGTTTATTTAATCTTTATCACATGTGGGAGAATTCTTAACGGTCTTCTTTTCTGGCTCTATTTGATTTTGATTAGCATGGATTGTTAGTTATGCAATGCCAAGCAGAATGGGGTTAAAACCATAGGTTTTGAAATTGCTAAAAAATATTTTCCAGATGTCAATGCCTTATCTTTTTTTTCGCTAGATTCATGTACCACTGCAAACCATGCTTGTCTGTTACCCAGTGATCTTGCTTCTGCTCCCTAAGGCAAGAAATTGTATGCTAACAAAATTTGAATCTAATCATGTATTTCTGTGTAGTTTCTGGTCCAAAAATCGAAAAAAATATAGTAAAAATGAGCATTTGGTGTAATTGCCTCAGGAACGTGGTTTGTATTCATCTGTACAAGTGAGTTTCTTTTAGTTTTTTCATATTATTTTGTGCTGGATTTTAAACATGTTTCCAGTTACCTGGCAGCATTTCTGAACCCATGACTCAAATTTGGAACTTCTTCCTGGTGCCATACTTCAATTGAGCCTATAATTTTGGGCACGAGCTTGAATCTGCCACTTTTATGATACTGAAGTAGGCAGCATGGAATTTTATTTTTTCTTCTTGTGAAAATTGATTTGTTGCATTTACTTCAACTCATAGTTTACAATGCAGAATATAATTCAATATAAGAATAGATTGCCTTCAGCAAAGCAATAAGAAAGATTGAGGCACCAAATCATACAGGATATACTTGAAGCTCATATTCTGATGTCTATGAAAACAAAATTTACAACTCTTGGTACGTTTTCGATCAATTATTTCACTGTTGTAGTATCATTGACTACATTAAGCAGCCAAATTCCAACTTAAAGATCTCAAAACCAAATAGCAAATAAAATAAAACTGGCACGGATTAAACAGGTTTTAAAAGACATTTTGTAGGGGAAATAATCCTTCACATTCTATATGTATACAAGTCATTCTCTACGCATATAATATGTACGAATCCCCTCCACATCACAAGAGATCGAGACTTAAAACAATATAAAAGGTGTGAAGTAGAAGAATAATCACAAAACTACTAGATACAAGTGAATCTAGACGTGATGGTAGTAGTACAGTAAAAAGATGAGTTTAAGAGCTAGAGACTTAAAACGAAAATCGCAAATCCACGCTGCCGGAGGGGCGGCGGCCTTGAAGGAATAACCCTAGTTGCAGGGTTCTAGAGAGAAATGGAAAATTGGAGCAACAATTTTTTTGTTTTTTGTTTTTTGTTTTTTGTTTTTGTTTGGTTTTATATGGTCTTGCCCCATCATATTTTCATTATCTTGACACCTAATTAATCTCCCTTCTCTTAATTAATTATGTGTGTCATTGGACATGGTTGGGACATAAAGGGTAGAGAAGAGAGAGGATCAGTTGACAATTGTCTCTAAAACAAAAATAACATCAAATTAATCATCTGTAGAGTCAAATGTAGTTGTTTTATGGTTCACTCATTATCAAAACAAAAACAACATTATCAAATATAATTGTTTATTACTCAATTATGGAGTGATACAGAGTTTGTTACTTATATATGATACTAAATGTTTCCAATGATCTTTTGTTTCTCAATGTTTGAATGAAAATGATGTTTATAATACATTTCTTTTTTAAAATTTAATGATTACCTCAGATATATAACTCAATATATGACTAAGTACATTGATAATAATGTATCATAGCTTACACTAAAAAAAAAAAAAAAAACAATTAGACGCTCGTACCAAAAACATCATAAAATGCAGAATTTTAAAAAACTTTATTTTTTTTATCACTGAAATTAAGTCTTGTTGATGATGTTTATAATGCTTTTCAAGAAGCCAAATTCTCTTTTTTTTTTTTTTTTTTCTTTTAAAAGAACGATGGAATACACATCGATCATTATATTCAAATTTCAAATTAATACAAACCAAATTGTTTAATTTTAATTTTTGAAGATTTAAAAAAAAAAAAAACGAGTCAAACCAAATATGTTGCTAATTGCACTTGGCTTGAATGCAATATCCATCTTTAAATTGAGTGAAAAATTCAATTTGGTCAATGACTTCTTAATCGAATTAAAAAGTCAACTAATTACTGACTCTCATTGAATTTTAAATAACTTACTTCAGTGCCGATACCAAATATTGTTTATTATCAACTCAAGATTATGTAATATTTATGATTTAACTTGTCTAATGACACATGCTAAATGTTTTACATAATTTGAAGAGGTATAAATCCAATTAATACCTAATAAATGTCATATTTTAAATCCCGAAATATTCACTTAAATTTGACCATATAAATTTGAACATATAAATTTGAACCTTCATTTATTGTGTAAATTTAAATTGAAGTTGTAAAGGGATCGAACTCGAATTAAGTTTTAAAAAAATAAATAAACTTAAGTCAGAGTCGAGCTCAATTCATTTAAATTGAATTTATTGAAGATCGAGTTCACTTACATTTTAAAAAATAAAATATTAATACATAAAATTATTTTGAATTCTATTTTCTTATTATGTCTATATTTATCATATCTTTATAATTACTACACCCATTGCCTTTATAACTTTTATCATAAATATTATTATAACTTACACTTTTAAGATTTTAATTATTATTATTATACTTCAGAAATAAAAATGCATTATCATAATTAAATAGTGATATAATCACACATAATTTCATTAAATGAAATTATGAACATTACCATTATTATTTATATTTCAAAAACATATACCAATTGAAATATTACAAAATAAAAAATAACTAAAAACTCGTGAATCAATTCATCAGCTTTTGAACGTCTATATTTGAATTCAAGTTTAATTCGTTGAAAAATTTAAGCTCGATTTGAAACAATTAAACTCATGTTTAAATTTTTTAATAGTATTAAAAAAAATTCCACAATTAAGTAAGATTCCTTTTATTCTAAAATTCAAGACACGCGTGACCATGTAATCCAAAAAGCTTCACCAATTAAGAAAACACATTAGTCACGTCCGATGACTCTGACATTGCTCAAGTTTTCAACCCACCAAAATTTAATTTTATCTGATTCTCCCATAATAAATTCGGGAAGAACCATTGAATAACGACAAGTTGTAATATGCTTATGAAACGTTTCGTTTTTTTCTTGCATTATTGTCTGAACCATCATTACTAAACTGTGTTTTTTTTTCTATTTTTCTGTTCTTTTTTTCATTTTTATAGATCTTGAGTTGGTCCCATCAGCACCGGAGGTGAAAAGGGTCGCATTTTTCGCATCTGGGTTCTCTTTATTTGCTCTCTTGGTTAGGAATATTTCTGGGTTTTCAATTTTCTTTTCAGTTATTGCTATTTTAGTGTTTTTTGTACAATTTGTCTGCTTAACACGGATTGCACACGTATTATGTACGAGCGTGCGTGTTTGGATATGCTTTATTGATATACTGGTTTGAGGTTACTTACCAGAGAATCGGATTTGATTCAATCTTCTGTGGGGGCTGCTTTGTCAGGTACACATAGATGCAGAAAGGTTTTCCCTTTTCAATTTGTATTCTCTTAGACTGGGATAGTCGAGATGGGTTTTCTTTATTATTTGGATTTGGGGTGTCAAATGAACTAATTATTGTTTGAACTTTTTTCTTGAATTTTTGGGAATATTATTGTCTCTGAAGTTGAGGTGTTTTATTTTTTTTGAAATTGGTTGATTTGTTTTGATGTTTAAAGCTTACATGGTGGTTTGTATCTTCGTTTTGTACTTTTTACTATGTTTGGTTGAAGGTTTTTGTGATAAAGCTATGTCAAATTGATTAATGTTCATGAAAGCCTAAGACCTGCCTGTTGTGTTGCTTTGAATGAACCTTTTACTAGGGATATTATAGAGCTTAGAAAGAGTATTTCAATTTCTAATTTTCATTCAGACCATGGAAATACATATTTAATTTCTCTGAGGATGCTGGAATAGCTAGATTGACTAGAAACTTTGCTAAAATTTGTGATTTGAGTGCTCTAAGAAAAATTATTCAACTATTTTTGATAGGCAAATAGATGAACCAAATAGAGATTGACCCTGCGGAAGACAGCAATGACTTGCCACCGTCAATGGCAGTGGGTGAGGGTCAAGAATCAACCCATACAAGCGGACAAGATGGGCAAGATGAACATGCCCGGATAACCAGGAATAAAGGAAAGGTAAACACGAAGGTACATAGTTGCTATTTGCTTGTGTTTTGGGCTGAAACTGCATTAGTAACATGTTAATGAAGCTGCAAGAATGCATCTAGGATAACATAATTATAGCATCCATGACCTTGTTTGAAGTTGATCTTTTTGTGGGCTAAAATAGCTGTTACTTACTCTTAGTGGTCCTAATGTTCTCTCTGTTTATGTCAGGAAGTGAACAAATTTTTTTCAGTGCCAATGACTTTTAAACTTCCTTAGAAACAAAGGTTTACAACAGTGTTTAGTTATTTGAAGGAGAGATGTGTGACTTTATAGTTAACTGACTTGTCCTTTTACTTTATCAGTGTCCTCATACAATTTATTGGACATGTTATTGATTAGGATTCTGTCCTAATGGTGGTGTTTTTTTTGCCTAATTGTGATGCTCATATGACCTAGCTGACCACTACCATGTTCATGTATTGATGATTCTCCTCAAGTTTATCCTTCATTTGACCTTTCTTTGTAAGTTTTAATGGTCTTCTGGCTAACAGTGCTTCTAAGTTCAGAGAAGGATTGGTAAATGTGTTTTTCCTGCCAATAATATATATATACTGAATAAGAAAGATGATGAACACCGAATGAATTTGGTGTTAAACCAACATTATTAAAATGCGTGTTTTTCTATTTGCAGTTTTTCCTGGCGAACTTTCCAACCTCTCTAATACTAGCGTATCAAAGCTTTGGGGTGGTATATGGAGATCTGAGCACTTCTCCACTTTATGTTTACAGAAGCATATTTGTTGGGAAGTTGCAGGATCATCAGAATCCTGACACAATATTTGGGGCATTCTCATTAATTTTTTGGACCTTAACACTGATTCCGTTGCTCAAATATGTAATTATTGTTCTGAGTGCTGATGATAATGGTGAAGGTATGCTAAATCGGTTCTCTTAAAAGTTTTTGATCAAACTTTTCTCTCAGTCATGACAACCTATTTAATCACCTCAGGTGGGACATTTGCTCTTTACTCCCTTCTTTGTAGACATGGAAAGTTCAGTTTACTTCCTAATCAACAAGCAGCTGATGAGGAACTTTCTGCCTACAAATATGGTCCCGTGGGACAGTCCTCATCATCTGTAGCATTGAAGAGATACCTTGAGAAGCACAAAAAGTTACGGACTGCATTGTTGCTTGTAGTATTATTGGGGGCTGGCATGGTAATAGGTGATGGTGTAGTTACTCCTGCTATGTCAGGTATGGTTGAAATAAGGTCTAGTAGAGAAGTATATGTTGAGATTCCTAATGGATGTTATCCAGTATAAATGAACAACTGTATCGCCAAGTTTCACAATATTGGTGCCTGCTTCAGTTTGATCATTAATTAAAAGCATACATAACACCAGTGTTCAACTGCAAGTTTTCCAACCCCCAAGACATGTTATTAAGTCAGCGTATAGTTATTTGTGTGACCATTCAATAATTTTGATACTTGGGTACCTTAGTCATTCACTATTTGAACTTACCCTTAGATTTTTATAAGAAATAGTTTAACTGGCACTAGTAACTGTGATTTGTTTTAATTTGCAGTACTATCATCAGTATCAGGGCTTGAAGCTGCTCAGAAAAGGTTGCCTGAGGGTATGCCAAGTTATTTGTATTTTTGCCTTTTGTGATTTGACTAGATTTTCGCTGCATTAAAAGTCTGTGGATAATTTTAGTCTTATTCTCCTAGTTATTGTTCTGTCCTGATTATGAAACAATCTGTTATCCATAGGTGGAGTGCGATTACTTTCTTGCATCATATTGGTTGGCCTATTTGCTTTGCAGCACTGTGGCACCCACAAGGTTGGCTTCCTGTTTGCCCCGGTAGTTATCCTCTGGTTAGTATCAATTTTCGCCATTGGACTTTATAATACAATACGGTGGAACCCAAAAATTGTGGTTGCTCTGTCTCCGCATTATATCATCAAATTCTTTGGTGAAACTGGTAAAGATGGGTGGATTTCACTTGGAGGGGTTCTCCTGTCCATAACAGGTAAATAGAGTTTACATGTTGGTCCCTTTAGGACCCTATTTTCATTCTTTGTTTAGGTGATTTAACATGGAACCGCCTTTTTCATTACCTTTATTCTTAGTAAGGAAGATAAGTTGCTTGACTTTTGAATTTATAGTCAATCTTTTGTGGGTCATCAGGTACTGAAGCAATGTTTGCAGATCTTGGCCATTTCTCTGCAAGCTCAATAAGGGTAAGCTCTGTTCTTTGTAGTTGCAGCTGTATTAAGTTGATAATTCTTTCTCTTTTTTGACAGTTGGAAAGATGTTGACTTGAAACATAATAAAATTACAAGACCCATGGGTTACAGTAGGATAATAAGAATGCTATACTTGTAGTTTGATGATAGGTTCATGGGGCTAGCTTATTTATGTCTGGGCCTTGAATCTGAACTCTCGTACAATTGGAAGGCTGTAAAGGAATATGTAATTTATTTGTGGATGAAAAAAAGAATGTTAGGTATATCCCGTCAGCAATGGGTGGTATGAATTGTGCATGCCTTCCCGTGTAAGTTGCGGATTTCTTCAGTGTTATTAATCCATCGTTCATCATGACCTATATTATATTAACTGCCTGTGAGTTCCTTTGTAATCTGAATATTTTTGTATCTGCAGATTGCATTTGTATTCCTTGTGTACCCTTGCTTGGTAATGCAATATATGGGCCAAGCTGCTTATCTGTCAAAAAATATTCCTTCAATTCCAAACAGCTTCTATGATTCAATTCCTGGTTAGTTTGCCTCCATATATATTGATATATTTATCCGAGTCTTGCTTGCTGTTGTTTTTCAAATATTGACTTGTCCTGCAGGTGGTGTATTTTGGCCTGTCTTTGTTATTGCCACTCTTGCAGCTATTGTTGCTAGTCAGGCTATAATTTCAGCCACATTCTCTATCATTAAGCAATGTCATGCACTTGGTTGCTTCCCACGTGTGAAGGTTGTTCACACCTCAAAACAAATCCATGGGCAGATCTATATACCAGAAATTAACTGGATCCTCATGATTCTTACTCTTGCTGTGGCTGTTGGCTTCCGCGACACAACTACAATTGGGAATGCTTATGGTAAGCTGATGAATGTAAAAAAGACTACGCCCTGTCCTTTCCTTTGATGTTCTGTATGATGGAATGAATGTTACCTTATGATCGTCTATAAGATACGTTTATTGAATCTTCATATAATACTCAGCCATAACCCATAATAGAAAAATGTAGTTGGAAACTGCTATGTGATATAAAATATTGTAGAAAGATATTGAAATGTAGCATCTGGGAAACAATCTGTTATTTGTTTGCAGCAACTAGAGATGGACAAACTGTACTTCCTGATATGAGGAACCTTTTTTTTTTAAATTTGATTTTTGGATTATATCAAGTTTTAATGGTATTACCTATTTATGTTCCTAAAAGTCAAAGAATCTTTGATTATTGAAATCATATAATGACAATTTACTGTTCTATTAAAGTCTAGGTAAATCAAACTAGTGTGAAGTTTTCAAACAACAGAAATTGGACTGTTTTATCAGTTGTTGGGATTTACTGACTTCTTTTCCCGGTAGTAGACAGTGAAATGACAATGGTATTGTCATAATCATAGGTATACTATTAAAAGTATCAAGGAAAATCCATTAGTTGTAGGAAGAAAAATGAATAAATATATATATAAAAACCAGCTAAGCAACCATGCCATTATGTTTGATGAAAACACCATGGATTTATTCTGTGCCAGCCCTTAGTTCAACCACCATAACTGAACATAAAAAAAGTGATAAAGAGAAAATAGGAGAGACTTAATCAAAACCCAGCACCACCACCCCATTAATTACAATATCACTACCATCCAACTATATTTCACAACACTATACCTTTACAAAGGCCATTACAGTATCCAACACCAGATCACCATGCCAAAATCCACTGCCAGTCCCCAAAATTATTACAATGCTCCCCACCAAATGCCCCCTAAAAACTTGGCAATAATTCATTATCTTGTCTTGGCGATGAAAAACTAGAGGGAAGTCGGAATCCGTTGCAAACATGGGTTTTCTTTTGGTTTGGCGATGACACACCTCTAAGAACTGAAACTATAAACTGTTTGTAAATGAGTGCAAAAGTTGTAAAACAACCAATTGCTTAAGCTTTGCAAGCAGCTGATTGAGGTTGATGCTCGTATGTGTCTTCAGGCACATATTAGGTTGCTGGCTAAAGAGCCTGGGACGTGAAAAGAATATTACGGAAGGAAGCTATCAAAAGAATATTAGCTATCCAGTGTTCTACTTTGGCCAGTGTGCCAGTGTTCGAAACTGATTTGAGCCTGTGGGTAAAGTACTTCACTAGTGCCTGTGGTAGAAATTGACTCTTGGACCTGTAGAAGTCACTTTTTTAGAATCCCACATGCTTGGTAAGCCTGATTTTGCTGTGCTTTGTATGTCTGGCTTTGACGATGATGTTTGGGATTGTGACAGTGGGAGATGGTGAGACCCTTTTTCCACCATTGTCTGAAAGTGATAGTGTGACTTGTTAATACATATGGTTTCTAAAGAATCAAGAAGCACTAGTTGCTTATATCTTTTGGGGTAATTGATTAGCTTGTGTAGTCTTCAGGTACGTTTCCCATATCAGCTGGCTTGGGATTTGACGTGGCTTATTTAATACTTAGATATAGCTGGCAGAAAGAAAGCGATAGGCAGAGAGAAAGCTAGTTTAGAGCTCAATTATGAGGAGATACCTGAGAAAATGATGACAGCTAGTTGGGAGATGGGCAAACATCAACTACCGCAATACTCGAGCAAGTGGCAGTCTTATTGTAGCTGGTGTTTTAGACAGGCCTCTTATAAAATCCTAGAGCTGTTGATCATGGAAAGTTCCCATCTACCTTAGTTGTTAAGCATGCAACGCAAATTAATGCTCCAAGGCCTCCTAGACTTAAATGCAAAGTGCAAAGCGAGTGAGCGCAATTCTTTGAAGCAAAGCTCATTTTTATACTAAATGAGAGCTTTCAGTACATGCATAATATTTTTGACAAGATTGAGAAAATTGCAGAAATTGAACAGTTTATATGAATTTCATCAACGCAAAAGACTGGAGATGCCAAACATCTTTTCTGTTTCATGTTTTCTCTTTCCCTTTTTAGTTTATAGTGTCCATCAATTTCAGTCATCCTTTTGGATAATTTAACTCCTTAGACCAATTTGTTCTTATCGGACTTTTCTTATACTCCTGCTTTCTGTTTGCCAGGCCTAGCTGTCATGTCAGTGATGTTCATTACAACTTTTCTCATGGCACTTGTTATGGTCTTTGTCTGGCAAAGGAGTATAATACTTGCTGCTGTGTTCCTCCTCTTCTTTTGGTTCATTGAAGCTGCTTACCTGGCAGCCTCATACATAAAAGTTCCTCAAGGAGGATGGATCTCCCTTGTGCTCTCTCTCATCTTTATGTTTGTCATGTTTGTTTGGCACTATGGAACTCGCAGGAAATACAACTTTGATTTACATAACAAGGTGCCCCTGAAATGGATCCTTGGCCTAGGCCCCAGCCTTGGTATTGTTCGTGTGCCCGGGATAGGCCTCATATACTCAGAGCTGGCAACAGGAGTGCCCTCAATCTTCTCACATTTTGTAACAAATCTCCCTGCTTTTCATAATGTTTTGGTATTTGTTTGTGTAAAATCTGTTCCAGTGCCCTATGTCTCACCTGAGGAACGCTTCCTTATTGGCCGCATCTGCCCAAGACCATATCGCATGTATCGATGCATTGTGAGATACGGGTACAAGGACTTACAGGGAGATGATGGGAATTTTGAGAACCAGCTGATTCAAAGTATAGCTGAGTTTATTCAAATGGAAGCTGTAGAGCCTCAGTTCTCAAGCCCCGACTCCGTGTCTTATGATGGGAGGATGGCAGTCATAAGCTCCAGAACTTTCGAATCTGGCTCAAGTCTGATTGTATCTGAGGCGGAGGATTTTGGTGCTAGCAATTCCATCCAAAGTAGCAAATCCTTAACTCTGCAAAGTTTAAGGTCGGCTTATGATGATGAGAATCCCCGGATCAGGAGGCGTCAAGTGAGGTTTCAAATACCTCAAAATCCCGTGATGGATCCATCTGTAAGGGAAGAACTTTTAGACTTGATCCAGGCAAAAGAAGCAGGTGTTGCATATATAATGGGGCACTCCTATGTGAAGGCTAGGAGGTCATCCTCGTTTTTGAAGAAACTAGTCATTGATTTTGGTTATTCGTTTCTTCGTAAGAACTGCAGGGGTCCTGCGGTGGCACTTCACATTCCTCACATTAGCCTTATTGAAGTAGGCATGATATATCATGTCTGAATATTTGTCCAGCAATGGGGGAACTCTTCCCTTTGAGGCCTGTGTCGGCATGTCTCCAAATAAGAGCATGTTTATTGCACTTTGACCTTGTTTAGGCTTGTGATTTGTGAGTAGGCCTCGGTGATGCATGAAAGTGAAAGAAGTCATGTTCTCTATGTTTTGCTTTTTTCCTATGTATAGGAGACACACTTATTCGGATTCGTGTTACTGGCTTTTCATGTCAAAGAATGTCTAGAAAGGTGAATTTGAATATAGTTTAATGTTCTTATATAAGGTTTTGATGAAATGTACGATACATATTGTGCATTTTATTCATTTTGATTTCGACGATATTCAAGAGCATGTAAAATGGCACCCAACAAAGGTTGTGAGGACCGAGAAGGATCTCTTCAGCTATTTCATGGTTGTATCCGTGCAGCAATTTACAGTTGTTGACTGGTTATTGCTTCAGAAAAATCACTACAAATACCCAAATTGTTGCCTAAGTTGTGTAGTAGTTCTGATGCCTGCATTAATTTGGCTGCAGTGTGAACTGATTTGGAAAACTAAATTATGGGTTAATTATGTAGACACCCCTTGAAGTTTGAATAATTTATCAAAAATTTATGTTAGTGAAAATTAATCAAATTAATTAGTCAATAGTAACAATTGAATTATTGTTTAGAGAATGAGTGAATATTTATTTTAACTACCAAATACTTAATAACGATTAATGACCAACGAAATAACTTAGCTATGATTAAATAGTTTGACATAAAAAAATTGAAACTAATAGAAAGTTAAATATAAAGTCTATTTTATCTTTTTTTTCCTTTTGTTTTGCTATTTTTCTATTTTTCTTTTTCTTCTTTCTTCTACTTCCAACTCCACCCTCCTCCCACACCGGCCACCCAAGCACCCCACCTCAACCCTATATAAACATAGATTTACATATTAATGTGTATATATATGTATTTATAGTATTATTCATATAGATATATTTCCTTCACAATTTTTTCCCCAGCCAATGAGGACCATATCAGAAACTGCAGTGAACGGAATTAGTTCACAAAACATCCCTAGTTCAAGCTGAACATGAATTTGTTCCATAATACAGATATCAAGGTGATGGAGTCGGGCTGGAATGGTGCTCCCATACATGCATGATAATTGTCACTCATATAACAAGTACAGAAAGAATACAAGAAGGATTTGGCTTGCAAAGATTGGCTATAATCTTGCTTTTATTATCAAAAGGGCAGAAGGTTGCAAGTAACGAACTTAAGTTCTAAAAGATGTCCACTCAAGTAGTAAACTGAAGTTACGGTTGCTCCGAGAAGAAAGGCACAACGCAACAAAGCTTTCCAAGACGACGCGTTATGGGTGGAAGAAGACCTTAGTCCACATCAATACTTCAGGTGATGCTCAAATAGAGATGCCATCTCAATCTGCCAAATGGACCCAACAGTGACGTATGAGCCAGAAACATCATTTACTTTGTCAATACATTATAGCTGTGTTACCCACACTGGTTGATTTAATGATAAACATCCTTTTATCTTTTGAGGAACACCAATCCTCCAGAATATATGAACATAAGCAGAGACATGATTGATGACAATAACGAAAACTCACAGGGTCGATCAACTATTATCCATCAAGCAAAGACAAGATGAGAGAGTAAGATTGCATAATAAAAAGGTGCGGAAGAAAAAAATAAAAATTGCAAAGATATAAAATTTAAGGTGCAAAATGCATGCATAGTTAAGCAACAAAAGGGAAACAAAGTGTGCTTTTACTGGGGATGTAGCACAACAATCCACAAACTATACACTAGTCAAGCCTCTGACTAAAATGGAAACATCACAGATTTCGCACAAATCTATACCACAAGGCTTATTTGAAAGAACACAATAGCTACCTTGAGTTCTTGTAATCGCATATGCTTGGAAAAGTTAATAGATATATATGGATTCCAATCAAACAACTTCAGATTGGAACAAACAATCCAGAATTTCTGAATATTTTCAAGCAAAATTAAATGCATAACACAAGCCTTCTTTTCCTTTTCTTTCATTTTCAGGGAATTAGTTATCCTTTGCAATAAAAACTTCATTGATGCTCAAGGCACTCTGAATGTTCAGTTTTGTGTACAGAAACAACACAATCTACATAGTTCCTGTTTCAAACTAAACAGACTAAAAGGAACGAAGCAAAGGATAGTACAACAATGATTTGCCCTCTGTTTTCTCCATGAAACAGAATAGCAAGTATACCAACATATGCTTTACACCAAGAGTGATACAGATTCATTACGTTGAACATTATATTCATATGCAGATGGCTTTTTCTACATAAATATTCCATTTTCAAACAATTTAATGAGAAAACAGCTCCACTTTCAGCAATAATAATAGATTTAACCCTCCAAAAGATATACAATTCCGGAAAGTAGATGATCAAGTGCCCAAGTAAAATGAAAAGCAAAGCAAAACGAAAAACTTGTACCCAAAAAAATAGTCAACTTACAGCTGTCAAAGCTGCTTCAGCACCTTTATTTCCCGACTTACCACCAGCTCGATTTAAAGCCTGCAATCATCATGATGCAATTTTAGAGAAATCTTCTTTAACCACAATAACAAAAAAATTAATATCTAAAGATGGATAGATCCAAACACAATCTGCTCAAAACTTGTTATTTGAAGAGGATAAAAGCATATTACTAATTTCAAAAAGTTTGATTTAATAATAAGAAACATGACTTGCAGTTGGGAAAAACCCAGGATTCATCAATTGCTAGATTAACAGGAAATAATTGCTCTACTTATTTACCTGCTCCATGTCATCACACGTCAATACACCAAATATGCAAGGAACACCTGCAAAACATTGTAAGACAGGCCCATCCGTCAACAAAATTTGGTCACAACAATCAATCAGAAGTGTCAGAATAACAAGATTTAAAAGCACCTAAAAAATCAGAGAGATGCTGTACAGCTATGTGTGTTTGCTGGTGCATGTGTTTTGAATGAACTTTATCAGGACTATGGTCTGGAAGTTGTTAGAACAACTGCTTGGCACATGCCATATATCTCAAAACTGCTAATCCATTACTATTTGCTTGGGTTGGTGATCTGCCCCAATAATCAATAAGATATTATCCAATTGTTCCACTTTTATTACCAACTAAATGGGGGTATGTGGGATGCAGACTGGCATAGCCAATCCATATTTCAAGCAGCGAGAAAGAACATGTGCAATCAAGTTAAAGAAGTTGAAGACACCGACATGGTTTCTTCAAGGGCCGGACAATAATGACAAGGTTAACAAATGAGGTAATGCAAATTATGATATATAGGATTCTTCTATTTCTTTTTTTTCTTCCCTTCTTTCTTATGTTTTATTTAAAGAGTAAACTTGTTAACAGGAAGAGGATTATCAAGGTAAAAAAGCAGAACTCCTCTAGAACATGTAAGAAAGAAATAAGAATTCAAGAACAAATATCGTTTTGTTCATGCTGGACATCTGCTATTGTCAATTCAGCAATAGAATTAGCCCAGTGCCCATAGCGACAAAAGAATCACTCAAACTCACGAGTAAGGAGTTAGGCCCCATTCGTTTGGCAGGGAATGTCATCTGAAATGGGAATGTGAAAACTGGAAATCTAACTAGTAATCCAATTCTACTATAGTGTCTGGATTAGACAAATCATCTGAACAAGGTAATGTAACAAATTTCTTTTTTGGTGTTTGTTCTTGCGTGAAAAATAATAAAGGAATTCATACTTATGTCAGTTAACAAAAATGCCATTACTGTTTCTCTTTATATATATACATACATGTGTACACAATAAAATAGACCATACCTATGCATTCAAGTATATTTGTCAATAATAAATTTGAAATTAATATCATGATCTGTATGCATACCTGCCTAGATAAATATATAAAAATATTAAAAAACATGCATATACCTATATATGATAATATATGATGTGTAAATTTATTCATGGGAAGAATATTGTGTGGAGTGTTAGTATGGGGTTTCCAAGGAAGAGTAATCACAAAAAGAAATTTAAAAAAACAAAAACTTTCCTTTACTCAAATTCAGTTAAGCATAAACACAGAAATTTGATTTCCAGCAATAAGATACCCAATTTAAATAACGTATGAGAGGTATTTATTTATTTGTAGTTTTCGATGTGTTTCTTTTTCCTTTTCTGTTTCCAGTAGTCACAATTTAGAAATATGTTTATTTATTTATAAGGTTCATTTTGCTAGTGAATTAGTAAAGTCGTTCTGCAGTACATAATTAACCTGAATTTAGACCAGCTGATAGCACTCCGGAAGCAGCTGAATTAGCCACAGCATCATAGTGGGAGGTATCACCTCTAACCTACTGGTCAGAAAGGGTACAAAAGAGAGAAATCAATTAATAATTAAAGATAATAATAAGTACACTGCAAACAGTAACAGGACCAAAAAGTTCCTGTAAAATTTTATACTCTCTGCCTGTGCGAAAACCCGAGTTTAAAAGGAAAGTAAATAGGATTTTAACTATGACAGTGGAATATGAACAAAGAAAACAGTGACAGGCCAAGAACGAGATAGAACAATGAAACAAAGATGAAACTTTAAACATTTGAAACGTGTGAAGAGAAAGCTTACCACAGCTCCAATGCACAAAATTGCTTGGAATTTTCGTGACTTCCCAAGTTTCTCTGCAACCACACCAATCTCAAAGCTACCAGGAACCCAGACAACCTAGTGCAGGAGGATAAAAAATTCATTATTTCAGCATGAGATTTTCTGAAACCCAAACCAACCATACAAAGGATGTACTTCATACCCAAAAAATTCATCTTGGCAAATTAACAATCATGCATGTGTAGAACAAATGCAAAAGAAAAACACACTCCAACACTATTCATTCAACCAATATCACACAATGCTGATTTTCTTTGAATTAAGGTCATAGTTTGACATTTGTCGACTCCTTTTCTTCATCAGGGCACACCATAACCATGATAACACAATAATAATAATAATAATGTTCACCTCCCAATGCATTAGCAGCCTTTTAGTGTTTCCATCAACTTCATTGAAGGGATTCTTTTTCCTTTTGTGAGGCAGAAACCCCTGTTCTCATGCATTTGGAAGTTTATGGAGATGACGTGCAAACCAGCTTTATGATTATTGGGTAAAGTTGTCAAAGGGTACATAATTAGCAATGTGACACTGAACTACTCAGAAGGGGGCAGTTAGTATTGTTTGATATATGTTACATCATAAAATAAATGTAAAATACTACATTGTAAAATACTTGTTTCTCTCAGAAAAAAAATTCCGCACACCTGCAACAAACAAAGTCACTGGATTGCACATGCAAGAAAATGATGCATTGGCATTCAGATCATTTATACAAAATGTTCATTTTCAGCAGCAACAATCAGATACTCGAATACATGTACGATAATCAAATGATACATTATAGGCAGTCAGGTTACTAACGTCAATATCTTCTTCTTTAACTGAGTATTTTTTGAAAGTATCCAAAGCTCCCTCCAAAAGCGGTTTGGTAACGATCTCATTGAAGCGTGCCACAACCTTTATACCAAAAAAAAAATCTTTATAGTTATACCCAAAAGACACAATTAAAGTTCAACAGAAATTCCTCAACCCCAAACACCCAAACAAAAAGAAAAGAGGAGCTTGAGAAGAAAACAGAAGCAAATTGAACAACGAAAGCAACGGCAGCAGCAATAACAACAAGAAGATAGATTCATAACACAAAGCCAATCCATTAGCTTGTTCAAGAAATCACAAACATCCAGCAGATTACTCACGACTAAAAATTACATGGAAAATAAACAATTTCGTGGACAACTGCATAAATGTAGCAGATTGTAAGTAGCCTTTAAATACAACAGCTATATATCAAAATATACAAAAGGTAAATACCCCACAAGAAAATAATAATTAAAACGCCAAATTTACAGTAGGCAGACAGACAATAGCAAATCGGAGGCCCTCGGCTGACGTAAGCGAACCAGTCAACTGTCGAACGGCCAATGTCTGCGAAAAAGAATCATTCCTCTTCTGCTTCTCAATCCCAAATCCAAAACCTGTACACAATGTTGTCACGCATCAAAAGCAACATGCACAAGTCACCACAAAGAAATTAAAAAAGCGCCACAATAAAAAAACAAAAAACAAAAAACAAAAAACGAAACCCCATTAATCATTAATTGCTCACAATGAACTATTTTTCTACCAAATCTTCTACCACCACACACACACACATGAAAAGGGACAAGAATTAGACAGCATTGGAACCCAAAAACAAGCAAAAAGAAAAAGAAAAACACAAACCTTGGTGAAGTTGTTGGAGGGGCAATAAGGAAAGTGAACACGCAGTAGCTGCCGTTAAATTAGTGGGTTTACTTTTATTCCATGGGTAGTTGCAGTAGTAAGGGGAAGAATGGATGAGAGATCGTTGAAGATTTGTGGGATTAAGGTCTGAAGTAGGTGGAACAAGAGAGCAGTTTCCACCGAGAGCAGCCATTTTTTTTTCCTTCCCGGAGTCTGTATCAGCAATTCAGTGCAGAAAATACAAAGTCAAAAATGGGCTGTCGTTTGGGAGTGGGTTTTGGTTATTTAAATTGAAAAATAGTAATATACAGTTTCCCCCTAATCTATGGGAAATATAACAAATGCCCCCAAACCTAACATTAAGTACTAACAGGGATGGCAATGGGTATCCCACTTTCCCTAACATTAAGTACAATTAGGGTGTCCGATTTTCTAATCTATTGGTAATGTAATAAAACTCACAACTCATACACTTGAATCCCTAACACTAAGAATTAATATCAACGGTTGGAATTTACTAATCTATGGATAATATAACAAATGCCCTCAAACTCATTAGTGATACACTTCAGTCCCTAACATTAATTATTAATAAAAATAGCAATGGATTCTAACATTAAATACTAGTAGGGATGATAATGAATTTAAATAATAAATTTTAAATAATAAATTTATCCCATTTGAGATGGGTTGGGTTGATAAATGAAAATTTAAATAAATATTAAGTTTAATTTTTTAGATCTGATTGAACCATGAATGAGTAACAGATCTATTAAAATCTATGCTCGAATTTACTCTGAATATAAAAATATAAATAAGCTAGGACATTTGTCCCTCTATTTAACTTGCTTCACTAATCAAAACAAAATACACACAGGCAAACACACATGCACGCTCACCGTATAGCAATTTTTAAGTTATCTCTAATTCACAACATTAAATCTGATATTTTTTATTATTTTGCCTAAATTATCTCCGATGAATATTTTATTCTTTTTTTTTTTAATTATTATCAATTTATTTATTTATAAAGTTATTTAATTATTTATATTTTATTACTATTTATTCTACTAAATAAAAAAATATATTTAATTAATATTTAATTTATTGATTATATTATAAAAATAAACATTAGGCCATTTAGTTTATGCAGTATTTTATTTTTAAAATTTTAGTTTTCAATGTTTATGTTGTATTTTATTTTTGAATTTGGTGTCAGTAATACTATTTTAATATATTTATTTATTATCTATTAATTATTATAATTTATTATAAAAATAAATTAATAATTAATTATTACAATTAATTATTGTAAAATAATAACTAGATTAAAATTAAATAAATAGAACTAAGTTATAAATTAATTAAATATATAATTTATGAAAAAATGGAATAGAATTTCGAATAGAACAAATTTGAAAATAAGATGAAAATCTATGCATTATACCAAATTAAATGTAACATTTTGTGTTAAAAAATAAAAAAAATACCATATTTGGTGTGATTGTGTAACTTTAGCAAAGAAAAAGTCAGAACTTTTAGCCCATAGGAAATTTTTTTATTTCCATGTCCCAGCATCCCCACCTCTTGTTAAAAATCTTAACTTTTGGCTTCTGCTGCATAATTTCTCTTGGTTACTTGATACCAACGCTAATCCTAATTGTGTTTTTCTAATTCTATGTTTTTTTGTTCCTTCAAGTTAATTTTTTTACTCCATGTTTCAGATCTTCTTGTGGGTTGATTGCAAAATTCATAAATTATTTTAAGTTTTATACCAATTTTAATTAATAAAATAAGCATGTCTATCGAGTTAGATTCATCGGGATTTGAATTCAAGACAAAACAAGTTTGGGGCCAAATTGATACGAAACGGTTCTCAGGTCCATGTTATGTTTGACGGGAGGATCTCGGATCTGGTCAAACCCGCCTCCACACCCTTCACATAGTCATCCTTAACATTAAAAATAAAAGAGAAAGAAAAGCAACAATTTCCATATTCAATATGAATTTACTAAATTACCCTTCAATTGTAATATGAAGTGCAAGGTATACTCCCCAGCAAATCTCCCTATGCCCCCAGCGTGACTCGAAGTTTCCAAGCTTGGTTTGATAATTTTTAAATCAAGCTTTATATTATTTCATATCAAATTGAGTTTGAGAAATTCAAGTCGAGTGAAGATAGACTCAATTTGAATTAGACTTGAGTTCGTACTAGATAATAAATAATAATAATTTGGAATGAAAGATGTTTCTGCATATATAACATTAACAAAGTTGAGTGATATGAAATCAACACATCCCACAAATGGCTAGTCTTTGGATATAAATGGCGGCCCCTACCCCCCAATTCATAAGTTTTTTAAATTAATATAAATTATATATATATATATATAATTATTAAATTTTAAAACTTTATTTCTTAACAAATTTAAAAAAAATATTTATTTATTATTTTTAAGAAAAAAATTATTTCTCCAATTTTTATTTTCTAACTTCGTCCTTAATCATATTTGTCATATTTTTAAGTAATTTTATTTTCAGATACAATTTGTTACTGTATTCTAAGTTTGATAAGACATGCAAAAACCTCAAGCTATTGGTGCATAAAAATTCCTTAATAAGAAGAGTGTGTGTGTGTGAATTTGTATCTTCTTGGCTCAAAATTGACATTGATAATGAACTAATTAGGAGTTTAACTTGTAGCAAATGTTAGTGGACACAGAGAGAGACTAATTCTCCAAGAGCCAATGAGTATGGGAGAAAATAGAATAAATGATACTAAATTATAAAAGGTTCAATTTAAGGGGTCAAAACAATAAAAAAATAAAACTTAAGGGAATACAACTATAAATTTTTAATTGCTCACTTACTTAGTTAATTAAATACGAGACGATAAATATACGATTTTTAATATGCATGACTATAGTATGATTTTTTTTATTAAAAATTATGTAGAAAAAATCAGTCAAAAAATATGAAGACTGATAATATACGAATTCGTATACGGGTAAATGACAAATGCAAAAGAATTATTCAAAGCAAAAATATAACTTATTTTGATATTATTTATTTATACACTGTACTTGTACTTATTTTTTAAATTATACACAAATTATTTTTATATTTTATATTGTTTAACTTATAACTGAGATACAACTTAGAAATAACTATTTAATAATAATTAGTACTTTTGTAAATTATGATGATTTTTATTTATTTTTATCTAAATGACATTCAAAAAATAGTTATAAATAATTCTTATATTAGATTATAGCTAAGTATTGTAAATATTTGTTAAAATAAAATATTATTCGATTAGTATTATATGAATTAAGTATAATATATGTGCTAAAAGTACGAATATTATTCAATAAGTTTAAAATTTATAAGAAAATAAAAATATGTTTTTTATTATTTATAAGTAAAATATACGAATATAATACAATTTCTATAAATAGAGCTCGAGTTTAGGAGACTCAATTAGATGAACTAAAATTGAATTAATTACAAAATGAATGATTACAAATGTAATTATCCTTTATTAGAATATACTTATATTTCTAAAATCCCAGTCAAACCCCTCTTTCAAGTTACAACCAGCAAAAGGTCGAATTTACCCTTCTTTTCGGTTAATGGGATATCATAATTAGTGCTTTCAAGTCCAAAGTCAAACGCCTATTGCATTCCATGGAGAGTAGGGATGATTTCCGGTCAATTCTGCCGTTTTTGCCGCTGATCCTTCGATCCTCCGCCGTTTTCTGGCCGGCGTCGGTGGTGGAAGCCCTCAAAACCCTCTCAAAAGGCCCAAGTCACAGCAATGTCAATTCCGGTCAACTCTTTGCCCTCGCCGTTGCCGACCTACGCAATTCTCTTGGACTTTCCACTCTCCATTCCTCCGCCTCGCTCGGCTTCTCCCTCTTCTTCGACGATGTAAGTTGAGCACATCCTTTTATTTTTTTTGAACTAAAGTCCAAATTTTCAGCATTGCATTTTTTTTTTAATTTATTTCATTCGTTTTTTAAAAATGTTTATAATTTGGTTCAGATGAATGAATTCGTGTGAGTTTGGAGTGATGAATGTGTTATGGTAGGCATATTTTATTTTGATCGGAGTTAACCATTTAGCTTTGGCGTTCTTCATTTTTGTCTTTGTAATAACTCAATTCCTAAACCCTTAACCCTTATATTTTATAGAAGTAAGTTTTATATCATTAGTTGTTAATTTGAAAAAGGTGTTCAAATAGTCATATATTAGGAGGTAATATATGCACTGCTTTTTATTTATAGCACCACATCAATCTTTTCTTTCGTGACCCTCTTGGTTTGATTCTAGTTGTTAGAGGTCTGACTCTGTGTTCATTTGTAATTTAGTCAAGTATGCTTTTATCCTAGTTTCCGGAAATATGGATCATGGAATTTAAAAGTTCTGCTATTTTTAACAAGTCTGAAGCAGATAATTATATTATAATCTGACTGTATTGATATTGTGATAGACAAGGGATTGGGCCCTTCCTTCTTCCCATTGATTTATTTGTAGTTACTAGCTAGGATAAACTGGAAATTCGTCTGGCCAATTTACTCGTGAAATAATAAGGCTAGAAGGTAATAATAGTTAATGCTTGCTCTTTCTTTTACTGAAGTTATGGTTGTCGATTCATGTATTCTTTCTCTATTTATTGACTGAATAAAAATATGTAGAACGGCTTGTTGAGACTTCTTTGGTTGGTTTTACTTTAGTTGATGAGTAAGGATCAGGCGGAGAAGTGGTTTGGAGAAGTGGTTCCATGCCTTGCTGATTTAGTGTTGAGGTTGCCAGCGTTGTTGGAGACCCACTATCAGAACGCAGGCGTTTTCAACGGAAAGGAAACCGGTCTTAGATTATTGGAATCGCAACAGTCAGGCATTGTGTTTCTTAGTCAGGTAAGGGTGTGTGTGTGTGTGTGTGTAAGAAGGATCGTGAATATCTCCTTCTGGGATTGGGTTATAGATTATGAAATATTGCAGTTCATTTTGGAATTCAAATTTCATACCTATATCATGGCCTAATTAAGGATTAATAGTGCAACTAATTTTATTCCTGCTATTTCAAATTTAAATTTTAAAGATTGAATGTTGAGATCTGTATCTGGTAATTTTTTTAGTCTATGCATTGCTTATTGTGGTCATTGCAGTCAACTCAATCATGTTAGATCTGGGTCTTAATTGTGTCCATGAATCATTCTTTTGAATTTTTTTCCTTATTCTATTTTAATGCTGAGATTCTCATTTCTATGGGGGATTATGTTACGGTTGTATTCATGCTTGTTTTCAGAAACTTATTCCTCAAATTACGTAAATCAGTGCAAATTTTCCTCATCATTAAACAAGTATATGCGGATTGCAAAACCTTTATCTCTACTTGGAATGAGCGACAATCCAGATCTGCTTCAAGTGATTAGTGGGGCTAAAATTATGATGAGGTGGCTGTTTGCTCATGGGTTGAAGGGTTTGAATAAGAGTGAAAGATCACACGAGCTGGGGGTATCAAAGAAGCTTAGCTGACTTGCGAATGAAACTGGGATTTTGGTGCAATTTCAATGCTGGTGATTGTTAATTGTGGTTGGTTTCTAGTGGCATTCAGACTTCATAAGTGGCAAAGTTAAAGAGTTATTTTATTATAGCAGTTTACAGTAGTGGGCCTTGGAAGTCTGTTGCCTGGTCAAAGCAGTATTCATTGGCTTTCTGAATTATATGTTTAAGTTGAAACACATTGGCCTAACTGAGCCTGATGTTCTAGACTTCTAGGTGTCTAAGGTTGCATCAGATTGAATGATTTTTACTCCTTATCATATTAGCATATTTGATGCATGAGCAAAAATAGAGTTGTTTTCTCTCTCTTAGATGTCTTTTTGCAATATTTTGTTTGAGTTTTGTTTAAATTCTGTCCAAGTTACTTAAGTAAGGGTATGTAGGTCACTTTAGCTTATTAGGACGGCGAAGGATTTTTTCTCTCATAAAATACTGCGCAATGGTTATGTTTTGGCAGTCATCAATAATATTTCAGTTTTCCTTTTATAGATTTCTTCTTGAGATTCAAAACCTTAGAAATCTTCAAGAAACCACACTCTTTCAATATTTAGGTATTTTCATCGGATTTGCCACATTTGTTTATTTAATTACCCCTGCTCATTCATGTTTCCCCTTCCCCTATGAGTTTCCAACATTGAACTTCTAAGCTTTTGTTTGGAGCATTTGGATGATCTCTTTATAATAAATTTAGATACTCCCATTGTTTGATTGTATTTTCTGAATTGAGTTTTAAGCTTCTTACACATCCAAAGCCCTAGGGAAGGATGCTAGGATCAGAGCAACTTGAAATTTATTAGATTCTAGGGGGCAATGATTTGTCCGAGTAATATACTGATAACAGATATGTATGATAGCTTCTGAAATAGAATAAGAAATTTCTCATCAAAGGTTTTTTTCGTTGTTGCTTCAGATGGTTTATTAATAACATAATCAATTAGTCTGCTGCAATCTGTTGCCGAAGATAAAGAAGAGATGGCCAAAACAAAGAAAAGAGACATACTGACAAAGTATATTTGGGATGACCATGTTCTCCGCATAAAAAATTTCTTTTTTGCTTGAACAGTGAAATGAGCTCAATATCTTTACTGATGCAGTATGGCTGCATTAAACCACAATCTCTGAGTATGAGGTTTTATGCTTATTTCAGGAATCGATTGCTGCTCTTCTGGTTTGTGCTGTTTTTTGCTTGTTTCCAACCAGTAATAGAGGCGCCAAACATCTTCCACCTATCAACTTTGATAATTTATTTGTGTATGTTTTCGTCCGTTGTTTATATTTCTGATTCTTATTTGTTTCTTAATTTTTGGCAGCTTGCATGAAAATGGTTGTCATTTACATATATTTTGTAACATAATTTTAGTGGAAAAAACTACAGTCTGCCTCAAGTTAACCATATGGCTTCTGGGTTAACACCTTTCATTGAATTCCAATTTGGCATGTGTTTGCATTGTTATCAATGTTTGAGCAATTGACAATGCCTTGCTTCTGAATCTCTTTTACATTGCTTAAATCATTTATACAATTGTTGATTTTACAGTTGTGCTACAGAAGCATAATTTCATTCTCTTAGCATCTCTTGCTTCTAGAAAAGTCAACTCGTATCTGTGTTTTTCATCAATTTGAGCTTGGTGACACTTATTTAATGCTTTTATATTGAATCTTTATCTGATAGAAAGTGAATAAGAATACAAAGCAGAATCTGGTTGAGTTTACGGCACTTTTTTTCTTAAGTTTACTTTTGGAAGTTTGGCCCTTAATCTAGTTTATGTTGTTAATGACTTTAATCATGTACGGAGTTGAAAATTAATTTTGTGTTTCTTCTCAGGCTTGTGGCCTTGGGAATTTTTTTTGTTTTGATTTTAGCATTGCGAATTAAGAAACATTGATTGTAAATTCTTAGTTGTTACCTAACTAATTCAGTTCTGTTTATGTTATTTAGTGGAAAAGTAGATAAAAAGTAGATCAATAAAAGCATGTAGATCTTGAATTGTGGGACACGAATTCACAAATAGATGGAAACCCACACAAATAAGCATCATTACTAGCACTCACACATATTTATGAGTGGTAGATATACATGTAATAACCTATTTTAAGATTTTAATGACTATTTCCTTTAAATTGCTTCAGGTGTTTAGATATACCCTTCCTTATGACTCTAGACTAAGGTTAGATTCCGGATTGATGAGAAAAAACGTGTAATAAGAGTGGAAGAATTTACTTCATCAATAAACAGATAAAAGAAAGCAAGCATCTCCTGCCCCAGCCCTTGATGATCCTAAAAAGAACAAATGTTTAATTGAAGCGTCCCTTCACCACCACCAAACTCCCCATACACAAATGAAAAAGAGAAAAAAGTAAAGGAAGAAGTAAACCTTATTGTTCTCAGACAAGGCATTGCTATTCCTATTGTGTTTTTTCTTACCACAAGAAGTTTAATATCAAGAGCAATGATAGAAATTTCTTTCTGCCTGTTTTATTTTTAGTCAGGAGTGTCAAAAACATTTATTTATTTTTTTTGTCTCAAAATCGATAAATTCTTGATTGTGAAGCTAATAAAAAGTGTAAATTTAGAGTTATGTGAGTCATTTGCTTGTTATGGACTGTGGCTAGTAGTGAACAGGCAGCATTTTCTGTTTTTCCTCGTTGAAGTTTTCATTATGTTCTTTTTTCCATAATGCTGTTTATTTTATGGTTTTCCTGAGGCAGGAGGGCTGGTTCATGCTCTTTTTTCTGTTTTCAGGTGTCTATATGAGTGTTATGATGTGAATCAGGAAAATAAAATAAAGTGCATTGTTCACTATTTTGAGAAGATATGCTCGGATATGCCAATGGGGAATGTCTCCTTTGAGCGAAAAGTTCTCCCTTTGAGGAACAGTCCATCTAACATTGTTTACCCAGAGGCTGATTTCTGGAGCAAGTCTACCGTATCTCTCTGCCAGTTGGAGGTAATGAATGAGCAATCAATCTAATTCAGTTTAAACTATAAATTCAAGTGCTCTTTGTAGACAATTTTTTTATCCTTAACAATCATGCTAGTTTCCTTGATCCCCAAATGATTTTGTCCCTAATTAATCTAGTATTTTATGCAATAGAAATGCAAGCATGTCTCTTATTTATATATATTCTTAATTAGCCAGTTTCATGAAAAAGTTTACCTGCTCTTTTTTCATCCAAAACTACATCCCACCCTCCAAAGAATCGCCCCTTCTCATGTAATACTATCAAAGCTTGCAATACGACTGGTTTCTGCAAATTGCTTCTAAATGGCTTTATGTTAACAATTCTATGTTAGGTTCGTGCTTCTGGTTTAATTGAGGATCAGTTAACTGAAGCTCTTGAAGTAGATTTTGCAAATAAATATATTGGAGGTGGTGCTCTCAGCTGGGGCTGTGTACAAGAAGAAATCCGTTTCATGATCAATCCAGAATTGATTGTCAGCATGCTTTTCTTTCCTTCAATGGCAGATAACGAGGCTATTGAGATTGTTGGTGCACAAAGATTCTCAAATTACACTGGCTATGCTATGTCATTCCGCTTTACTGGAGACTGTGTGGACCAAAAGAGTGTCGATACAATGGGAAGGCGTAGGACGAGGATAATTGCAATCGATGCTCTTTGCAGCCCTGGAAAGAGACAATATAGACTTGAATGTCTCCTTCGTGAAACTAATAAGGCATTTTGTGGCTTTTTTGATCAACATAAATGTCAACAATATCAAATGCCATTTGAGGAAAATGTATTTTTGGATCAAGTCGTAGGAAATGTTCCTGGAAGGTCCACACATAATATTTTGACCACAGATGATTCAGCTTCCTCTCAAGCAGCCAAACAAACCAGTTATCAGGTGACGAAGAACAACGAGGGCCAGGTGCATCACTGTCCAAACTATGAAGGTGAGATTGGTGTTGCAACAGGCAATTGGGGTTGTGGTGCTTTTGGGGGAGATCCTGAAATTAAAGTTGTAATCCAGTGGCTGGCAGCTTCTCAAGCACTAAGACCTTTTATCTTATACTACACATTTAATTTGGAAGCGTTGCAGAAGCTCGAACTGGTAGTACAGTGGATTCTATCGCAGAAATGGACTGTTGGCGAATTTTGGAATATTTTGGAGGAGTACTCGAGTCAGAGACTGAAAGGAGAAACCACAGTTGGCCTCTTCAATTGGCTTCTCCCCTCCTTATATGACGACGATCCAATGATTTTGGATGCGCCTCATACTACGTGAAAACTGTCTCGTTTTTGTTACACTTAATTCTCTTCTGTCCCCCTCCACCCCCCCCCCCCCCACCAAAAAAAAAAAAACAAAAAATCCTGTATTTTTTTCATCTGGAAACTTGTAATGCTGCATGATAATAGCAGGTGACGAGGGCTTTGAGGTTTTTGTTGTACAGTACTGGTGAGTTTGCATCACTTGTTTGGTTGTAACTGATTTTTCTTTGTACGACAAAAATTTGATTGGCAACTCTGATTTTGTACTCAATGAGAACTAATAATGTATGTTGTATTATTCATCTATTTCAATATTAGCCAGGACAGATATATGCAATTCATCCAAGAAAGATGTGAAGACAAATATCCTTCTCTTGTTATACTATAATCTCATGCAATGACATGAAAGGGCTCCTTAAAATGAATAGATTAGGTGCTTATAATTCAATTAACCAGTCAAATTAAATCGAATCGAAACTAATCGGTAAAATTGAAATTCTGATTTCGGTCAAATTGAAATTCTGCACCGAAATTCAATTGAAAATTTTGATTTGATTTTTTATTTTTGATTTTTTAAATCTTCATCAATTTTGTTTTGATTTTTTCATCTTGGTTTTAATCGAATCGATTTACTATTTTTCTATATATATATATATATATTTTCATACTTGATAATTATTTTTATATTTTTTTTATAAATTTCTCATCCAAACTAAAAATAAGTAAATAAAAATATATTTATAATTATATTATTTAAAATTTATCTAGTTTTTTTATAAGAATTCAATTAATCAAAAATAAAATAGTTATAATCGAACTAAACCAATTAATTCGATAAAATTTTGACGAATCAAAATTCGGCTAATCACAAACTTTAAAGATGATTTTTATAATGTAAATGAGATTTTATCAAAATTTTTCTAAATTAACAAGAATAATACCTAAATTTTAGATTTTAAAAGCTGACAAATTATTTTCAAATTTCAAATTTGTTACTATGCTGCTAATATATAATCACTGAACTATTACTTCCCATTATTAGAGAAAGCTGATTAAATGCAATTTCAGATATTTAAAACTACGTTTTCTTACAAATAATAAGAGAAATCAAACACGAGTCGTACAAAACAGCAATCAAAAAATTTAAACACGAGGAGTCCAAGTGTCCCACAAAATGAATAAATAATTTTTTTTTAAAAAAAGAAACATCACATTATCATTTTCCCCTGAATGGAGTTTGTGGGTTTTTAGTTCAAAAACATTTCCACTCTCTTTGTTAATTTCTCAAACTCAAATATCAAACAATCAGAGGAAGCGAAAGTATATCACTGATACTTTCCCTGTTGTACGTACTCAGACTCCTTATTTTCCCTTCTTTTGTTTCTTTCATTAATGGTAGCAATCTCTGGTTTTATTTCATGCAGGCAAGAACTCTTTGATGGGGTAGTCTCCAATTTTTCTTGTCTTTTCCGAGTCTTGTTTATATGGTTTTCTGGTTGTTTCTATTCACTTCTGGGATGGTTTTTTTTTTGGGCCATTGATAAAGTTTGATAATTGTATGGGTTTATTCTACTACTTTTTTCAATTTTCTTTGACAGTTTGATACTGTAAGACTTTCAGAAATATAAGTGAACATGTAAAAGTATATTATAGGTAGTGCTGAAGCATAGTTTATCATTGAAGGATCACTTATTTGTTGTTATATTTTAATTTTTTGCTTGATGGGATTTTATCCTCTAGTCACATATTGTATGGTATAAAATATAAATACTAAGGCAAGTTGCAGTCTTGAATGGCTGTGCAGGGAATGGAGCTACTTCAGCATACTTTAAGGCCGCAATTTTTGTTCACTCCTGTGAATATGAAATGTGTGATTGGATTCCCTTCTTCTTCTGGGGCTTCTCTGATGTGGAGAAAGAAACACCGCAGCACTATATTTTCCTCCAGTATGGGGCCTTTAGGCTTCTTTCAACCAAAACCCATAAGGCCACCTCTAACGGTACTTTTTCACTCTGGTTTGGTCCTTGATGCTGATATATAATATTTAATGATTAATATGTTTTTACTTATTTCTGTGCCTGCACATATATGGTCTATATAGTTTTGAAATGTGGAACAGGGTGTTGATAGCCGAGGAAGTCGAATATACGTTTCCAAAATAGAAGAATTACTAAGGCTAGGTGATGGGAATGAAGAGGAAGAAGAAGAGTCCAGTAGGAGTGAGGGGAAGGATGGAAGTGAGGATTCATTTGTTATGGATGCAGATGAGAGAAAGGAGTGGAGGCAGAAGATTAGAGAAGTGATTGGTAGGATTCCTGATGTTGAAGAAGAGACGGATCTTGTTGAGAAGAGGAAAAAGATGCAAAAGCTTTTAGCTGAATACCCCCTTCTTGTTGAGGAGGAGGATCCAGATTGGCCCGAGGATGCAGATGGGTGGGGTTTCAACTTGGGTCAGTTCTTCAACAAGATCAGCATAAAGAATGTCAAAAAAGATGACGATGAGAATTATGATAGTGAAAATGAGATAGTGTGGCAGGATGATGATTATATTCGTCCGATCAAAGACATAACTACTGCAGAATGGGAGGAGGCTATCTTTAAGGATATCAGCCCTTTAGTTGTTCTTGTTCATAACCGATACAAAAGGTACTTTCTAATTCTCTAGTTTCCTTTGGATCTATTTTTAAATCAATGATTATTTCTTATTTAAGTCAGTTTGTGTTGTTAATCTGCTCTTTGCAACTTAGATAGTAACCTGGTGATATCTCCTTCCAATGTGGTGTATGTGCTATGACAGTACTAAGATCATCTCATACTTGTTTTTCTTTTAAATGCTTCAGCCACCACTTTTCATCTCTCAAATTTAGTTAGTGCTTATACATGCTATGATTTTGAGGAGTTATTTAATGCTAATTTGGGCTTTGACATCAATCTTCTGGTTTTCTCTATCTAACACTTGGAATGCCTTTCTGGATCTGCTGAGGCCATGTTACTCCACAACCTTTTGATCTTAGCATCACCATTGTGGCTGCTGTTAGCAACTCGAATTCGGTGGATTTGATATTTTTTTTATATATATTTTCCAGAGCATACTGTATCAACTTATCCTCCTCATTTTTATTTATTTGGCCATGTGACTTCAATCGTTGTTTTACGTTTGCAATTTTACTGACCATATGTTAAGAAGTCGTGATTCTCAATGACTCGATGAACTTCTATATTGAATGCTATGTATGCACTATTAGTTAGATTTTTGTTTAATCTTTCTCGGGTTGCCTATAGTCATAATGTGCAACAAATTGGAAAATTTTCCTGTTCCTATTCAGTTTTATGACTAGTATCAGTGAAGGAGGTGAAAAACAATGTTTGGTATAATGTTTCATAAACAATATGTCTTACTCATCTTGTAAATTTTGCATCCCATCATCAGGTCCTCTGGAAGGATTCTTTCTTCTTTTTCCACAGGCACTGTTTGTCCCCAGCTCAAAAAATAGTGAAGAGTATTTAGATGATTTGGTATGCATTGGTAATGTAAGTAGAGGAGACAAACTTCTGATACATTCTGTGAGTGCCAGGGGAAAATAGAATTGCAAACAAAAGGTTGATATGCTAAAAGAAATATTTCGAAGAGGAAGTTGAGGCTCTATAAACAATCTCTGCTTTTAGCTAATGGCATTTTACCCTGGTTTGAAATGTAATTACAACGATGACT
Organism: Paulownia fortunei; assembly: GCA_019321725.1. Lineage (NCBI taxonomy): Eukaryota > Viridiplantae > Streptophyta > Magnoliopsida > Lamiales > Paulowniaceae > Paulownia > Paulownia fortunei. The sequence continues at coordinate 15,607,456 of CM033123.1, forward strand.
TCACTGTGATTTGCTTGTCTGTTGGTGGAAATGGACCATTATGCTTTAAAACCAATCTTGACATGTTATCTGTGCAAAAACTGGAATAGGTAGCTGTTTACTTTGTATATACTCTATGTTTGGACCACCTACCACAGAGCAGAAATTTTTGTCTGTCGCTGTTTGGGTCATGTCTTACAAGTTTATGACCATTTGATTTGCAAGGATTATTTAAGAACGCCTTTTCTATAGTATTTAGTCGGAGGAGGTCTATCGTCCATCAAATGGACAATCTTGGGCATGATTGTCAATGAAGGAGTCCCAACAGGAGGGGTTACTTGCGGTTCATTTTAGGTGAGGATAAGAGCAGGATAAGGTTAATTTGCATGTTAACTAAGTCAAAATATTGTTGGAATGGACTTTGTAACCACTTAAGAGATAAAAGGATATATAAAAAGATAAATAGCAATTACAACAAATAGTGCTGTAAATTCTCTGGATAAGCATGAAGCACAAAAAAAAAAAAAAAAAAAAAAAGCAACTGGTTACAATTACTAATAAAGTTTGTCAGTGTCAAGAAAGGTGTTTGTTGATGAATTGTTATTGAGTGCCGTCTATCTATGGAAAACAGCATAGTGATTAGGATAAGATTTGGTTTGCTGGGAGATAATACTGCATTTAAATACAAACAAACTAGAGATTATATCCATATTTGAGAAATATAACCCAGAACACCATAGAAAGAGGTTCTAGAATTACAAGAGGAACGCAAACACAACAATCAATCTCAACGACAACAATTCAATTCAATTCAATTCAAATCAAGTCTCAATGCTCTCAAATCCAATTTTCTCAATTTTAATGTTCTATTTTTCAGTGCTTTCAATATTGTGATGTACTCTTTCTTCAATTATACTTTTTATCTATGCAATCTGCTTTCATTTAGTTCATTTCACTCATAAAATCTTTAATTTGTTGTTACTGTTCTCTTGTTTTGTTTTATTTTAGTAAAGAACAACCTAAATTGTTAACTCCTAGTGGTCTAGACATATAAGTCAGAACTGGTGTAGTTACTTTCAATCCAACCAATTGTACTCAAATTAGATTTGGTGCATTATTTAATTTTCTCTTTCCACTTAACTACTGAATGCTGGCACACCGACATATTCGACCCATCGAGCCAAAAATATTTCTTGGCAAGGTACTACTACCAGCCTCAACTACTACCATGTGCTTTTCTCCCCATTGATTTTGGACTGTCATGTGCTCATTGCTCTATTTCCAGTGGTCCACTTAACTACTGAATGCTGGCACACCGACATATTCGACCCATCGAGCCAAAAATATTTCTTGGCAAGGTACTACTACCAGCCTCAACTACTACCATGTGCTTTTCTCCCCATTGATTTTGGGACTGTCATGTGCTCATTGCTCTATTTACAGTGGTCTTGCCAAAATTCCCATTCGCTTCTAAAAGCTTATTACCTTGATTAATCAAATGTGCGTGTGCCCCAAGTTTGCTAATCTGATGCAATGTGAAAATAAAATAATGTGCAAAACATTTACCGAATGATTGATCGGATTGCAGTACGCCCCTTCCAACTCAAATGCTTAGACCTCTGGGACATAGAGATTTGGGGCGTTTTTTAGAAGAAAGGAATCTAGAGTACAAGAAAATGGAATTAAGTAATTGATGGATGGAAGTATTTAAAACATTGCAAGACAGGTGAGTGAGATCATTGAGTGCATTAGATTGATTTGAGTTGAATTGTTGAGATTGGTTGTTGTTTAGATTGTGCATATGTTTCTTCTTGCAGCTTTTGAGCCACTTTTTATGCAGTTCTTGATAACTTACTCTTCAATATCTTGTACTTGTGAATATTATTTCTAGTTGGCATTTAGATTTAGAATTATTGAGCTTATCTTATTCCAACAAACTAGATCTTATTCTTATTACCATGTTGTTTCCTATTGATGGACGCCAGTAAAAGGTCAAGAGACACCTCCTCCAATAGTTGACAAACTTCATTAGTAGTTGTAATAACTTGCTACTTTTGCGCTCCATGTTTATCTAGAGATTCTCTTGCAGTTATTTGTTGTAACTGCTTCTTATTCCTTTTTGGATATGCTCCCTTATATCTTAAGTAGTTGCCAAGTCTTATCTTGTGAAAATATCTATGATTTATCCTAAAACCTTTCGAAAAGGCCTTATCTTTATACAAAATGACCCCCCCAAACAACCCTTGCTGGAACTTCTTGTCGAGACACAAGTTCTTAGAGACATCTTCAAAGACAAAAAATGACATCAGTTGGTACTAATTTGAAAAGTTACATTATGCTTTAGAATAAGTAGTAAGCATCAATGATGAACTTAATCAGAGGCCCTACTGCTCTAACTCCTATTAGATTTGGTTTTAACCGAATTATCGTAATCAAAAACTTAAAATGACAAAGTTGCGTAAAATAGCTTTTTCACTTCACAATTTTTATGCTCATAAAATATATTTGAATAACTTCAGACCAAAGGAAAATGAAAAGATTCGGGATGAGTTAGAGAAAGCTGTGCACATCATATGGAACTGCAGGCTACCATCACCAAGAGTAAGTAAAGCTTCTTCCTTGATCTGTATATATTCATCTTCAATTTTGAAACTGTACTGATGGGCATTCGCAAACAGTGCGTCGCCATAGATGCCAACCTTGAGCTTGATTTGGTCTCTGCTCTACGAGTCTCTGTTTTCCCAGAGCTCATTTTCACTAAAGCAGGGAAAATTTTATACCGTGAGAAAGGTGAAGTTCCATACGGTATTCAACCATTTACCCTGAGAACTAATCTTATCTTTTAGCTAATTTTTCATTATTTGGTGTTCAGCAATTCGAACAGCTGATGAGTTATCCAAGATAATGGCATTCTTTTACTATGGAGCAGCCAAGCCCCCATGTCTGAGCGGAATTGAGAACATGGAAGAAGCAATTCCTACTGTTCAAATCAGAAGTGATCATTTATAAATCCCGTGGCATAGACATCTAGCATTATCTACATCGTTTATCGAACAGTTGTTACTGAAATTGGTCGGAAAATATGCTAATGGTCTGTAAATATTTTTTCAAGTTCTGAAATTTTGGTTATATCATTTGGTGAAACTTCGAGTGATATTTAAGCAACATACCATGGAGAAGGCTACCATCTTTTCTGAACTCATTGTGGTAATTCTCCAGGCAGATACACCGTTGAATGATTTGTTGATTAGTTTAATAGGTTTAAATTTCTGCCACACTTCAGGTCAATTGCCTTGTTGCAGACCCACAATCAAATCTTTGGCTGAAAGCGGTTACTTGTGCCTGTTGGGTGAGCATGGAAAGATCACCAGTTATGAGTTATGTGGCTTTTGAAAAGGCACAGCATATAATTATACTATTAGATGGAGGCCATTCTATATGGCTGGTCAATGGAGATCTTACTTCTTGAAGTCTGTTGACTGGGGTTTGTGAATATTTTCTGTCTAGTAAAGTTTTTGCAAAATCTTTCAAAATGACATATAGGAACTCATTTGAGCTGGGGTAGCCTGTTTCATGTGTCTGCATTTCTTACATGTATGATTTTTCAAAAAGAGAATTTTATATTTGTTTAGAGAACATCTTTCTCTTGAAATTGCATGAATAGTAATGGGTATATTATCTTGAGCATGAGTTTCATGCCCCATATATTTTCCTAAGCACAGGTTTGGTTTCAAACCCTGGTTTCAATAAGGGTACACCATGCCAATGTAACTGGTTGATCAGGTGCCAACATGCAGTAACTATACGTGGCTGAGCTGACTGCCAATCAATCAAAAGCTCTTAAGGTAATAATCGTTGTAATTCCAATTCGAATCACAAGTATAACACATATGAGGTTCTTTTCAGCTTGATAGTAATTCCTTAATTGTTGTATTTTACGTGAGTATAGTTCTTATCATGCAACCACTTTCAAGTTTTTGGCGATTTTCAGAAAACTCACAGTGGGTTTCCTATGAAGAATTCCCACTATCTTCATTTCTACTACTCCATACAAAAGTGCTGTTTCGGAGAATGCATAACAGAGGACGTGGATCTTTAAATTCTATTAGTACCTTAATGTTTTGGCTTGCCAGCTAGGAACAAGCTGATCAAATTGTATTTATAATATATAAGATGCCTTACTAAAAGTTTGATGCTGCTAATGTCCATCTTCATTCATCTCTCGAATTTATTTTGTTTGTCGAAGTGGCAAAACTTTTGTTACTACTTGTTCTGCAACCTAATCATTGCGGATGCTCTCTTACTACCCTACGATTTTCATCTGATTTGTACTAGAATTGGAAAGGGCGGTATAAGAACTGAGGTTTATTAGTCAATCACTTGTTGTACTTTCCGCAACAACAGAAGGCTTTGTGGTAATGGAAGCGGAAGGCAAACAACTGGAATGGGTTGGAGCCGTCAAATTCACAATCAGCAACACCAACTGTTCGTTTCTCTGTCTTTCCCCCAAAACTGTAAGGCATTTTCCTGTACTATGAGAAACCCAGAATCTGAATTCTCGATGGTTCAACTTCTTGGGTGGATTGATTGATTTCCAGTCTGCATCTGCTAAATTACTCAGCTTTTTCAGTGCTCGAAGATTCACTGTACCATGCTTGTCAACTGTAAGATAGGTCTCGTCGGAGCATTTGTCCATGTAGTTCCTGAATCTGGTGTTCCATGAAGAAAGTTTATATGAGCGAAATGGTATGTTAGTATTTGTGGATGTGGTGCTGTGTATGTGTGTGTCTCTGTCTGTATCTTTCTGTGATTAAGTAATTGAACAAGCTCGCTCATTGTGTATCTAGTGCATGTGTGACATCATGAGATAATACATGGTTTATGCAGCTAAGCACCAGTATTCATGCCTGCTAGTCTTTCTAGATAAAAAGTCTTTTGTCACCCCAAGATAACCTCTAGAAAGTACTGGGATGGGGTTGCAAAAAGTAATCTTGGATTACCTATGATAGCCAGAAGCTGAACCAGAGGTAGATTCCCAGCCAAAATAGGAATTGTTTTTAGTTGACTCACCACCTTTAATATTTGGCACCGAGTAAACACCTCTGTCTTTTGAACTCACATAGTCAGACTGTAAGGCCCCAGCAATAAGACTGTCGTCAGATGCAGTCATGTGGGGATATGCTTCACTTGGAGGACATTTATCTGTATCGCATGCTGTACATTGGCTGCAAAGGCGATCACTCTTCACACGTCCAGTGCCACCCACAATGGCTGCTTGAGTGACTGCCAGGACAATAGCAAGAGAAAGGCAGTAGTAATCCATTCTTCCTTTTCTTTCCTGGGCTTCTTTTGGTTCTGCATCTGACTTAATATGCTGCACTCTCATTCTTGATTTCATCAATACACTAAGCTATTTTTGTCATGAGATGAATGGTATTGTTTTTTTATGGCACGCTGGCTACCATGTATAATGATCAACAGCTAGAGTTATGGTTGGCAGTTGTTTTTATTCATGACATTGAAGTTAACTACATTGAAAAATGAAGCGCTCTTATTCTATTCGTCCAAACAAATCTTAGGTTTGTCCTGGTATCAAAAAGATTGTAATTTATGCACCCCTTCATTTGTCATTGTTTCTTAGTTCTTTTTAAACTCATTATCTTGCAGTGATCGTTATATTGCTAGAATCAATGAGTTTCACCAAATTAGTAGTGCATTTAACTCGTACTGAAGCTGTAACCTCAGTGGCACTTACATTCATCTTGTGTACATACATGTAGAACATTGAGCATCCATTGATTACTTTCTTCTCTGTGTTTGTTTTCCAATGAACCTCTATTTGGTTGATAATATCTGAAAATCATTCTGCATCTGTTGTCAGTTTCTAGATTCTTGGCAGATTCTATTTTGGCCTGCCATATTAAATTATGATCTCAAGGCTGTACAGATTTTATTTTCTTCAAATGGACATCGGTTTACTGATACTTGATGCCTCAGTTGTCTCTTCTGTTTTTGTATTTATTACAACAGACGGCATTATTCTTAGTCGTGTATTTTAACATTCAGAAGTGATGGTTCCCTTGCTTTGCACATCCTAATCCACATTCCTATATGCATATAGCTGTTGATCATCTTCTTTGCAAGATGCATTGGTACACCATAGTGGTTAGACGATCATCGACAGACAAACGTGGTCTCAGTTCTTACTTCTGCATATTCTTGCTGAGTATATACAATTACTGGTATAAAGATATGATTTGGTATATCAGCTGGAAATGTAGGAATGTGGAACAAGATGATCTTTTACAAAACAATCAACTTCACACAACAATGTAGCAGTGGTTTTAAAAACTTGGAAAGACAATTCAAACACCAATACTCCCCTTTGAAAGTATCAGACATCTAAAATTAGCCTGTGCCAAAGTGAGTGATTTACCACTCTTTCTTGTATCGTGCATAAGGTTTTGTCAAAGTTGAAATCAGACAGAGAACTAAATTTCTCTTCTTTGCCATATAATTTGTTGAACTTGAGTAAAATGTGACAATCTTGAGGCAAAGGGCATCCAAATCTTGGCATTAAAATATTTTTGGGTAAGTTTACCAATTAAGTAGCCCAAATGATGTATATTTTGGATTTTTAAATGAAGTCTAAATCAAAGTTCATAATAAATTTGAATTTGTTAAATGGGTCAATTCAAAAGAAAAAAAGACTTTAAATTAGTTAATTGGGTCAATTTTTTTTTAAGTATAGCCCATTAAGCAATGAGATGAGGTGTTCAAGCCCAGTCAATCGAATAGCATTTTGCATTTAAATGATGGTTAATCAAATTGTGCCATGTGGCATGCGATCTTTGTTAAATTAGGATAAGCTCTTTTAATAAAAATTATATATATATATATATAGATATATAGATATATAGATAGATAGATATTGAAGATATAATATCAAGTATGTTCAAGTGAGTTAACACTTTTCTTAAGTAACGCTTAACTTTCTCAATAAAATTATAAATTGGAGATCTCGCTAAGTAACTTTCGCAATAACCATGGAACTACTTCAGATATGGCATTCAAACTTCATTATCCACATTAGCCCTTAATTTCACCCTTTGTTCTATATGAATATAAGAACAAAACAACTACTCACAACAACGTAAGAGTAATTCAAAAAACTTGGAAATACAGTATTAACTACTCTGGTTGCTTTTGGTCTTTTCACATTCTGTATAGGGTTACGGCTGTTAAAATTATATCCACTTGTTTAGAACTCGATTTTGGTACTAGTCCACAACGATGAAAGTCAAACCATGAGCCTATCAACAAAGCAAATGCAATAAAATTTTCAAAGATCTTTCTTTTCTTTTCTTACTATATTTTTTGGAAAGGGGTTCATGTTTTCAAAAATGACTCCTATTATTTCGAATCGATTAATTCAATGAATTAGAATGAATCAACTGATTGATAGCTCTAGATCAAATGAAATAAATCTAAATCATGAACATGAAGATAGAGAGTATGGCCCCTCTGGTTTTCTGCAAGACAATATGAATCATGCATGAAGCTGCAGCTACAGAAGAATTTGTTGAACTTGAGGAATATAATATTGATGCAACAATCTTGAGGCAAAGGGTATCTAAATCTTACACATACCATGAAGAAAGAAAATTGAATAAAAACATATTATTAAGGTTAATACTTCATCCATCTTAGTAAAACTTACAAACATAAGCAAAAAAGTTCCCATTAACATAACCTCAAAATCACTTCCATGCACCAGAAGAAAAGTATATAAAGGACACAAATTATTAGGCTAAAACAGCCTTCTACTATAAGTTTTTATCAACTTACAACTTGTATTGCAACATGTGAGAACAAAAACTTTCTTTTTGTTCCCACTTTTTCACTCATTTTCAAGAACTAGATTCCTAATATTTACATGGATATAAGCACCACACTCAAAAATAAAAATAAAAATAAAAATAAAAATAAAAGACACATGGATTATGCTATACTATTAGTTTCCATCAACACAAATATACCCAAAAAAAAAAAAAAAAAAAAAAAAAGGACTTATGCACCAGTGATACATGACAACATCCTGTGGCTTCTAAACCTCACAAGTTGCTTGGGCTTAGCAGCAGCAGCCTCCTCCTCCAAGGCAAAACCCCGGCCACGGCCGATGACGTGCACCGAGTTGTATCGCCTGTGGTGGGCCCCACGGAGGCCCGAAACCTTGTCGGGCCCCGGGATAACATACTCTTGTTTCTTGCTGAAATAGTCATGGTGATCATCTTTTATGTAGAAATCTGCTATGTTGTAAGTGTGGGATGCTGCGCCAGAAGAGAGGCATTCGTACTTCCGGCGAGTCTTGTTCTTCTTGAGTGACTTATACACCATTGGAATCAGTCCTTCCATTTTTCTTTTTTCTCTGTTGATGACTCTTTCTGCAGGTTTTTCTTCTTTCTAGAGGGGTTGGGAGGGGCAAGTGAATTAGTTTGAAGACTTCCTGGTTTATATGGGTTTGGTGGGAATTTGATCAATTATTATTATCATTATTTTTTTTGTGTTTTTTCTTCTTCAGATTTTCCAGTTTAATAATACTATACAAGAGCTGGAAGCACACAACACGCCACCTTTTATTTGACTTGAATAATCTTACAAGAAACAAACAAATGAAACTCAAGAGTTGTTTTATTTGGTGTACATGGTATACTGACAACTATAGATATAATTTATCTATAATAATAGTAGGAGGATGTTTGATTAAGTTTATTTAATTTTTTTTTTTTTTACAAAATGCTACATTTTATAAAATATTTTTAGAGTTTAGAATTTATTTTAAAAACTAAAAATTTAACGTGTTTGCATAAAATAAAATTATGAAACTTATAAAATATTAGTAATAATAATTTTAATAATTAATTTGATTAAATTATAATAGTTTGTTAAGATTTTAAAATTAGTCAGGAAATACTTACTTTTTTTAAAAAAAAAGAGTTTATTTAATTCTAATATTTTATTTTTGGAGTTTATAAGTTAATTTTTTAAAATTTTAACAAATACTTTAAAATATTTTATAAGATATTTATAGACTCACCCAAACACTATCTAAATCGAATTATTTTTTGGTATGTTTCGAACATGTTTTTAAGCAAGTATTATTGACAAAGTACATAAATTCATTTTTTGGGCATCCAATTCCAATAATGAATTATTCTTAATGCCTTTCACAATTTGGGTTTGCAAAACAAGGTACATTAATCTATTGGGACATAATTTACTTTGATGGGCTGGTGAGGTTCTTTATGGATGATATAATATTTTTCAAGAAATGGGATTAAAAATATTTCTTAATGGCAAATAATATAACATTTTAACACCATTAGTAATATTAAATCAAAATTAATTAAGAAGAAGTGATTATTAAAAGAATAATAAAAGCAAGGTATAACTTGCACATTTATTCTTCTATTTTTTTATTAATTAAATAATGAAATCTTCTTTAGTTTTTGATTTGGTCAAACATAGCTAGTAGTTTCCCAATATTTGCCATGTCAAACAAGTGTAAGCTTACCCAATTGATCCCCTTTTTTTCAATAAAATGTGTTGGTGAAAAGTCTTCCCTATCTTTTTCAAGGAATAATTTTTCCTCTCTATCTCTTTCCTTTATTTATTTAGCTATTTTAATTGTTTTATTTTTGTTCTTTCTTGAACAAATGATTATAAAATAGTATTTAGTTAAATTTATTTAAAAAAAATTATAAGTTTCTATATCTTATAAAATCTTTTCATAAGATGTTACACTTATCTATATCTTATAAAATCTTTTCATAAGATGTTACACTTACTTTAAAAATAAGTTTTTAAAGTGTTTGGGTAAAATAAAATTATGAAACTTATAAAAAGATATTAGTAATGTTAATTTTGTAATTATTATGATCAAAACTTAAAAAAAATTTAAAATCCTAAAATTAACTTAGAATCTCTATATATATTTTTTTAAAGAAGCTTCCAAACTTATAAGCTCAGTTTTTAAAAATTTACCAAATATTTTAATATAATGTATAAGCTCGTAAATATATTATAAGATATTTTAAAAAATTTATAATCTTATCCAAAAAAATCATGAGTTGAATTGGAAATTGACTGTCTGATCCTTAGCAGCTTCCCCTTGAAGAATAAAGATTAGGTTGTTGTATACTTTACTATATATATATATATATATATATATATATATAGAGAGAGAGAGAGAGAGAGAGAGAGAGAGAGAGAGAGAGAGAGAGATCCTGGTCAATACAATTCAACTTAACAAAATCATTAGATTCATAGGTAAGACAAATTGAAATAAATTTGGTTTTTGCAATGGAATTAGATAAAATGATTGCACTCGCAAAGAAGAACAACAAAAGGTGTTAGGCTTTGTTTGGTTCAATGAGAGGAAAGAGGAAGTATGAACTAGGACCAGAATGTGTAATATTTTTTTTCTCAAATTGTTTGATATGGTCTAAGGGGGCTAACATTTAGCCACTTGTAAAAAGAGGCTATAAACTCCAACTTTATTATTTTTTTTGGGAGTGAAAAAACAAGGGTTAAATAAACTTTACTTTTTTATTATTAATTTTGCATTAAATACCCCTCTATTAATAATATTTTCAAATACATCCCTAATTAATAAAAAAATATATTAATGGATAAAAATACCTTTGAATTAAATAAAATATTAAATCTCATATTTTGCCCTCTCTACAATAAAATATCAATTAATTTGATCCCATATTTTACTTAAATCTAATTTTATTAAATAAATAAGCCTATATTTAAATTTAAGATAAATAAATAGCAAAATATAATTTTAATAGTGTAGAGAAGAGACATTAAATTTTTAAAAAACATGTCATATAAATTTATATTACTACCATTATATATATTGTTTTAAAAAGTAAGTATTAAAGTTTAGTGTCAAATTAGTTGATATTATTTAATAGTATAATTACTTCTATTATATAAAATGTGTATGTGTAGGTCAAACATATTAACTAATTTAATTTCAATGTGTAGCAATTTATTTGTAAGAAAATTTAAAATTTAAAATATAAAATAAAAAAATATTATAATACTCATTGACAATCAAATGTCAGTCAATTTGATCTCAAATTTTTTTTAATATTAATATTATTAAATAAATTAAACTTTAATTAAATTCAAAATAAATAAATAACAAAATATAATTTTAATAATATAGAAAAGACATTAAATTTTAAAAATTTATCTCACATAAATTTATTACTCTCATTTTATATATGTTGTTTTAGAAAGCATCTCATTGAATTTTTTTTCCCACTCGAAAGTTCATAATTGCATTAATATACTTTCTAAGATTTTTTATTCTTTATTTTTTAATTTTGATTTTTTTTTTACATATAAATAACTACACATTGAAATTAAATTTGTAAACATATTTGAGTTACACATGCACACCATAATAGAATCATATATATTATTAAATAATATTAACTAATTTGACTCTAAATTTATTACTTATTAAAGATTATATATAAAATAATAATATAAATATATGTGATATTTTTTTAAAAATTTAATGTGTCTTCTCTATAGTGTTAAAGTTAAATTTTGCTATTATTTATTTTAAAGTTAATTGAAGACTAATTTATTTAATAAAATTAAAGTCAACTTAATTGATAGTAAATTATAGAGGAATCAAAGTACTTTACACTTTGTAATAGAGGGGGGAAAGTAAATTTAATCCTTTATGTACCAGGATATTTCTATCAATCAATATAATTTTTATTGGTTTAAAGAAGTATTTGAATATTTTATGAGTAGAGGATGATATTTAATGCAAAATCAATAATACTAGAAGGTAAAGTATTTTTAATCCAAAAAAAACAAAGAACAAACCAATTTAAAATCAAGAAAAAGAGTATAATTATTCACCATCTCTTATAAATATGATCAATTGCTATGTGATTGAAGATCTCTCACCGTAGTCTTTCTACTTATGTGGTTAGTAGCATTGGTTTCATATTTGAACCCGTGAATAAATTGATTTTTTTTGTCGGTCGCAGCTTAAAGTATGATAAAAATTAATTTTTTTTTTTTATATTATATAATATGATAATGTAATAAGTTAATTATTATGTATAGTGTACAAATAATAAATAATTAATTAAAAAATACATGTAATAATATTCAATATCCAAATAACCACATATATATATAACTAATTATCAAGTTTAAAATTTCTAACCAAAAAAAAATATTGATTCTAACAAATTTGATTGATTTTTTAATCTGTTTTTAACCGACTTTGATCAATTTTTTTATTTTTTGCTTTTGGTTGTATCAGATCGATTATCATTGCGCAATTGAAAAGATGATCTCATTCTATTTTTAAAACATTGATGAGTAGGTTGTATTTTAGCATTAAAAGTCATCACTGTTAGACTTTACTAATTGTTCACCCAATCCACTTTTGGCCCCTCAAAATGAGTAGTTATATAAAATATTGAAAAAGATACCAAAAGGTACCCAAAAAGAAAATGACTCCACCAACAAAATCAAATTGCTTTTCCATCCAAGAAAAACATATTTTCAAATTCTCTGAAATTCTTAGAAACTCCCCATCTGTCTATCCCCAAGTCCCACTCATTTGATTTTCTAAGATACATAATATATTGTCAGATATTGTCCAAAACAAGGGGGAAAAAAAAACCAGTTGAAAGCATGTGAGGAGCTACCAGTATTATTATCAGATGATAAATAATGTTTCTTGGCTGCATTAATCTTATAGTGGTGTATTTCAAATTGAACACATGTCTCCCTAAGATAAAATCCAAGAAATGTTAGTTTCTACATCTCAATAATTAGAACAAGATCAAGAACCCTACCTCAAAAATAAAATAAAATAAAAAATTATACCTAGGTCTAGAATATTGAAGTATTCTTTTATTTTAGGCATTCTTATGTCCACCATTAATATTTAATAGTGTTATGATCCAATCAACATCATGCTATATCAGCAAGGACCATAAAATAACATTTGCAAGAGGCATTATTGACCAATTCACAAGTAGGAAAGCATGCTAACAAAGATTTCTTCAATTATTATTATTTTATTTGTTTTGAGTATTTCCATCTTTCCACTTGTGGGATTTATTCTATATGCTGAGCCAAGTTGGAGAAGAATTCTTTTGTGGAATTCTAAATCAGATAATGGCTGCCTAAGATGCATGCATTTAAAAGTTGATTGGTTGAAAGCTATAGTTGAGCTGTTATTTGACATTATCTAGAAGAAGTGCAAGGTTAAAGTTATAATTATATTATGGCTTTCTTAAATTTAATCCTTTTTCTCAATCTAGAGTTTTGATAAAAGATTGTTTTTCAATAAAATAATGTCTTAGTGCCCCCATTTTTGGGTTAGCTTTCCTTGTATTAAAAGTAGGGGAAATTTTGAAAAATATGTCCATCCAGACTCAGAATCCCATGTCTTTATATTTCTCCTAAAGTATGCAGTGGAGCATATGAGAGATTCTGCATAATGGATGAGGTGTTTTTGTCATGGTAAAAGTTAAATGATAAAAATAGGTAAAATTGAAAATATAACAGCTTCTTGAATCTTGAAAATAGGTCTTACTCTCAAAACTAACAAGGCAATTTCTAGTTTTTACTTTGTTGGAACAGAAGGCATATCAGTCATTGCTTCAGAAAAATATTAGGAGTACAGGGGATTTCCCTAAATACATCCTTAGTTTCATTCACTATTATGCAACTTGGGAAAAAATTTCAAGAATGTTTTTGAAGTATGCATGTTTCTTACATTCTGAAGGCCCTCTTGGCCAAAGTTTTTTTGTGTGTGTGTGTGTTGGGTTGGGGGGGAGGGGAAGTTGGGGGTAAAAGTTCGCGTTAGCTTCCCAGACTGCGGATTGGCTCAGTGAGCCCATCCTCAAAGCTTAATCATCATTAAATGAAAAAATAGCAATACAGGAATCAAGTCTGAACCTTGAAGCACAGGAATGCAGCATACAACATTTCCTTTCATTTACAAGGTTCTTCTTATCTCAAAGGAAAATGAACTGGACAAAGGCAAAGTGCCCCAGAAAGCTCAATCTTAATCCCTTGCTCAATGGGCATATCTGTAAGCGGTACGACTCAAATCATCAGCAGCTATCTGCTAGCAAGTCTCTACCTACAGTATGGAAGTCTCATAACCCTCCAATGTGGTGAACTTGGGAGTATTGTGACTTGTGACATTACTGATAGTTGTTTCTGGCAATCGAAGATTTCTTGCTGATAAATGGTGGAGTAACAAAAAAGTTACAGTTACATAGGCAACAAGACTTTAGAGACTAGAAGATAGAAAGGATGCTCCATGAGGAATCAGTTGATTTAAAAGAAGATAAATACCTTTAGTCATGGACTGTTTAGACCATTGAGAAGTGAATGGGGCAGTTCCCTCTTTGGAGTGAAAAGGTAGAGGAAATGAGAACCATGCATCAATTTAAGTGAAAAGAAATGCTTACTTTTCCCCAGACATGTTGCCATCAATCTAGAAATTCATTATCTTCACAAGTTTTTGGCTCCCATCCTGCAACAGTAACAATACAAAGTAATTAAGTGCTAACAATCAGAAAAGACGTACATATCTAAAGAAATTGCACATGAAAATAATCATGCCATTGAGATGCTTTACAGGGAGGAAGTTCGGCTATAAAATGGTAAAAACTTAACTGGTTTCCTCATTCATCTTTAAAAGAAACAAAGATGTCCAAACAGTGAAGTACTTAACTTTCATGAAATGAACCAATCCCAATTAGAGCCAAACTACATATCCCAGACAGTCAATATAGAAATGCAGATTGAAAATAAAGATTTGAAGCAGCGAAGACAAAAACATCCAAATAACAATGTATGTCAGAACCACAAGTGTCAAAATTAGGACAGCATCACCATCTACCCACTTTCCAGATCCCAGCCAACACATGCACACCTGCATCTGAGAACCCAAATTATTGCTCAGTGCAAGTAAATCTCAGAAAGCACGCGAGTTATTAACTTCTGGCATTGGCAACAGAGAAAATTCTCACCAGATTTTAGATGTTATGCAGAAGCAGAATGGTGTCACTAAATTTAGGAAGTATGAAATCTTCAGTCTCATTACGGACATTTATTTATTCATGGGGCCATGGTGGAGGTGGGGGCACATACACAGGTTACTCGGCACATGCCTCTTAAATTGCAAAAGTAAGTGAAGCAATTTCACAAATAAATCTTATAGCAAGAAATTTCTTCACATCAAAATTCCACCATTTGAAACTTTTTGCGACTAACATGGTAAAAAGACTTCACAGAGAAAGCCACCCAATAGACTTCAGAAAGACAAGACCGCATTAAAGAGTGGATGGAAAGAGTAGTATGTATATCACGCATGTACCTTGATAGCTATTCCTACAATTAGTTCACACATGTACCTTGATAGCTATTCCTACAATTAGTCCATCAGTTTAGCATCCATCTTTGTTCCAAATCACTTACCTCATAATGAAGTCAATGCTACAATAAAAGACTCAACAAGATAAATGTGAGAATTATCAATGCTGAAATGAGTGGAAGTGACAGTCAAAATGACACATTTTGATGGAAAAAGGGGACTCATACTGTGTTCGAAAATTCTCAACCAGTAACCTAAAAACAAACCTAGTCCATATAGCAGAGAGAAAACAAGAACTACTCAATCATAGTTTTATGGACAGAACACTAAGACTCCAAATTCATCTAACATTTCTTTGAGAAAGCAATGAGCCAAAATTAGTACCCCAGATTCCATTACATGAAAATTTAATGCCTGTTCATTTTCTTCACATAGGCACCACTTTTCATTTTCATTACATAGGCACCACTTCGCAATAATCAAATAAGAGTTTGTGAAGCTTTTCGTAAAAACAGGTTAAGTGAGAAGAGGTCTTCAGATTTCATCTTTGCAATCTATAGTAAAAGATCATTCAAGTGGTCTTAAAAGGTAAAATTGCGAACAACAGGAGGAAGGTACTTCCTAGTTGATAGCAAAAATAGAAATAAGAAAGAAACTTACTTTCAATTATGACTACTTGACCTGAAACAATTGATTTTCCCAGTAATATGTCCAATCTGAATCGCCAGAAGCAACTAAGTCACCCCCATTCGTGCATATAGACTCCACAGATGTATTTAGTCTATGTGGGCACAATTTTTCCTTCCCTCGTGCATAAATGCAGGGTTCATGCTCAAGAAGGATAGGTGATACATCACTGTCTATCCCCAGATCATTTTCTTCATTTGCCCCAGACTCGGTCCCCAGATGAGATCTGCATCTGTTTATACCCAGATCATTTTCTCTGTCTCCTCCGGATTGAGAGAGTGGGTACAACATTAGCTGTTTATCAGAAAACCTATCAGCATCAATCTCTTCATCTGACAAACACCGGCAGCAATCAAATTCAGCTTCATCAATTCTGTGCACCAATCCATCTCTCCATGATATCCTCATCTGAGATAGTGCTAAATTCTCTATTGTGGAATCAGACACCCAAGAACAAACACTGTCCACATTTTTTTGAAGTTGAGCAAGGCTAATGCTGGAAGTTAAATCCATATCTGCACATTGGAAACCTATACCAGGTGCATCCGATATTGACATCTCACTTCTAGGTGACAGACCCACTTTATTTAGAGTTTCTGTTATTGAATCAAGTTCAAATTGAACGGAATTTCTGTGATGTACCTCCACCTTTGACCCTCCAACACATCCATATGAGCTCGAGTCCGAGTTTGGTGTTTGAATGATATTTCCACAACTTAAAGAACCCAAAGAGAATGCAGAATTATTCTCTATCACATTGTGCCTCAAAATTGCCCCCTCTCCCGAGCTCACACTATTGCAGTTAGAAGTAGAATTGGGAGTAGTAGCCAACAAATGCTCATGCATTTTCTTGATTGAATGTCCCAAAAAACCCTGGAATTCAGGATTTTTTCGAGGAGAAAGTATAATAATCCTGGCTGTCCTCTGGCTTGCTGCATGACCTACACTACCACTGCCAGTATAGTTGCTGTTATCACACCCTAAATTAGATACTTTTCCACATAATGTCGAAGGTGAAGACAGTAATTCAAGTGAGATAGAAGCATTACCACGAGTCATTTTACATTGGTCTAACCTCTTTTCTGAATCACTTCCCTGATTTTCAAGCCCCTCACTGCACGGAGATAACAGCCAGCGCACCGAAGCCTCACCAAGTAAAGGAATCGAAGAATCCTGTGATCCACTAATCACATTCCCATCATTCTTTTCATCATCAAAAAGATTAACTTTTTCACAACCTCCTTTGAGACTCCCTCTTCGCCTGCACTTTCTCTTATCGGTGACCCCCGAGAGAAGGTGGCCTGCACCATAACAAACAGGTGTTGCTGCTGACTTCGCAACCAGCATTTTAGAGTGAGATCCACATTGGATTTCAGGAGATACTGAGGCCTCCACAGGAGGTGTTTTCACATCAGTATCACTATTACCATTAGCTGTTTTCGAAACTGACTCCTCTCTGACATTTTCACGACCATCAAAGCTTACAGAATCTAAACCACACGCACTTGCTATTCTCCCCGCAGGAGTACAACTCTCAATACAATCCAAATTACTATCAAAAGATACTCCAAATTGCTTAATTGGTGGCTCACCCGAGCCATTTTCTTGAGAATTCTTCAACTTTGATTCCAATCCTTCAGACCCTTTCTTCAATTTTTCCACCGGATTTCCCTGACCAGAACAAAGCTTAGATCTTTGGGCATTTTTATAGGTGTGTTTGTTGTTAGTTTTACCGTATTGCTTCATGTTAAGGCATGGCGGCTGGTTTTTCTTGGATTTCTGTGAAAAGGGTTTTCTAGGTACTTCATTTTCTTTGGATCTGGGCCTCACCTTTAATGTAGCTGCAGATGATTTCACAGAGACAGTGTTTGTTATTGTGGATAAAGTTTTGGGCTTTCTGTCAAGATTGGTTCTTGAAGAAGAAGAAGAAGCAGCAGCAGCAGCTGACGAAGCAGCAGAAGAGGAATTTGAAGAGTGTAAAAATCTTAAACAAGCCTTAGGAGCTTCAACAGAAACAGAAGTAGAAGCAACAGCAGCAGCAGCAGAAGAAGAAGAAAGATTTAAGCTTTTTTTGCTATTGGGTTTGCGAATTTGAAGTCCATTTAGATGTTGCAGTGGACTTCTCTTCTCAAAACCTTCTTTCTTGTTCTTCTTCTGCTTCATCCCTTTTTTCTGTCTCTCCATTATCTGGCTCTGCAAAGTTTGTTGTGCCTGCAAATTGAAATGAACAATTTTTTCTATTTTTCTTTTGTAGTGTACCGTTGGTTTCAAAACAGTGAAAATGGAGGGCAAGATGCAAGAAAGACATCCGTTTTCTTCTTTTTGTCTTTTTCGGCTTCGGCTTTGCGGGCATTTTTTCTATTTTATAAAGGCCATCAAGCTTGTCAACGGGTCGGATTTGGATAGTTTTATTTATTAAAGTTTTTGACTTGATTCAGGATTTGGATCCTTTATATCTTAATAATTAAATTTGGATCTAGTGAAAGTTCAAAAATTCGGATCTATATCTATAAAAATTACCTACGTTTTTAATTCAAATTTCTCATAAGAAAAGAAATAGTAAATATTAATTAACGCTTAAGAAATAATCCATTCATATTCATTAATATTCACAAATTTGATGAGACAGAAAATAAAAGTTCACATTTGACAAAACTTTGTTCTGAATTTTGGTTACAAAAACTAATTTGACCATGTTCGTCTATTCTTAATCTTGTAAACTGTTCTTTGGAAATAAATAAAACTTGTCTGCTCTAATTCCAATTTTAATGTCAATTTCATCACGAAATTGTATTCCTTTTCCGACCACCCCATTTGGATGGTTTTAAGGTATATATATATATATATATTAGAGAGAGAGAGAGAGAGAGAGAGAGAGAGAGAGAGAGAGAGAGAGAGAGAGATCTATTAGTGATGATTAATTTTTTCTTTCCTCTCATTTTTATATGTATAATAGAATCCGAGTCGGGTGGTGATTTTCACTATCTACAGTGAGCAGGGAACCCCTAACATGAGTAGTGGGGAAACAACAATGCTACAATGGGTCTGCAGAGGTTCTCAAAATTCCACCACTGAGTCGCTCAACACAAAGCTATATAATATATCCCAATCCAAATTACACACTACCTTTGTAGCAGCTACATTGTAGACAATCTTTCACAGGACCCCTGACAGGACATTTTGGCCCCAAGACTTGCATCCTGGCTTCCCAAAGATTCATAACTCTTTTTAATCTCAAGCAATTTTTATAGCCACCAGCTTTCCTCGACCCATAGAGAATCCCTTCGTGCCGTCTGGCATGCGAGGGAAAGGAGACGTTTTGGTCGTCGGCTTCTCACTCACAGAAACTTCTACAGGTGGATATCCTAAGATGTTTCCTCCATTGATGGGATGCTGAGGCCGTCCACGTCCATGTCCCTTTCCCTTGCCCTTGGCCTTACCGTTGCCAGTGCCACCAACATAATTACGCCCTTTCCTCTGTGCATTACTGCTTCCATTATCTTCTGACTGTCGAATGAATAAAGTACTACTAATGAATTCTCAGTCTTGATGATAGAAAAGACAACCCAAAGAAGCGTTTAACAAGCATTGCAGATGAGCCTCCACTTAAGAGAGTCTCTAACATGAAAGTTTAGGTTGTGACAATCTATATGATTGATAACTACAAATTAGGAAAACACGAGAAAGTAGGTCAACAGTCCACCCATTCAATGGCCGTTTGTGCTCAAAGTGAAGTGGAAAACTTAAGAACTACTAATTTGAAGTGAACTATGAATTTGATTCTATGTACAAATTTCTCAAAAAAATTAGAATTTGTGTTCTCTTTTTGAATTACTAAAAGGAAGTTACACTTTTTAAGACCAGTAAAATCAGTGTGAGCTTGGTGGAATCTACTATCTTCATGATAATCAGAAGGTTAAGAAGCTGTATTTGAAGTTCTTGACAATATTATATTGCATTTATCACTGTCCGTATTCCTACAAAAACAAACATAAGTTTAAGCAAGTAATGAATTTTAGAACCCCACAAAAAAAAATCACAGAAATTTCCTAGAAGAAAGAGAAGATGGGAACTAGATGAATGAGAAGAAGTCCTTCAATCATGAAAATGAGTTGAATTTGTCCAATGCAATTTCTTAATAACACACTTTGATTTGATAACCAAAGAATCCCAAATGGCCTTACTTGATGCTCATGAACTTGGGAATCAGATTGGGGCAGCGAATCTTCCAAGTGATTCTCCTTGAAACACTGCATCTCAGGATTAGTTGTCTCATCTTTCCTACCAATGGGATGACCTTCATTACCAACTTTTTTTGTTCGCACTTGAGTAGGTTTTACCTGCATTGGAGCATAATAGATACATCAAAATCATTCATACAAAATCAACCACACTTCAGAAACATCAAATCCTTAAGGGGTCAAACTTAGACCAAATTGTTGGTTTTCCCCCCCTTATCCATTGCTTTTCTTTTAAATATGCAGTCAGAAGTATCATCTGTAGATGAACAAAAAAGAGAAGACAAGGACAAAATCCAGACAAATTCACTGGGAGAAGTTTCATATAATAAAATTCTAGGATGTGTAGCACTGTTGCTATTCATAATTAATACATGTGACCCTAGTAAACCATCATTATAGTTCTTTTGGCATATGATAACATAGTATATGGAACTAGCATTTGACTGTAAATCGTATTAGCAGCCTAACATCTCTTTTCACAGAAACATTGATATTGATTTTTTTAGAAATAAATAAAAATATAGTACGTACTGCACTTTTGAGCAGCAAACGAACTTTTAGACCATTCCTCCAATTGCCCTCATCTGTTAGTTGAACAACCTGCCCAGAGAGCCAACATACATATCAAGTTGTAAAACCAGGTCAAAATAGGGCGTTGGGGTAAGGGGAGGTTGGAAACTCTATCTATAAAAATGTCTACAAAAAATCACCTACCGCTTTCTCTGCTAGTTCAACAGATTCATACTCCACAAATGCATGAAACTACATGAAAATATCAAACGCCCCGGTTAAGGATGTGTTATCTTGCAAAGAATGAGCACAAAGAAAAGCTGCACTATCAGCTGCATTGATGATGAAAAGTGTAGAAAATATTTTCCGGAAATCAAAAGTACAAATCGCAGTCAATGATTAACAAGTAAGCCATGATGGCATTCAAATAAAAAAATTCAATATGTAAATATATTTTCGGATGCGAATAATAGCAAAATAAACATGCCTGTAACAGATTAAAAATCAATCAAATATTTATATACATAGATATAATGCATTGGATGCAAATCTTGTTGAATGCCACATGCATAATGATCAAAGTAACTTGAGTTTCTCCAGGAACCACGTATAAACGGAGCTCTCGTACAATTACTCACCTAACACATGAAAGAAGAATATCCCACTTTGTTACACTCTCTAATCACCTATATTTCTCTTCCCCATCTTTGTTTTCCCCCAGGGCCGAACACCATCAGAACAAGAAAAATGTGCAAAAGATTAATGTGCTTTCCTTTCAGCAGAATTCGGCAAGGTTTTAAGGGACATCAACCTCATTTATTGTTAAACTAAAGATGCCACATTCCTCATCTGGAAATAGTCTAGTGTTCCCATTCAAATCAAAAGTGACCCACAAGTAGGCAATATCTATCTTAGAAACTCAATTTTTTATTGAAGCATCCAAATGATACCTTAAAAACTCATCCAGGCCAGGAAGAGATATTTAAACTCAAAAAAAAAAAAAAAAAAAAGGGAAATGAGTAACCATAATATAGCTTGACTCCACGCAGGCCACAGTTTACGCATCAGCACACCCATTCTCTTCAGGACCATTCCTTAAAGCAATTGGGTTTTCTCTAAACTTCATAGAAATTATCTGCTTAATGGTTAATTAGAAGGAAAAGAATGCAAATCAAATTCCCAACACATGGAACTTTAGTTGCAGTTAAAATTGCCTCGCTTCTGGGCATAAGAGTCAAGCCAAGCAGCTATCCCTGATCACAAATGGGTTTTTAATGAGAATAGATTGGCTCATACAGGAAAGAAACTTTTTAACGAGGTCTTGACTTGTGCTTGGAAAAACAATGGGAAAAAATCTGGATTGTTCAACTCATTCACAAACAGGGCCAATTATTTGTTGGAACTTTTTCTACATGATTAAGAGAATCTGTCAATATATGGTGGCAATGCACAAAACTTACATACTATCATGAAGGAAGCACAAAGCGGACTATTTAGTAAATGGAGGAGCAAAATTGAAGGTAAACAAAATGTTGGAGAGCTCAGACATATCAGGCAGGTTAATAGGTTTCCTTCGACTTAATAGAATAGGGTCCCTTAAGAAGTTTAGAGCCCTTATGTTACATTTTGGAATTTGTCATTGTATCATGCAACTCTGGAGATTAGGTTTATGCCCCTCCAGCAGTGTACTTGAAACTAATAAATTGGTAGGGGTCCATGTCTAACCCCCTCCTCCCCTGCTGCCTAGGCACAGGTGATTTTTGAGGGGACAGGAAAAAACACCAAAACTTGATTAGTTAAACATACTAAACCACATGAACCTTAAAACACATTACAATTGCTTCCATAATAGCCATTAGAAAAAGAAACAATGTTTTGCTTGCAGAAAAATCATTATATTTAATCGAAAATCATATTCAAAGCTGTAGGTAGCTTAACTGCCACAAATAAAAACTTGCTATTCAAATATATACCTTGCCACTTAAGTGCATTGCATCCCCTTTTCCTGTTTTAGACGCAGATGATGCACCCTTGTTGGAATTCTGAGGCGGACAGGTACGAATTGACTTCACGCTGATAGAATGATTCAAAAGTGTATGAGAAAGAGCAAAACCATATTCAACTTGAAAAAGAATAGTTGAAAAATATAATATATGTAGACTGCTCCACAAAATAAGAGCAACATGTACCTCCCTACAGATGAGAAAATCTTCATGAGGTTCTGGTGAGAATGATCCTCGGGTAAATTTTCAGCAATGACAATACGAGACTACAGCCAGAAGATATCAGTCAAGCACAAAAGATTAGTATAAAGGAAAAACATCCAGCATAAAAAGGCAAGCATGTCAATCATCCTTAACCAACAAGAAGTGGAAACACATAAAAAGATAGCCAAACTGCATTTAGTAAAACAAGGGTTGGACAAAGAAAAGGCAGCATGGGGTTGATCTCAGATGACAAAAGGATAAATACAATTAATATATAACCTACTTGCAACTCTTCCATATCTGATTCAGTCAATGGATGGTGGCGTTTAACCTTTTTGCCATCTTCACTAACCAACTGCAGAACCAAAAAATCAAAAAAGAAAATAACATAAGCTAGTAAGAAACTTAAATATTCAACTGCAAAAACAGAGGATATAGTATGGTGTAAATTTCTAAAGAGTGCAAAAATTTACAAGTTTTTTTGAGCTCTGCAGGATACTGGCAAGCTGTGTGCTACCATTAATAGCACTTTTGATTTTCTTGAATGATGCAACAACAGAAAGTGGCACTGCATGACAGGAGGTAGAGCAACAATTAAAGTTAGTAAAATAGTAACTGAGAAAGAGTGTCAAAGGGTACAAAATTTTGTGAAAAATATTGAAGGTCAAATGCTTCCTTAGATGTTACCAGCAATATACTTCAGAAGTGCAGCAACATTTTATCATATATTCAGTTATTTTTTTACAGTTCAATTTTCCTCAAAACCAAAGGCTTTAAATAATTTAATAATATATTTATACTCTGTTACCAGGATAGCTAAGGAATTTTTTATATAAACATAACCAGTGAGAAAGGCAATACAATTTTGATCAGACGTCGCTAACTCCAGATCGCAGCCTACCTTTTAGGCAATAGAACTTTAATCAGCAGGTGACTAAATTCAGATCCCATCCTCTTACCTTTTTTCTTCGCCTTTTGTTCTTTTCTCTCTCCACATCCAGTACATTAGATGACCGAAAAAGAAAGTGATCAGAAAAATGATGGCGCCCCTTAATGAGAAGCATAATAAAAAATGCAAAAATCCAAATTACAATGACTCGTTTGTTGAAAATAAAAGCCCCACTCCATCATCCAAAAGTTAGATCTTCCATCTTTAATTTAGAGACAAAGAGTGGGAGAATATATTCAGTAAGCCTTAATTAGCATCCACTATCAACCATTGAGTGTGCAGCCTTGATAAAATTAATACTATGATTTATTTTGCAGAAAGATAATTTACTTGAAGGTTTCAAAATATGGGAACATAAATCTGTTTTTTCTACCTCCAGTCCTACTTGTAAAATTCATTACATATGTCCAAGGAATGTCTAATGAAAAATAAATCATCCAAACACCATCAAGCACCCATCTTTTATATGCCACAACTTTTTTCATTAGATCCAGTACAATAGACTCATTCATCAGAAACTGTCAACTTAGAAATGAAAGCATGACTTTCTTGATCGTAGTCTGAGACAATAGATAAGGATTGTAATTTCATAAATATGAGAAGAAAAATGTAGATTAGAAAAATCTCACCATATCCTTCAGGATCTTTGCTCATAAACCTAAATAGCTGATCAGTTGTAGCCAGATTTATATCACTGAAATAAAACTCCACCTGCAGGACATAAAGATATCCAAATTACTAAATATGTACTTATGTTAGTAAAAACAAAGACAGGGAAGTAGTTTTCCAAGAAAGAGCTTGATTTGGAATTATACACTCAAGAAGGTCAAGGAAACAGATAAAGGCTCAAAAAAGAGCGGAAAAAGAACACAAGCAATCTCCTGGAAAGTGCTTTATATTCTTGAAAAATTTTAATTGAGGAAATGACATGGAAGATAATTTAATTAAATAATTGGCAATCTGATGGTGCTGTTAACTCCAGCCTTGTACAGCATTTCATTCATATTGTGTCTCTCAAAAGAAGCTTAGCAAGAAGCACCATATATTGGCAACTCAGAAATTTAAGCATCAACTAGAAATAATATAGTATAATTTGGATATGAAAATTCACTTGCAAACCTTAGGCATAAATAACGACAAACATCTGTCCAGTGAAGTGCTTTCAAACACAAGCTCCACCGGGTTATTAGAGCAGTTTAATGAGACACTTTTAGCACATAATTCACCATAACAAAGTTTTGAAAAGGTCACAATAGATACTACCATCATTCTCAACTAACAATTTCTGGTGCTACCTTCTCTTTTTTTGCCACCTTTTTCCCTCCTCGAGCTTCCTCTTCCAATATGAAAACAGCTACAATTCCATGAATAGAGGACAATGTGGATTGAAGTTTTATAAGTGAAAGGAATAGGATGAAATGCCAGATTTTAAATATCTTAATCAAACTTTTTGGAGCTTAAGCAACACAAAATCTTTTCAGAAAGTTTGCTTTTCTCAACATTTACACAATATACACAATTCCACTCCCTCTGAGAAGGGTCTATTTTGAATTGACATGAGTTCTACACAAGAATAGAAAAAGTGAATTTTTTGTGTATCATTACATCATTACTATGAGAAGTAGTACTTAAGAGTAAGTGGTGCCACATCACTTTTTTAATTAAGAGGGTAGTTTTTGTGAAAAAAAGATTCCTATTTTTTAAGAAACGAAGCCTCATTTTGGGCCATCAAGAAAAGAAGGTAAGAGCAATAAATTTGGGATATGGGAGTATAATCAAATGAAACGAGTGAAAAGAACCAAAACATCGCAGGCAAGATGGTGATGAATCGGTCTAAACCTTCGACTAGCTGGGCCTATCGTTCGAAGAGAAAACTCATCCATTTAGCAATTGAATTCTTTTGCTCTTGTTCCCCAAACTTGCCTATAAAAGGAAAAAAAGAATGCAAATACCTAATAGCTTTTCCATCTGAATAGTCAAAGAGATTCTACCTCTAGAAAGACCTACTGAGTCAAAAAAAATGGGTTACCTTAATATTCAGTCCCATCAATCAGCCAAATGCAAAGTCCGCATAGTGGGTGGATCCTTGTTATTCCTCGCTCTTGGAACCTAAAAAGTATAAATTTCTAGACACGGAAAGGAGACATCCCTATTATGCTAATGCTATCTGTTATCTTGGCTTCTTATGCATGATTATTCAAAACTTTACTACCCATAAATCCTTTTTCCCTGTATGATTTCTAGTTCTTCTTATTTCAATTTTGCGTTCTAGCTCCAATTAAGTACCATGTTTATGGGCATCTAGATTCAGCACATGTCACCTTTTAAGGCCAATGCGTGTAAGGAAACAAAATCTTGATTGCGCCTATTGATCCCTTTATGCCTATTGATCCCTTTACCCTTTATGATTTTTGCGCCAGAACAACATTGTTCCCATAGTCTCCCAAAAAGTTGGTCATGGGGCACCAACATCTGTCCAATACTAAATGTTACCTTTTTTTAAAACAAGTGAAAGTTCTAATAAATTATCCAGGACTCGGGGCTAACTTATCCTGAAAATTATGTAGCACTTAAAGCAACCTAGCTGCCAGAGCTCCACGAAAGTTTGTTATGGGGCACCAGAACCGAGTATATCCAATACTAAATGTCACCTTATATTTAACACATATAAGGAACATTTTGAATAATAATTCAGCATGTTGAGCTACCTTATCCTGGAATGATGCAGCATTTCAAAATTTCAAATAAGTAACTTGGGGGACAGACACTCACTGTTTCCAGTAATAAAGTCACTTTCTATGGGGACACATCTAAAGGAAAGTTCGGTACATAATGAAGCACTAGCAGCTACCTTATCCTGAAACTGTCTCCATCTTCTTTTCTTGTTATGAAGCTATGATAAAGGGTTTTAATGCTTCAGACATTATTACCTGTGGCTGAATAGTTCATGCAGACACTGACAAATGCTTTTTTTTTCTCATACTTCAAAGAACTAACTTAAAGTTATCGACATTAGTGTAAGAAAGAAAGAAAGAAAGGAAATATAATGTTTATGTTTGAACATTGAGAGATCAGTCCTGAAATGTGCCAAAAAAACAGTAATGAGGCAAAAGCATAAGGCTTCACTCCAACAGATAGTTTTAATATCCAGTATATTTTTCTAATATAGACTATATGAATATTGTGACTCATCATACATGAGGCTATCGTTGAAGCCAAACCATTAATTTCTCCACATTCTACGTCATTTTATTTTACTGCACTGAATAAGACTTATCACCCTAACTAATCCACAGGTTTTTGTTCAGCAATAGGAAAATTTAAACTGAGCAAAAGTACCAAGATACTGAGAAATCCAAGGAACAAATAACTAAACATGCAGCAAAAAACACAGCATGCCTATCACCTCATTTTCATATAGCCGATAGAACGCCATTTCAAATCAAAAGCACCACAATCAGAAAAAAAGAACCGATAACAAATAAACTTCTTATACCTATCTCCGTACAACAAAACCAGCTATAGCAATCGTTTCAGAGTCAAAAGATCAATAAATAAGCAACAAACATAAAAAACCCACTTGATTGAGAATCTTCAGATGAGCATCCGACAATCCATTTTTGGTTGAAGCCGCAGCTGCAGTTCCGCCATTGTTACGATCCGCCGCCAACTCCACCGGACTCACTGGATTGACATTATACCCATAAAAGGGCATCGCAGTTTGCTGGTAATAGTTCTCGTATCCGTAGGAAGCCTGTGGCAACGGCGGCACGAACGACGGCTGCCTTGCGTAAACGTGTTGCAACACCGACTGTGGCGGCTGGCCGGCGGCGGAGGATCGGGGGACGAATTCAGGCGCCTTGGCGTTGAGCTTTTTGGTGCTGAATAACGTAGATGGGGTTAGGGCTTCGGAAGCCTGCTCTTGATCCATCAAAAAAGGAGCTAATACGTCCTACTGATTGATCAATTGGTCGAATTGTTTAATAGAAATGGATTAAATGAAACAGAATTCAAGATTTTCTCTGTTTTCTGTGGGATGAATGAAAATCTTTCCACAGAGAAGAGAGATAGACGAAAGAGGCTTGGTGTACTGGAAAGACAACTGAGTGAATTTCTTGGGTTCTAACAATGGCGACTCCTTTATATATATATATATGGATATCTTGGATGATCAAGCCCATTGACAATGAACACTTGTCTAACATCTATGTATGTTGCAGGACCCACCCTCCATTTCTGATGACCTTTTTCTCTCTTGTGATTTATTAGTAAATTTTGAAATCACAGTTATAATTTGTACCACCTTCGTCTTTAATGGAAAAATCGTGATCGCCCATAAAAAACAAATAATTTTTTTGTTTCGTTTAGTCCTTTCGATCAAATAGCGGCAATTTTTTTGCTAAAAATTCTACTTGTGCACTGTACGTCACTTTAGTTTTTAGTTTCATTTTATTCCTTCAAATAAGCTTGGTTATGTATCTAATTATTAGTTGAGTTCCAAAAAAACTAAAAAAGTATATTTCAATAAGTTAAGTCTAAACACTCAAGGAACTTATCAAGATCAAGTCCAATGAGTTCAAGTTCAAAATCTATGAATGTATACAGCATACCACATAGGGGATTGTATCTAGTATATTATTCATCGAATGTTTGAATAATTGACACGTTCTTATTTTTTATGAAATGAGTTATTTGTTCATCATTCACACACGACATACCCAATATATTGAAAAGTTCTTTTGAACAAAAATAAGGTCGATATACATAAATTTGTTAAAAAGTATCAAATATGCAAAGAATAAAAAAAAAAAGTTCAAAACTTCATATTTTACACCCCATTAGTAGTACTAACAACTATGGGAGGACATAGGTATGCATTTTATTTTGTAACTACCAAGAACACAAAGAGGAATGATCTCAATGTTTGTGGTGGTTCACTGATTTTTCAAAATGATGCACTTTTTTTGCTATAATTAAAAAAAAAAAAAAATACATTAGATGCAACTCATATTGAAAATCTTTATTTTAAAAAGATTACGCTTACATGAAATACTATAAATCATCACATTTGATCGAGATTATAAGTTTTTGACACATATTTGAAGATCGTTGTGGAAAAAACTTAGAACTAGTCTACAATATAGTAGCTCCAATCATCCTCAAAGTGAAAACAAAAGTTATCAATAGAAGCTTGAAAAATCTATTAAACTGCCTAGTTGAGAATAACTCAAAATTATGAGAATCTTCTATAGTACAAGCAGAATTTGGTAATAACTATTCAAAGAACAAAAGTACGAGTAGAAGTCTTTTTGAAATAGTGTATGACAAGCAACCTACTCATTTCTTTGATTTGCCATTGATACCACAACTTGGCAAAAATAATGTGAAATGGGAAGATATGATTGAATTAACGAAATAACTTCATGATCAAATTAAATTAAAGATTGAGGAGTGGAATGCAAATTATAAGAACCTTAAGAAGAATCTCAGTCAAAACTTTCCAGAAGGAGAAATGGTGATAGTTTATTTGCGAAAAAAATGATATCCAACTGACATTTATTGAAAGCTCAATTAGAAGAAGATTAAGCATACTTGGTTATAAAGAAAATTGGGAAAAAGTACCTATAAAATTGACTTGCTTCAACACTTGGGTATCAATGGAACACATAATGTTTCATACTTATACCCCTATTATGGAGATGCAAGAATTAAATTTGAGGACAAGTTTTTTA
The DNA here is from genome assembly GCA_019321725.1 of Paulownia fortunei. Taxonomy (NCBI): domain Eukaryota; kingdom Viridiplantae; phylum Streptophyta; class Magnoliopsida; order Lamiales; family Paulowniaceae; genus Paulownia; species Paulownia fortunei. Next base: position 15,637,209 of record CM033123.1, read on the forward strand.
TCAGGAGGGGATATTGACTCAAACTTTTCTAAAACGTCCAGAATTTTTGTGGTACGTCAGTTTTTGGCATCAATTGTAATGAATGAGGTAGTCAAGTGGTTGCATTGGAAAGTTAGAAAAGTAATTGTAGTTGTTCTAAATGAACTAATGGTTGTCTAGGGAAAAAGGATTCAAATCTAACAACAATGATTGTCTAGGAAAATGGAACTAAAACTAAAACAAATTAAAAACTTTTGTCAAATTTATAGTTGGGGTGATTATGGTGCGATTTTTTAATTTTTTTTACTAATTTCAAACTGAATTGTCATATACGATTTTGTTGAAAAATAATTCAAATTGCGATTTTGTCAAATAAAACAAAAATGCGGTTTTAAACGATTGCGGGCGATTTGGCGATTTTTTTACGAATAAGGAAAATTATTAAGTTCCAAAAAATTAAAATATTAATACAAAAATCATTTGAACATGAAAATAACACCATAATTTTTTGACTTTTAGAAGTTTTTTAATTGTTGAAAATCACATGAGAGATATTTTAAAGAGGGCAAAATGATGATTTTGCCCTTATTTGTCCGCCCCGCAGCGCCATTCTGTCCAAGGTAGTGCCTGCAACGCTTAGGCGCTGCACTTACTGCCCAAGATCCAACTCTACAGCGCTAATGATCTCTTTCAATCAATTTTTCACCATGTTCAAGACTAAACTGACTTTTGATATTTCATATAAATTGTAGTCCTATATCTTAGCTTTCTATATCTTCATGCATCAGCTCAATATGATATCTGTGGAGTGAGTTATGTCTAAAATACCAAGATATGTCATACCAGAAATTTTCAGTCAAGTACAGCCTATTTAACCCGATTTTTCTCATTGAAATAGAAATAACTGAATTTCATAGTAAACCTAAAAGTTATATATCTATCTTTTGGCTTTCTAATTATTCAAGAAACAAGTAAAAATGATGTTGGAGAAAAAAATTATTATTAAAATATGAACACTGCCCTCAATAGTAACAAACAGCGGATTATTCAAAATTTTAACCAAGTTTTATGTTTTTTTTTATTTTCTTCTCATTTTGCTATTATCTATAATTTTTCAAACTAAATGCATAAAAAATAACATAAACACTAGAAAGCTAATCAAAAATTTAAGCAAATATTACTCAATTAATGGATATAAAATCCACTCATCAATGGTTGTTGCTCTTGTTTTTTATCTTAAGTTTTAAAATTAAGAGATGTGAGTTGAAAAAAAGAATAATCAGTTTAATTATTAATATTTTGTAATAATAGATTAATTACAAAATTATTCTTTTAAGATATAAATAGGTGGTTTATTTTTTATGATTTTTTTAGCTCTCAAACCGCAACCACACTGCTAAAAAGATGCGATTTTTGTTTTGTATTTTAAATCGCAGTTTTTATGAAAAATTAATATTAACGGTGCGGTAGGAGACGATTTGTGCGGTTCGGATGATTTTTTAAAAATTATGATCACCCTTAATTAATCTCAATCAAGTAAAAATGTAAATTTGAGTTTTATAAACAAAATTTTCCATTTTGGTTTATATGAGCACACTATTTTTAGACCATTTTACCCACAAAATATAACTTGTGTGGTGTACATGATAGATTTTCTGGTAAAAAGTGCCAAAATTTAATTGGAAGAATTAAAGTGGAACAAAAATTAAAATTTAAGGATGAGAAGATCACGTTATTAATATTAGGGGCGAAAGTGATTCAAAACTTAAACTTCAAGGACTATAAATATGAATTGCTCTAAAATGAAACTATCTTTGCTTTTTTATGAACTTTTTGGCTCAGCTTGAATTTATTTGTGAAAATATTTTAAATTTTATTAGATTAATAAATTTAAAATTAAGAATTTCAAATTTATAATAATAAATTTATTAAAATTCATTAAATTTGTTTGCATAATTTCAAATACAATAGATTTCAAATTGTTAAACTCATATTTTGAGTTATTTTTGGAGTTATTGTGGTGTATTTTAAATTTATTTTAAAATGAAACATTTGAAATTCTTCTTTCAAATTCAAATTCTCCCATCCAAATGCAACCTTATAAAATTGTGGATATTAGTTGAAAATAAGGTGCCTTACGATTTCATACAAAAATGAAAATGTAAACATAGTTCATATATGTAAAGTTTAACCAATTAAGTTGATATTTTAATTTGATTTGTTAAAAACTTAAAAAAAAAAGATTAATTTACTTATTTTAAAACCTATTATAATAAGTAGTAGTTTGGTTAGGTTTCAAAATGATCTTGAAAATTGCCTTTTATTTTTAAAAGAAAAAAAGTTTTGCAAAATGATGTTTTAGTGGCAGGTCGTTTTGTTGGACTTATGGCTTTTGGAAAATGTAAGTATTGAGTGCACAAATATATTATCATATTATATGTGAGTGCACCATATTGCATTTGATATTATATCGAATGTCTATTAAAATTTAATTTCTACTTTTAATTATTTTTCATTTCTTTTACTTTTTTTTTTGTTGGTTTTCTTTCCTATTTTTCTCTTTTCTTAGCCATTTTCTTTTCTGTTTTCTTTATTTTCTTCCCCATTTTCCTCTTATTTCCCCCATCATTTTCACCTAATGCCACGTTGTTGATTTTCAGTAAAAAAATAATGTCATATAAACAATTTCTGCGTTGTGGTAATATAAAATTCATCCTTAAACTTAAGATATCATAGTAATTTTACAATTGGATTGTTGTACTTTGATATAGCTTCCTAATTCTGGACAAATTGTGCTTAAAAGATCAATGTCCCTTTATCCTTGGAAGAAAAAGACAGATGAATTGCACCTTATGTAGATATGGAGCTATTTTTGACTAGTATTTTATATTCTAAGCTCAATTGGACTATTAAATAATAAAAAAATTTATTTGTGGGATAATTATAATTGAATAGATTTACTTGATCGTCCACATATATCTAGATCTTAATAATAAGTTACTAGACATCCATTATGATTTTAGCAAATTTAAAATCAAATTATTACTTAAATAATTTAATTAACAAGAGAATTTAATTGTAATGAGAAGAGTTGTGACCCTAATATTAACTTATTAATAAATCTGAGATGATTAATGGAATAAGTTTACTTCCATTTGTGTGGTTATGTAATTTGAGTTGATTAAATTAATTAATTTATGAAACTTAATTTAATTTAGTCCTTAATTAGGCCCAAAAATAGGAGTAGGTATTGGTTCGAGAAACCACAGCACAATAAAAATAAGTATGGAATTTTTTTTTATTATCCAAATACGCGATAAATAATATATGAAGTATATCATAAATATTGTTCCTAGTCCAATTAAGAAAAGGGAAGTTTTATAGGATATTGATGTAGCTAATTATAAATTGAGTTTAAATAATAATAGTATTAAGAGGTTCAATCCAATAAGATCAAATTCACAAGTTTAAAATAACCTATCAAGCATATTTATAAGAGAGATTTATATAATTAAGTCCAAAAATATTTAATCTTGACTAATACATGTATAAGTCCAATTGATCAAAAAATACGCAAATAGCCCGTGAACCCCAAATCTCAAATTAAACATCTATAAATTCCCTCATTTATGTTATTTTGAAAGTACACAATATTTTTATTTTTTTACAACTTTCAGTTCTGTATTTCAAAATTATTAATTTTCTCTGGTTTTAACTTGAACGTCGGAAAATTTTTATCGTAACAACCTGAAAGGTTTTTATCGAAACAACCCGATGCCCTAACGACTATATGTGTTGCGGGCAAAAATTCATTTAAAAGTTAAAAACTCGCGAAAAACTAATATTGGAGAATTTATATCCATACCAAGTCAAATATATAAACCTAAGGACTAGGCCTCAAGAAGACAAGAAAGGCTCGTCTCTCATTGTCTCTCATAGTAGATGGGAGAAGTTTGTTTAATAGCATAAATAGATTGTAGGATTAATTTTAGAGAAGATAAACGTGTGTCTCTAATGTAAACTCATCCATTCGTAAGAGACTTTAGAATCATATGAAACCATTTGAAAATATTTTGAAAGCATTAAAAAGGAGCCCACATCCAAAGGAATCAAATAAGAGATTTTAGATATTAATTCTGATTCGATTCTGAAGATTTTTGAAAAATTTACAAGAAAGATTTGAAAGGGTATTGATTCCTACAATTGTTCTTTGCATCAACCAAAAGTTTGATGTAGAATTTTAATCTTATCATTTTCATTATATGAATTAAAAAAAAAAAAAAGTGCATATTGATTAATTATATTGAATCTTGATAACGATTATTTCAAAATTTTAAATTTCGATTATGCAATGTTTGGATCCCAATTCTTTCTGTAAACAAGAGGCAAACCAAACACATTTTGAAACATCATACACACAAATTGTCCACTAAAAAGTGGGCTGAAAACCAAAAATGTTATGAAAAACAAAGCTATCCAAACATGAAATTTTTTCTGAAAAATGAAGTATAAACTTTTCAAAATAGGGTCGAAAATAATAATAACACAAAAATGTTTTCAGAAATACAAACACATCTTGATATTATTACTAATTGAGAGCACAAATACTCTACATAAAAAAAAAAAAATAAAAAAATCCCAAAGTAAGCCTAAAGTAAGTTTAATCATACCTATGTTTTCTTACAAGTCGAGGCTTACAGTGGATACAAGACACCAAAAAATGAGCAAGGGCGTAGTAATCGATAAAATACTTTCGGGAGAAGAAAATAAACATAAAGAAAATAAGCTTAGATCCAGAGGGTTGAGAAGATAATGCCACGAACAAAAGATGTTGTGTTAGCAATTGACATGCTAAGTTTTAAAATTGACTCCTTTGAATTTTAAGTTGTGTAAATGATTTTGAATTAAAATAGGGTCAGTAAATGTGGATTTCTTTTTAGGGAATTGGTAATTACATAATTATATCAAGATATCAATCAATATTTAAATATAATTATCAATAATAAATTAATTATAATAAATAATGAGATAACAACTCATATAAATGACATAAATACTTACAAATCTGATGCGATTTGACTCCAAAATCTTATATTTGACTCCAAGATTTCATCGGCCATTAGACGTGGAAGGGATGCTTTAATTGGCTGTATCTTGTGCTAACAGGATTATAAAGTGAGTGTTTTGCCTCAAATTACTCACTAATATTAAGAACAATATGAAAAATAATAATAATAATAACCTCGTGTTTTAATTGGTTGTATCTTGGCTGCATGTTTTCATTTGTTAATTTATTAGTTTAATTAAAATTTAATTTTAGTGCATATTTAGAAATACTTTTATAATGAAAGTCTATTTATATATAATTTTTTTTAAAAAAATGTTTATAAATATTATCCACTATTTAGTAGAAACGTATTTTAATGTCCATTCAAAAAATACAAAATAAAAATAAAAATTAAAACTATAAAATTATACTTATCCAAAATAGACATTACTAATTGTAAAAATTTATTTAAAAATAATTGCCAAACATATAATGTTTTAACAAATTGAATTCCATATATAGAAGTGCACTTGGAATGGATTTCGCACACCCTCTTAATTATGCCTTAGTTATTTGTTAGTGGTTAAGTGTCAAGTTCAATAATAATTAGTTGATTATTTAGGTTTTTAGCTATCTTATGCTTAATAATTAATTAGTTGATTAATAGTCAATTGTTATTTACTAATTTTAATAATGATCCATTAGGCATAATTAGAATTGACTAATGAGTAAATTAACTTTGTCGGTCAATAAATTAAAGTGTTAATTTGATGAGGTACTTGATACTTTACTTACCTAGTGCATCAATCAATTAATTGAACATTATAGTGTATTAATTAGTCGATTAATTGTTAACTAGTCATTTAATAATTAATAATTAATAATTACTTTTCAACTTTATGCTTTTCCTCGAGACACTTGGTGATTGATCAGCAATTATTAGTTCAACTAATATTGTAACTAATTGACTCTTTTATTAATAGCTTGTTCATGTTGTTTACTTGTTCAAATAAATTATCTTTTAAATTGTAAAAGATAAAAGGTTAAGTATAAATATATTTAAATATATTTTTTTTCTCCCTCGAATATAACTTTTAAGTTTTAACTTTTCATGAGTCATTCCTTTAAGATTAAGAAGTTGAAAAAATAGACCAATTATTATTAAATATTTTCTAACTGATTTATAATCATTAAGTAATGAAAAAATATATGAACTTAAAAATCTCATATGTTTAGTCAAGTCAACAAATTGTTATTAATACATGAATGTAATGTACATGCATTAACTATTTAACTTCAGTACAAATTTAACAGCCTTGTCTGATACTATAAATACACTAACTCAAATATAATGTGAGAGCATCAACTTCTTTACTACTGTGAGTACTTTTATTATTTGTTAGTTATTTATTTAATTATTCCCTTTTTTTTTTCTTTTTTGAAATTCGTCTGTATTCCTACTTATTTTTTTATCATAAAAAGCCAAAATAAGTTTGCACAATTCAAACTATTAAAGTAGGAGTACTTCTTTATATTTAAGTTTTGAAAACAAAATGTATAAAATAAAGTCTAAGAAAGCTATAAAAAAATATGCCAAATATTCGAACAAATATTTGGCATATTTAATGATGCCCTAGGTAACATGTATTTGTATAGTTTGGCATACTCACACATTGAGAATGTAAAAATGTGTTTATGTTTCGAAACTCAGGTGTAGTATATTTTATTACTATAAAAGTATTTGATATTCCACTCGTCAAAAATTTTCTAATTATATATTATATTTGAAAATTGACCTTAAAATAAGTGAGATATGATCGTTTGAAATTTATGTCAAATTTTAAATTTTTTAAAAATTCTAAAAAATAAAAAGAATATAATAAATAGTATTTTCTGTCTAATTTTACTATTAATGTCAGAGTGTGTAATACACACACCATGATGCGATGCTCCAAATTGAAAACGAACACAACCATTGGATTTGGGAGATTAAAAAATGGAAAAGTAGCCAATAAAAGATTGCCAAAAAATCTAAGAAGATGATGCGTGTGCTATATGCGTCGCCGTGGGTGAGTAGGCTGTTGCAGCAGGCTAGCCAAACGTGGCCTTAATGCAGTCCCGACGCATGTAGGCTGTTTTCGGTGGCCATTTTTGCCTGGAAAATAGCGTTATGCTCGAATTCATGGTATGGTGCACCAATATAAACATGATATTATTGATATTTGTTTATTTTGTTCATTCTTGGGCTCAAATTATTAGGGGTGGATAGGGCTACGGGCTTGACGATCCTAAAAGTTTGCAACTATCCATTATTGCAATCCCATATGATGAAATGATATGTGCCATGTGAGGATTAGAATAGAAATGTGTAATAGATCACATGTCAAAATTATAGTCCCCACCTCATTGCCCCTTGTAAGATTTTTTCATTTTAAGTATGTGATGTTGAGATAAAAAAAAAAAAAAGAATTAATATGGGCAAAGTGTTAGTTTGAATCATAACTTTCATGGATGTAATATTTCCAAAAATTTGTCATATGAGGAGTTGCAGTTCTACATTAGAAAAGATTGGGGTGTGACCTCCCTGATTTTATCGAGCCCAACTAATCACAAGAAAAGTCTAAATATGTAGAACTCGATCATTGCAATTAACTTATCAAGTTTTTCACTATCCGACATAGGTAACAATATTGAGTAATAAACACATTGAAATTAATCAAGTTCTTCATCATGATTAGTCAACTTATTTCATTCTTAAGACAACAAAGCAAAGCAGATACTAAAATACCAACCCTAAAAACTTGGGTTTATTTAATATTCTTGTACCCTCTTGCTTCAATTCATTTCGACACATTTTGAAGATCTATGGCCTCCTCAAGGTTCAAATTCTTCTCGATATCCTTGCTTGGCTCGAGCTCAAGATTCGTTTCATTATCCTTCTTTGCATTCTTGTAGATGAAGTACAAGATCATTTGAGTAATTCCGAATAAAAATCCCAAAACATTTGGCAACTGGATCAATCATGCAAGAGGGTAGTCAAAAATTACAATCAAATCATGAAAATGATTGAAAAACACAAGTAAATTTCGAAAAATTTATTTATTACTTACTGCAATGTAGTAGTCCTTAATGAAGAATCCATAGAAGAACCACATTGTGGCACAAAGGGTGAGGAAGAATGATAGAGTGAATGGCATGAACTCTACGCTTTTTGTTCTTATAACCCGTTTCTATCCAAATACGAAAAATAAATACAAAAAATTAAATCAATACAGTATTTGAATAAAATCAAATCATAAGAAATCAAGATTTGTTATAATTTTCTTTTTCTTTTAAGAATAATTTTTAATCCACAAACAATTTATTTATCTTTATATGAGAAACCAAAAAAGTGACCAAATATTTTTTTATCACAAAAAATAAAGAAATGAATGCTAAAAAAAGAAATATTAATTAGGGTTAAGAAAATTTACCATGATGCTCAAAGGAGCAGCAAATACAGCTAGGTTGATAATGGCACACGTCCATCCTACTAAAGAGACCCTTTTGGGACCTTTAAATACTAGTAAAGAAACTATCATTATCGCCCCTAAACCTCCAATATTGAATAGAAGAATCAATCTCATTGTGAAAATCTGCAAACACACACACCATCATCTTCAAATCAAGAAAGTTTTAACTTAAAAGATCCACGATCTTAACAAAATCGAACATATTAAACAAGTACGTTTGATTCTTTAACAACCTTTCTTGAAAAATAAAATATATGTGTAAATGGTGTTGGCCTAGATGATAACATTACCTTGGCCTTCTTGGGTGCGTATATTAGGTAGATAAAGAGATAAATCGCTTCAATGACACATCCGATACCATTGATGCTTATAATCATATAAGCATTCGTCTTAAGGAAAGCATAGTATAGTAACAACGAGGCACTAAAAAATGCAACCGAATAAGGTATCGATTGAAACCCTTCTGATGATTTCTTCTTGTAAATCGTGTAAAAAGTTGGTCTGTATAACAACAATAGTATCAAAGAAAAATTATCAGAGAGAATATATTCATTTTTACACTTTTAAACTAATATATACTCAAAGTTTTCCAAGATTATGGGCCTTACAATGGTGCCAAAAATACAAGGAAAGATATGATATTACCTGTGCAACATTGCAAACAAAATAATTAGACTTGAGATGAAAACTTGGTGTGTGCCAAGACTTGAACACTTAATAATTCTTACCCAAAAGGCCAAATATGAAAGCCAATTTCTCAACACTTAAAAATGCCATTTTTTTATTTTTTATTTTTTTCTTAATTGAAATCCTTCAGATGAAGAACACTTGCAATCTTATTTATAGCAGAAAAACCAGGTAGTTGCGTAGAGGCAATTGTGATGAATGTTTGGCAACAATAATTCTAACATTTGGTGATGTTAATAATTTGAGTGTACTAACTAAGGAGGTAACGATACGAGGATTATTACTCACATTTTTCTCATTGATTTATCAGTTCTATGTTTATTTACTTTGGGGCTCTTTAAATTTTACTCATTTATTTGGTTGACATTGGCCTAATAGTTTTTAGGGGTACTATAATCTCAAACCTAACATTGAATTTGGCATGGTTTGTCATCTATAAACTTACCTAGTAATTTATCCCACCTGCCAAACACTGTTTAATTAATCACTTTACCCTATCTCCAAAGTAATTCAAAAAAAAAAATTAATCTATTTTTTTAACCCTATTCTTTTTTTTTAATTCAATACCATCTGCATGTCTAGACGGGATTTAACAGACTCCTATCATTTAATAATCTCATAAAAATAAAAGTGGTTTACAAGAATAAAGTAATATATTAACCCTATAGTTGATAGCAAATTTCAAGAACTTTTTTGGGTATTATTATTATTATTATTATTATTATTATTATTATTTTGAATTGAAGACACGAAAAAAGTATGTAGAACTAATTATAATCCAACATTGGACTATAATGAAGAAAGAACAATGTAATTTTACCAAGTTTTTCATCTTGAACATGGGTTACATTAACTAACAATACTTTCCTATGTTTTGAGGAAATTCAAGAAAACACAAAACTAGAACTTGATTTATTTTCCAAAGTAGAAAGCAAAATACCAAGATTAACCCTTGTTTTCCTACAACAAAGTAGCTTCCATCTAATCAACTTAGAACTTGGGGATTATTTTCCAAGATCTATGGCCTCCTCGAGGTTGAAATTCCTTTTATACCCTTGTTGAGCTCGAGCTCAAAAGGTTCATTTCAATACCCTTCTTTACAAGAATTTAAGCAATTCCCAAATAAAAATTCCCAAAACATTTGGTAACATAGTTTTCTTCGTCTGAGAAAAGATTAGACTAAGGTCCCTATTTTCTTTTACCATAAATTATGAAGAAAATAATGCTGAACTACTAAAGCACAAAGAGGCAGCTATAATATAAAAGTTAATCATTGTTATGAAACTTAATCACCATGATGCTTAAATTAAGGACAGGCATAATACAGCTAGGTTGATAATGGCACAAATCCATCCCGTAATGGCCTAGCCTAATATTTTATTAATAATAGTTACTTAAATAGGCAAAAAAACGTATTTAAATTATTATTAGCTTACAAATAATAAAAATCTGGGGGTGCAGGACTTTATTTGCATATATAAAACATTTGGGTCTTTTATTATTATCTTTAGCTCAAATTTATTACTCTTATTTTCTTTTTGGAACCTTTTAGAATAAGAATAAGACTCCTGACTGTTTTAAAGTAAAAGTTTTGTTTGCATAAGTACTGTTTTATTAAATTAACGATTTTGATACTACTAACTTTCAACGACTACTTTTAAAATTAATAATATAAATTTATATAAAAAAATTATTTTTTCAACCATCGTCGTACAGTCAATTAGGGAGTTTAATTTCGAGACGGGTAATTAATTTAAAAATAAATTATTATTGCCTAATCTAAAAATAAATTCACTCGTACAATGAGGGAGGCGAACTCTACGTGAATTTCAGGATGTGGTGGAAGTAAGAGCAAATTCAATGCTACTCTTTGATCTGCATGCTACAACTTTATAGAGTAGTGGCTATTGATCATAGCTATATACTGTGATAATGTAAAATTAAGAAACCGATTGTACTTGACCTATATGATTCATGGCATATGATCTTTTATACTTATGGAAATTCTGTAATTATTGAATACTTTATCGAATTTATTTTTTTCTTTTATTTATGTAAGTTATATAATTATATTTTAATTTGTTCGATCCAATTAACTTAGTATTGTGTCGTTTGTTGGGCAATCGTACTCATTATTTTTTACATTTTGCAGATGTTAAGTTTTAGTGGATTTAAAGAGTTCTTGGAGTTTTACGATAAAGATGTTGGAGTAAATCTAGTAATTCTACTTTTTTTACATATTATTTGTTGGATTTTTGTGATATTAGGAATTTATGGAATAGAGTTTGTTATCTTGTGATTTGGTGGTGGAGTTAAAGACATTGTTATGTTCTTTATGTTTAGTAAATTTATACTTTTCGGATTTTGTGTTACTATTTGATTTTGATTTACGAAAAATTATTTGAAATTCTTTTCTTATATCTTTTTGTGATATATGAGATATAGGCGTACCAATACTATATATTAAAATACTTGAAATTTTTGAATTAATACTACAAACTTTTGTGATATTCCCGAAAACTTTCAATAATTATCAATTATTAAAATTTCTCGAATAATAGCGTGACACATCCCACTATAGAGACCTATTTGGAACCTTTAAAAATTAGTAAAGATACTATCATAATCACCCCTAAACCTCTAGCATTGAATAGGAGTCAATCTTATTCTTACCCAAAAGGCCAAATTTGATAGCCAAGTCTTGAACACTTAATAGTGCCATTTATTTATTTTATTTTTATTTTGGTAGTGAAGTTCTTTAAAATGGAGGATACCTGCAAATAAAGGGATTTAAATCTGCAATACACAATACAATTTTTTTAATATGCGCTATGCCCACGTGTATAAAAAATATGGATTGTGATGTAGAGACAAAAAAAATAAATAAATAAATAAAAACAAAACAAAACACACTAAAAAATTGTGTTATTTCTTTTTTGAAACCACAATAAACATTTTGTACATAAGATTTGAAGTATCTACCGACTAAACCACACATTTATTTTTCACTCTTTATTTTTTGTCGAGTTAATGAATTAGTACTAGTTTACTTTCTTGATATTGGCTTAAAAGTTAAGGGGTGCTATAACCTTTAATTTGGCATGTATTTTGTTGTATTGGATTTCATGCATTCATTCACTCTGTCCCAAATTTATTGATTTGTTTCCTTTTTAGGATTTCCTAAAATAAAACTTTATTTTTTAAAATAAAATATCAAGAATTTCATGTATGCATTTACTCTCTCCAATATTTTTTGCTCTTATTTATTTTTTAGGATGTGTTAAAATAAGACGTAATTATCTAAAATAATTTTTTTCTTTTCGGAAACTATAATTTCACTTAAAGTAGCGATGTAGTTCTACTAATTTTAAACCACTATTTTAAAAGGGCAAAGTGTGAATATATCAAAAAATATATATTTTTTTAGCCTACTACTAGTAATAACCATTTCTAGCTCTGATCCTGCCCAAAAGATAAAATTAGTGCAAGTGAAAATATTTTCCGGCATTGGGTTTCATAGATGATCACTAAATTTGTTGGGGAAATAAGTTAGGTGCAATCAAGTGCTAGATTTATTTGAGCTAGTTGATGCAAGAATTACACTTTTTATCTTTAAGATGAAATTGTCCAACTCACAGTGCTTATGAATTATGACAATCTTAAGATATAATAATTAATTTCTTATGATATTAACATTACAAATCACAAAAATTTCGAACACAAAGTGTTTTAGAACCATATTTTCAATCTTAAGAGAAAAAAAGAGAAGAATTGAATGAATAAGATGAAATGACGAATTTTGAAATCTATTTATAATTGCCGAGAGTTGTGAAAAGCAGATACAACTTTTGAAAAATATAGTGATTGAACAGATACTTGACACTTACTGAATGACCGTATCTATTCGATTATGAACAATTCCAACATTGAATTTGATAGATGATCACTTGCATGTGATTCATGGTATTTGGAACTTTATCTGAAATAGCTATAGCATGTGAAGTTTACTTTAAGAGAGAATTGCCATGATCATGTGAACCAAACGACTTTACTACATGCATGCTAGATAACTCGTGGCACTCATGCAAGATTGAAGAAAATTTGTCCCTTCAAGCAATGTTGTCAAAATCATATCGAATCGGTCAGTTCAATCGATTCAATCGAAAATCAGAGGTCAGTTCGCTCCAATTAAATTCAAAAATTATTTTGACCAGTTTGACCGGTCAAAATCGATCAACAACCAGTCAAAACTGTCTAAAACCGTCCAAAAATGATTTGACCGATTTTAATTTTTTTTTTAATTTTTATAAAAATTTAAATTTGATATTTTGTTATATTTATATGATTATTTGAATTTTGTGTTTTGTTATATGTATTTTTTTGTATCTATTTATTTACTTTTACATTTAAAATGTATTACATAACAATTAATTTATTATATTATTATTTTACATAATAAAATAAGAAAATATAATTAATTTTCATTAAACCGGTCCGACCGCCGGTTGAATCGGTTGAACCGCTAATTTTAATAAAATTAATTTAATCATCAGTCCTTTTACGAAAACATTGCTTCCAAGGGACAAGTAAGGGGAAATCACAATTTGAGCTTCGCTTGCAACTTTGTCATTTATCTCCAATCATGGTTTTGTAAAGGGAAGGTTCCATGTATTTTTGGTTCCATAATTAGGCCTTCACCAAGTTGTGTCCCATGTGTCGAAAATTTGTGCAATTTTAGTTAAATCGTGCAAGTCCGTTTAAATCAAATTCAAATTTTTGCAAGTTTGACAAAGATTTCATGTGCATATTTTACAAGCACTTTTAAAATGAAAATTTATTTATAAAATAAATTTTTTAATATGAAATTTTTTAAAAAATACTTATAAGTATTATTAAATATTTGATAAAAATATATTTTAATGCCCATTTAATAGAAATGTAAGAAAAGAAATTCAAAAATCATAATTTTACATTTCTCCAAAATAAATTTTTAAAAAAATAATTTATTTTAAAAATTCATTCAAAAATAATTATCAAACACATAATTTTTTTATAAAAAAATTTTTATATCTAAAAATTCATTTGAAACATTTATCTTCCTTAAAAACATGACTAATAATAACCCACTCCACTAAAGTAATCATTGGGTTTACTGTGTTGGTCATGATTACTTGAATCTATGATATTTCTTGCAATTGTGGGTTTTTTTGTAATTTTAGAAAGTAATAATTTATTACCCTGAACCAATAATTTTCAAGAAAACTTTGATATGTTAGGAATATATCTTGTGATTGCCAATTTTCTTAGATTTTTCAACTAAAAGCTTTGTCTAATAATTTAGATTATCATGCCTAACTTGCATGCTTGGCTAGGGATAGAAAAAATTAGTTGATGCCAGAATGTGATCTTGTCATGACTTTTACTATTTCAATGTTCAATCTATGTATGAAGTTTCAAGTGGGATTGATAGCTTTTTCATTATCATTTAATTGTGAAATTGTTTTTGGGTTTATCAATTGGATACCAACAATTAGGATTGGATAATTTGAATCAGTGGATAATTTCGGGATCAGTAAATTTAGGTGCATAAAGTTTGTGTCGACACAAGGGGGAGGCAAGGTGGCCCGTTTGGATTGGCTGCTAGATTGGATTTAATAAAATAATTTTGGATCTTACTTTTGCAAATGGTATTATATAATTTACAAAAACAAGTCAAGTATATAAATATATAAATATATATATATATATATGGCTTTGTGCCATTATTCGATTTAAATAATTGAGAGCTATTATTACATATTTATTTATAAAATATGATTGTATCGACAGCCTAAATAAACTTAGAACCAGGGATATTTATGTCTTCACTGATTAAGAAAAAGGGAAAAAAAAAAAACAAAATTCACCTAATTAAGCATTAAAAATTTGATTATTGCCTAAAAAATGATAACATATATTGCATGGACACAACAAATTATGATTACACGGATGGGAGATGGATACATGCCAACCACAATATCAAAACATAAAACACAATACATATACAATGTTTTTATATATAAATACATGATTATAATATCTACAACAATAAAAATAAAAGTTTGTCATAATTCGACCATGAAATATATCTTTGTGTTGTAATATAGAAAACATTGTAAAGGTATTTGATGTATAACAATAAATACTAAATTATAAAACGAAACGCTAGTGAGCATAAATATTTAATATGAAATTATTAAATTATCATCATATAAAGTATAAATTGTTTAACAATTAAAAATTATATTATTTATAGAAATATATATATATATGTTATATGCATCGCTTAAGATACTTTGTATTTAGTTATTGTTGGATACAACTTATACATATTCTATAAGAATATATATTGCATGTCCATATGTTACTTTTGTTAGTATTTTGGACACGTCTTTCAAGTGTCAAAATACATTTTTATGAATTATCCTCGACCAATCTTGTGCTCAACTATGGGACACATATATTATTTTATGTTTAAAATGTTCGTACATCAATATACAATATTTAAGTTCTTCATTAAAACTTTTTATCGATATCTAGAATTTTGCCAAAAATTCTAGATATCGAGGTTATGTAGCATTAAGTGAGCTAAAAAAAATTAATTTCTGATTATTCACCTTGTTAATTCTTCGTATTTTGCCACAAATTATTTATACTAAATAACTATAAAACTTGATCATTTAATTATAATTGATAGTTTAGGAGAGTAGCTTTTAGATTTTATTATAAATCTTGATCATTTTTATATTATAATTTTTATCCCAAATTTATAAACATGTAACTTTAGGTCCATTGAGGACATTGAGATCTTATGTATATATTGTTAATATTGGCACATTCGAGTCGCATTTGATTTTGAGGCGCATGACAATCATTTAATATCTTGAAGATTTAATCAATTTAAAAATTAATTTTTAACTTATTTTCCACTATTTTAATAAATACTACACATAGTTTTCAGAATCTTGGAGTTTTTAAAGTGTTCACTTTTGGAAAAATTTTAAATTTTTTTTTTTTTTTTGAATTAGACTTGAATGACAACAAACTCCTTGATTTTTTATGCAACTAACCACTCTTTTTATCTAAAGAATAATTGAGTTAATAGGTCGTGCATGAGAATTGATCCTACCTATTTATTCAAAAGATACATTTTGAAGGTAATGTTTTGTGAAGGAAATAATCACTTCCTCTCTTCCTTATTAAACAAAAAGAAAATTGTAAAACTAATAATAATCATCATCATTACAAAAAACAAGAGAAAATCTCGTGCAAGAAGGAGGGTTTAGCAAGAAAATTTGGTGTGACTTTTATTTGTAGAAAATACCCATAATTTGAAGCATTTGGGTGGTAGAAATTGAACCCTTTTCATTTGTGATTGTGTTCTGATAATTCTAGCATCTAAATGTTGAAGAAATATTAGTGAATTAACCCACTAAAAATCCTATATATATGAAGTTCATGAATTAAACTAAAATGCATGAAATTCGTTCTATTTTTTTTATTTTTCATCACGTTTTCTATTTTGCCAATCAAGCTAGAAAAATTATTATCAACTGAACATCAAATAATACATAATATCAAAAACAAAATGAATTCTCCATGCCTTTCTATAATGAAATATCATTAATTAAGTAGTTGACAAGTACAATGTTCACAACTTAATACTTCCCTAAGTTTGAGGAAAAGAAACGACAATTAACACTAGAACTTTATTTAGTATTGAAATAACCAAAGCTCGGGTTCGCCTCTAAATCTTCCATATAATCAACTCAGAACTTAGGGATTATTTTCTGTGAACTCGATATTCCAATTCATTTGGACACACTTCCAAGATCTATGGCCTCCTCAAGGTTCAAATTCTTCTCAATATCCTTGTTTGCCTCGAGGTCAAGGTTAAATTCTTATCATTATCCTTCTTTGCATTCTTGTAGATGAAGTACAAGATCATTTGAGTAATTCCGAATAAAAATCCCAAAACATTTGGCAACTGGATCAATCATGCAAGAGGGTAGTCAAAAATTACAATTAAATCATGGAAAGAATCGAAAAAACAAGTAATTTCGAGAAATTTATTTAGCACTTACTGCAATGTAGTAGTCCTGAACGAAGAATCCATAGAAGAACCACATTGTGGCACAAAGGGTGAGGAAGAATGATAGAGTGAATGGCATGAACTCCACGCTTTTTGTTTTTATAACTTGTCTCTGCCCAAAAAACGAAAAATATAATTAGAACAAAACAAAACTAGTGTAGTGTTTGTATAAAATTAGATCATAAGAAAACAAGATTTATCATCGAATGTCAAGTTCTTCTTTCTCCATATACCTTTTCAAATATATCCATCCTTCCTTTTTATTTTAAGAATAGTTTATAATCCACAGACAACTTATTTATATTATTTTATCACAAAAACAAGAAATGAATGCTAAAAATTATTGAAAAAAAAAAAAAAAAAAAAGAAAGCACCCAAAATAGAAAAACTAGGCTAATTAGGGTTAGAAAATTTACCATGACGCTCAAAGGTGCAGCAAATACAGCTATGTTGATAATGGCACACGTCCATCCTATTAAAGATACCCTTTTGGAACCTTTAAATACTAGTAAAGAAACTACCATGATCAGCCCCAAACCTCCAACTACGAATAGGAGAATCAATCTCATTGTAAAAATCTGTAAACACACACCATCATTTACAAACAATAAGCATTATATATGAACGCAAAAAATTAAAGACGAGGTGAAAATCATTGATGATATAATTAAGCAGCGGTAGACAGTACTACTTTTTTTTTTAACAAAATTCGAAAAATTGAGGGGAAAAATAAACAAATTCAATATTTTCACAATCTTTTTTTTAAAGGGTGTAAGATTAAATTAGTTTACCTTAGTCTTCTTGGGTGCATACAATACGTAGATGAAGAGGTAAATCGTTTCAATGACACATCCAATACTATTGATGCTAACGATCATATAAGCATTCTTCTTAAGCAAAGCATAGAACAGTAATAACGAAGCACTGAAGAATGCAACGGAATAAGGTATGGATTGAAACCCTTCCGATGATTTCTTCTTCCAGATCGTGTAAAAAGTTGGCCTGTAGACATATAGAAAAAGGAAAATAATATTAAAAATTTCGCACTTTCAAAAATAATATTCTTAGATAATTAGTTGCAGGTTCTTACATTGGTGCCAAAAATACCAGGAATGATACAACATTACCTGTGCACATGATTGAAAGTAAATAAAATTAATCAGAGATGAGAATAATCATATATATATATAAATCATTTTATTGTTACAGAGAACTGGTTTTCTACTAAAATATTATACATGAACTGAAACTTTAAGATTAGTGTAGAACAATTAATAATTCTTACCCAGAAGGCCAAATATGAAAGCCAAGTCTTGAACACTTAATAATGACATTTTTTTATTTTTATTTTTTTTGTGAAGCTCTCTGAATACCTGAAATTGTATTTCAATGAAACTTGAATCTGATAAACAAATTGCAATCTTATTTATAGTAGAAATTAAACCAGATAGTTAGGTAGTAGCCACAATAAGGGGATGGTTGGCCATAATATCTGAAAAAAATTGGCCATGTTTTAGTGTATGATGAAGAAGATATGATGATCATGGTTTGCTGTAGCTTATGGTATCAATTATTTTTATCAATATACATCACATTGATTTGTCAGTTTTGTTGTTGTCAGTTTCAGTGTTGCTATTTATATTTATTCACTTTTTGTCTTATTATTTTTTGTTTGGTTCATGAATTAATACTCGTTTATTTATTTTTATTTATTTTTTTAATTTGAACCCTGAAGCATGGGGAAGAAAGAAAGGTAAACGATTCAAATATCTAACCTTATCTATAAAGATTGAAAAACAAACAAAACTACTCAATATTTAACTTGACATCAATCGTTAAAAGCTCGATTCATTAACTTAACAAATTAAATTTAAACACATTTTTTCGTTTTCGGCTCGAGCTCGATTCTATTAATTAAAAATAAATAAAAATATGTGTAAAAAAATCAAACTAGTCGACCTCGATTTGTGTTTACTCGATTAACTCGATTCGACTAAATACCAAATCAATCTCTAACACAATTTTTTAAGTTCGATAAAAAAATCAAATAAATTTAAAAGAAAACGTATTCGATTCAACTCGATTTATTTACACCCTAACTGACTAGATACCACGCCTCCTAATAAGTATACGTGTGAAGTAATACTTGTTTATTTGCTTTACATGAACCTAAACATTTAAAGGTACTAAAAACTCAAACCTAACCTTCGGATTTGGCATCGATTGTGAGGTAATCCATATTAATTTAACCAGTGGATTCATGCATCCTTTCATGTTACATTTGTAGTGATTATAAGTAAGATAAAATTAGTTAATGACATTTTCTGAGCTCTTATTGTTCCCCCAAAAGATAAAATTGGTACAATTGGTCAAAAATAAAATTTCCATTCTTGAATTGTATAAATCAATTGCATGTGGATGCATGGATTTTCAGGTTTTATACCAAGATAGTTAGTCAAGTTGATAACCTAAAAGTTCACTTCATACATTTCTGGAGTTTGGAAATTATATCATGAATTTGGTTATTGCATTAAAGCTTAATTTTATGAGAGAATGACCATAATCTTGTGAATTGAAAACTAATTAAAAAGGCTCGATAATTTTATTTATTTATTTATTTATTTATTTTTGTGTCCGTTCGAATTGTAATTAAAATTTGAGTATCGCTATATATCGTTGTCTATAGTTACAAATTCGCATTTATCTTTTATTTTGGAAAATTCTTATGTAATTTTTTTTACAAAAAGAAATAAAATCTTCATTGTTATTTATAAACATTTATTAGGACATGTAATACAATATAAGAAGAATTTATTGTGAGTTGTTATAAGACAAACCTTTTACAATAAAATTTTTAAATGATAGAAAATAATCAGTACATCCCTAATACCCCACCCCCACCCACCCACCCCCAATAAAAAAAAGTTGGTGCATTGACATGCAATCATATGATGGTTAGGAGATGAACTAATGTGTAATTTTTTATTTTTTTTGTACAGCCTTTAATGGCATATTCTTGCTGTAATAAAATTATTATTCTTGAATTAATTAAAAAAAATTATATTGCCCCAGGACAAAAAGCAGGCTAAAAATGGACAGACTAGAAAAATTACAAAATTTGGCACAAAAAAATACCTTAGCATATATATAATTAAGCTATTAAAATTTGATGAGGCCGATAAAACAGAAAATGACACAATAAAATAAAATTTAATCAAAAAAATACAACAAAAATAAAAAATGGTCGTAGAAAAGATGGGCTCGAAAACAACTTCCTATCTAGTGTATGTGTACATCACAGCCTGCAAACTGCTCCAAAATTAAATATTATGGAGCAGAATTACTTAATTTGGTATTTTTGATAATCCAAATTTTCTCAAAATTTGTCCATTAATTTCAACCTCAAACTCTCAAACTCGAATGAAAATACAAATATAGTCGTAAGGTTATTACGATAATTTTAATCGTTATTATAGATTTGTCGTTATTTGTCAATATTGATAACTTAGAAATCATTATGTCAAAATTGAGTTTTTGAAAATTATTATTTTAGCAATACAAAGGTTATTATCATTTAATATATATCCTAATTTACAAATTTTAATATAACAATAATAATATTTTGTTATTAGTATTAGTTTTTTCAGTGGAGCAGAGCAACATCTTTACCTAACAATGTTATATATGATATATAATAATATATATCATGTGTGTAGATTTATAAAACAATGAAAACTAACAATGTTACATTTCAAAACACAATTAAAATAGAAAGTTAAGATAAAATAAGATTGACTAGGGATGATAAAGGAACTGGTTTAGATCCGAGGCGGATTTTAGAAGTTGTAGATAAATTTGGAGCGGGTCTTGATTTTTAATTTTCAAACCTGCTCCACCCCAAACCTTCCCCCTTTATATTTTTATTTTTTATTTTTTATTTTAATATATATATTTATATAATATTATATTTTAAAAATATATTTTTTAAAAAATTAATAATATTATTTTTTAAAAAATATATTTTTAATATTTTAAAATTATAAAATAGATCTAACGGATCTATGTAATTCGGACCCAAAAAATTTAAAACAAGACGGATTGAAGGTCTTTAAAAATCTGCCGCGTTGTCATCTTGAGATTCACCGTAAATATGTAAACAAGCTCCCAGATCGAACTATCATTACAATTGTTAAAATGTTCAAAATATGTTTAGATTTGAAAAATAAGATAAGAAATTTATTACTTTGACTTTGAGAAATTTGGATAAATTTTTATACGAAAAAAAGGTGAAGTTTCATTAATTATATATATATATATATATAACAATAATAATAAAATATGATATAGCGGTGGGGTCAACAAATGTGTAAGAAATGTTTTAGGTGAAGTGTGGTGGGCCCCACGCTTGATGTTGATAAAAAATAATTCACTTTGACTTATATTGCTGTCTGTCGGCTGAGTTGTACTAAATAAAAAATGAGAATGGGACAAAAATCAGTGTTGGTTTGATAGGAATGGAAAAGGCGAATTTAGAAAAAAAAAAAATTCAATAGTGTATACAAATCGTGTTTTGGGATAAGTAACGTGTGTTAATTGGAGAATAAGGAGAGGACATATATGGAGGAATGCAATAACGACTGTAGCTGAATTCTGTCTTATTTGACAGCATGGCAAGATTGAAATTTGGGCTGATTGACTACTTGATCACTACCAAAATAGGTTTACAAAAATGGGCTTTTAATTTTTTATCTATTTTTTTTATTTTACTTGTATTTTAAATGTATCAAATAATCAATAATACATGTTTATCTTATAAATATATATTTTTTATTCAAATAATAAAATAAAAAATAAAACATAAGATTTGAAGCTAGAAAAATATGATGATATAAGAGGTAGGCTTTGCTTTGGGTTTACAATTTTTTGTTGGAAATAGTTGGAATTCAACATAATGCCCCAAACCAAACATGATTTTAAATTTTCAATCATTAAAAATGTGAAGATAACCCAATGAAAAGAAAATCAAAAGTGCTGTAAAAATTTTCATAGGTCATCACCGACAACCATTCAAACACATTCCTTCACGTCACCCATGAAAGGGTGTTACGGAATGAGGAACACCATTAAAATGGATGTCACAGCATATTTCCATTTTATCAAAATTTGAATCTTCCCATTCATTTTTATATTACATTTTGTATTATATTTTATAAATACACACAAATTAAATATTGATTTGCATGGTATCGAAAGGAGATTTAAATTTTAATTGAAGTGGGATAAGTATGAAACTAATCTGTTTAACACAAATTTCGTCTACTTCTTTTTTAAAATTAGTAAAGTACAATACTAATTTTATCGGACGAATCAATAGCTCGATTGTATGCTTATCAAAAAAGAATAAGAATATTAAAATAACAGAATATGCTTTAGTAAGAGGGAGAATAAATAAATCAATTGAATTTTAATTAATTTGGTGTGGTTGAAATGAATGAAATGAATTCTATTTGTAAAATTTTCGTATGACCCTTTATGATTGGTTGTTTCTTTTGATCCGAATCAATTTGGATCATTAGATCGCATTTCTTGATATCTGACTGCGATCTAGTAGTTCATATTGCATTGTGAATGTCTACAATTTTTCCATACGTTTCTATAAACTGAACACGTGTGTGCACTCACCTATGTCCTGTCAGCATTGAGGATTAATCGCAACGCTTTTGTCATACTTTGTCAGCACCCGCGTATACGGTCACATCTACTCGACGCTAACCACATGGTGTCATGCCATATGCACTCCACTTTGATGAATTTGCTATATCACCGAACAAATTCACAACAAATCGGTTCAATTTCTCAAAATTTAAGGCTCATCAACTCTTTGATTCTAAAACGCCCAATGCGATCGCGCGTGTAAGTGAAGTGCTGCCCTTTGAATTAGCTAAAACTAGTTAAATATTCACTAAATCCACTAGAATGTACCACGATAGGAGCTAAATATTTTACTTTTCTTTTTAAAATTTTATATATACAAATTAAATTTATTTTATTTTTTGATAAATTTTTTAAGACTTGAAAAATATTTTCATTCTCACCATCATTAAATTTAACTCATTCTAAAATATATATTTAAAAAAATATTATATACAAAGATCCAAAGTGATTTCCTCATATAGGCCATTTTCAGCATTCAATGCACAAAACTTTTGACTAATAATTTGTATTGTGTTTCTCCACCTCACAATCTTCTTCCCCTTCAGCTAGTCCACGCACCCACATACAGTTTCCCGCGAAGACGACGGGCTGTCGGTGGTAGCTTTGTCCAAGAAAAGCAATTCACAGTCTGTCAGAGAAAGATGAAGATCAATGTAATTAGCAAGAAGCTGATAAAGCCATGTACCCCAACTCCCCAAAACCTCAAGAACTACAAGATATCACTTACAGATGAGCTTAGCCCATTAATGAATGTGGCTGCCATTCTCTTCTATTCATCCGACGACGACGACATCAAAAAGGCGAAACGAGACCACTTGGAGGAATCATTGGCGGACATCTTACCCCGGTTCTACCCGTTTGCTGGAAGATACATTAAGAATGATCACTTGGTTGATTGCAGTGATCAGGGCGCTGAGTTTGTAGAAGCAGAAGCTGTTGATGTCGAGTTGCAGGAGGTTATGGGAGAAACGAAACCGGGGCAGCTAGATGATCTCCTTCCATGTGAAACATGCGCAGCGGATGAAGCCACAGATCCACTGCTCTCAATTCAACTCACAACTTTCAAGTGTGGTGGGCTGGCAATCAGCGTCAGCCTGTCGCACAGAATCGTGGATGCATCTTCAGTGGGGACGTTCATTGCCTCCTGGGCAAATGCAAGCCATCCAGGGCCTGGAAAAATCACGATCAACCCAAGTTTCGATTCTCCCTGTTTGTTACCAGGAAAGAATCTGGGATATGACCCTGAGTTGCAACCATCAAGAACCAGGGATCCCAGCATTGTTTCCAGGAGGTTTTTATTCAACAAGGAGGCGATAGCAAGTCTAAGAGCCAAAATAAGTCCACAGCACAGAAAAGAAATTTCAAGAAATAAAGTCTCCAGGGTGCGTGTGGTGTGTGCCCTGATATCCCAGGCTCTCATCGCTGTCGACAGGGCGAAAAACAGGGAATCGAGAGCTTGCCTCATTGCTCAAGCAGTTAACATCAGGGAGAGGACAATCCCACCTCTGCCCAAGCATTCTTGTGGAAATTTGGTTGCCCAGGCATTCACACAAAGCATATATGCTAGTGAAATTAAGGACATAGGATTTCAAGAACTGGTTGATCTACTAGGCGATGCCATCGACAAGACCATCGCGGATATCGTCGAGGTATTTCCTGGAGGCGATGGTGGGCAAAGAATCCTCATCGATCCTGTAACAAATGCAGTCGAGAGAATAGTCAGTGGTGAAGCGAATGTTTTTTGGTTTAGTGATTGGAGTAAGTTTGGATTCTATGAAGCTGATTTTGGTTGGGGGAAGCCTGTTTGGGCCAGCATTGGGACTATGCCTGCTGAGAACATTATTGTGCTCATGGACAACAGAGAGGGTGATGGGATTGAGGCATGGGTGCATTTGAACCAGAATGACATGCCTTGTTTCGAGCAAGACGGGGAAATAAGATTGTTTAGCACTTAGATTTGAAGCAACTCATGTTTGGATCAGACAGGCCTACCTTGTTCTAAGAGACCTGTTTCTTTTTTCTTCTTCTTGTATTGTTTTGTGAGAGGGGGCTTCACTTTGCTCATATTTTCTGAAGTTTCACTTTAAATTTCTGCATTTTTCAGATTCCAATTAGTCAGAGCACTGTGTATGTGTGAATATACGGATAAATATAAATATGATATTATATATTATTTATTCGTGTTTAACATGTATCTTAGTTATATCTTCATTCATAATGATGAGAATATGGAAGGAGTCCACACGGGCATAGTGTAACGGTAAGACACAAGGGAGAAAATGTGAAAATTGTAGATTCTAATTTCTGTTGTGGCAGGAGCGCATCTTGCTTGTATTAGTCTTTTTGGAGATCTCTTGTCGCCTATAAGTGAGTCAACTAATACGAACATTCGACTTGAATTGTATAAATTGTGTTATTGTATTTACTCGAAAGACAAATTAGATGAGAAAATCATTATCTTCCATAATTATAATTAGTAATATGAAATGTGTAACATGAGTTATAAAAAAAGAAAAAAAATGTGAAAGAAGGGCTTAGACATCCAGGCAAGGGAGGGCAGCCTTTTGACAGCTAAATCAACATTTTGCTTGTCTTCTTCTGTTCTTGGTTATATTGTCTCAAAAGTTTTTTCCTTTTTGTTGGATATACAATTTAATGTAACCAGGCTTGTGAGTATGAGAACATTTCAGAAAAAAAAATTACGTTAATAACGTTGTTATATTACTAAGAAATGGGATGTTTGTTGAAATTTTGAATTTATCAAAAAACATAAGTGAGAGAGAGAGAGAGAGAGAGAGAGTATTGTGTAATAATTCAACTAATGTGATAGTATTTTTTTATTTTTTTTACTCTTTTTATAGGCAGCTAAAATTTTTATCATGAGGATGATAATTGAGTAGTTCAAATTCAAATTTACTTTATTTGAGAGGAGTTTTTACTATTATATATAAATTTGAAATGAGTTTTAAATTTTTATTTTCAGGCTCGTCTCCATTTATTTTTTTTATTTTTAAAAAAATTTAGTGTCTTATTTTTAAGAATATATATATTTTAATATTTTTAATAATAAAATTAATTTAATGGGTCTAACCTACCGAGTTTAAAAATTTAACGAAATCTAAAATATTTTTGTAGGATGAATTTCGAATTTAATTAAACCCACACAAGTAAGTAAAATTCATGTTCACTACATATTAAAATTATTAATTTATTAACATCGTTGACCAATGATTTTAGTAATAGTAAAATTATTAGAAATTAATTAAATATTATTTAGTTTGACATCGTAAATGTAACACAAGGGAACAATAATTTTTGGATAGAAAAAGTATCACATTATTCAAAAATAAAATACTATCCAAAAATCTATCATCAGGGAAAGTTTTTTGATTTCAACAGTTTATCATAATTGATATTCATTTTACAGCATTATATATAATTATGTGTCAATAAATTGAACCATGAAAATAGTGTTACTGCGTTGATGAAAGTTTCATCTGTTTATTTCGTTTTATGGATGAAAAAAAACATCATAACTGGGAATTGTGGTTGTGTTTATATAAACTTAAATCCAACTTAATTAATTAAAAAAATATTAAATATTATGCTCTGCGAGCATGATGAAGCAGTAAGATAGTAAAAGATTAATAAGAGTATTAGAGGTTCAAATTTTTGTCCATGAAGATGGTAGTCGCTTTTCAAATGTGTACTCCAAATGTGTATAAATTATAACTACATATAAATTTATCTGAAGGATAAATTAGAAAAATGCCTCATATATAAACTAGAAAAATATCTCATATATAAATTAGGAAAATGCCCCATATACTATCAATTATCTCATTTTATTGTCTTATACTCTCATTTTATCTCACTTTACCCCCATATACTCTAATTGTCACACTTTGTCATGTATTTTAAAGAAAATAATCAAATTACTTTAACTATTATTTATAATAAAATTACTTGATGTTATAAGATTAATATACTTGTATTTATATTTTAATAATTTCTTCAACTTAATTAATTAACACTCAACATTAACTTTATTTAAAATTTTATTGTATTTAAATTTTAGTACTTATTTTTTTATTAAACATATTTTCTACTAAATTTTTATGTTGTATGATATTTTTTTATTATGTAATATATTTTACTTATAAATTTTCTACTTATCATAAATATAAAAAATATATGACATACTTCTAAAAAATATTTTTAAATTATGTAAGATATTAATAATAATTTTTTTTATTATTCATGGAATTATCAAGATTTTATAAAAATAATGTTAAATTCAAAATAAATTATTTTTAGGTATAATTTAATATTATTAAATAAATTATAAATAGTTGAATTATCGTAATTTAATAGATACTATATTTAATTTAAAAAAAATATAGCCATTTTGGTATTTAATTTTATTACTGTTACTTGATTACAATGATAATTTTTGAATTTAAGTTTCGATGAACTTATAATGACTTCATTAATAATAAAAAAATTATTACTAATTTTGTATGTATTTAATAAAATATTATTTATAAATATTTTTATATTTGTAAAATTTATAATGAGTATAAAATTCATAAGTAAAGTTTTTTAGTTAATAAAAAAATCCTACAATACAGTAATTTAATAGAAACTATGTTAAATTAAAAAAATAAAGTATAATAAAATTTTAAATAAATTTAATAGTAAGTAGTAATTAATTTTATTAATAAATTATTAAAATATAAATATAAATTTATTAATTTTAAAATATTTTTATTATAAATAACAGATAATAATAATTTAGTAATTTTTTTATAGTATAAAGAGTAAAGTAAAACAATAAGAGTATAAGGGATAGAGTGAAATAAAATATAAATATAAATGGTAAAGTGAAATAATTATAAAATAAAGTGATATTCAACAAAAATTGCAAGTAAAATAAAATTAACCATTTTTTGAATTAAGGATGAAGGCACTATTTTAGAAGTCTTTTCATTATCCTTTAATTCTATTTATCCAATGCAATTATTTGCATTATTATAGCTCTCAAATTCAATTTAAGCGTTACATGATTTTCGTTAGAATAATTTTGATTTCTCTAATAATTTAT
Source organism: Paulownia fortunei (assembly GCA_019321725.1). Classification (NCBI taxonomy): domain Eukaryota; kingdom Viridiplantae; phylum Streptophyta; class Magnoliopsida; order Lamiales; family Paulowniaceae; genus Paulownia; species Paulownia fortunei. The sequence goes on from CM033123.1 coordinate 15,665,384, forward strand.
TATAATGTAGGTAGTTATTAATCTAATACGATACATTTACATTAGAGTTTGAAAATCGAAGTGATACAATATTAATATTTTATTATATATTATATTTTATAGATATATACCAAATATAAGTGATTTATAATTAAATATTTATTTAATTTTTTTATATACTTGATATTTATTTATAATATAAAAATAAAAAATAAAAAACCAATTGTTAAGAGTAAAATCAGAATACGATGTTAAGTGAATTCTCATAGCAAGTTAAATTATATTATATTGGCTTGATTATTGTTCTTATTTTTGATATAGGGGCCCTCTGGCCGTGTAAACGTACAAGAATCTTTTATTTTAATTATATTTTATTTTATAAATATATATTAAATATTTTATATTATATTTTATAAATATATATAATTTATATCAAATATATATATATAAAATATTTTATACACTTAATATAAAATAATATAATTATTCATGTGCTCAACTGTTCTTATATAGTCAGTAATTGTCATCTCCCACACAATACACATAATGACAAATCAGAATAAAAATCTGAACCTAAAAAATTTCCCAAAAAAATCAGCATATTTTCCGGGTTTAATAATTTCTCCTCTGAATCCCCGCCCAAAAATCCCGAACCCCACATTTCATTTTCTCTTTCTATTTCAAAAATTTCCCGTAAAGAGTGAAAAAGAAAAGCTACAGCAATGGCGGAAGCAATATCCGACCCCAAGCCCATCGCCGCCGCCGCCGCCTCCGCCGCCACAAACGGCGGCGAATTCGGCGGGTTCTTCCAATTGGGTCTGCCGAAGCTCCGTGTGACATCAGAGTACGACAGCGACAGCTCCGTTTTCCTTCACAAGGTGTCTTGCAAATTATTGGACAATTTAGCGAAACTGAAGCTGTCGTTTCAGAATAACAGCAAAGGGGAAGTGTCGGAGCCGCAAGTTTCATTCACTTCGAAATACTTTTCGTTGCACTACGATGTCGAGGAGAGCGATGCTCTGCTCAAGGCGTCGTTTGAAGTCGTGCCTGGATTCCGATTCAGAGCGGCACATCAAGTCAAGGTGTTGTTAAAATGCTGCTTCAATCTCAAATTCATTGTGTTGACTTTTCCTTTTTTTCCTGATTCAGTGATTTAATGTTTACTGGTTTGTTTCTAGAGGAAAGAGATGACTAGAGAATTTAGATTTGATGACAGAAAATTTTTCTAGTTCTGATGCAGCTGAAGGAGTCCGCATTGTCTTTGTGATTTTCGGATTTTATTTTATTTTTCTGAGTTTTCTTTCCATTGCCTCGACATATTTAGTATGTATGAATTTATCAGTCTTAATTAGGTATTTTTTCTTTTTTAAATCAAGAATTTCTTTGAAATGGATTTCTCGAGTTTATGAATATGAGTTATGAGTTCTTGTCTATGGCTGAATAGAAACTCAGTTTATTATCAAACTCATTGTCCATTCAAGGTCTACTAGTGGAATTAATTGATTTTATGGTGCGGTTCCTATACATGGTTTTGCGCGGTAGAAAATTTCTCCTTCGAGGTACTGCAACCTTTCTCTGAAAAAAAATATAAAAATGGGCTTTTGGGTACCCCTTTTGTATCCTAGATTAGGAAGAATTAGTCACTGCTACTGAGTTGGCATAAAATATGAATCCTGATGACAGTCTTGCAGCAGCTAGCTGCTCAATGGCCAGCTTTTGATGGTTGTTTTCCTACAGCTTTGAGGTATTTAAATTATTTGATCAATTCAAGAAATAAAATTTATGCAAATTTATAACTGAAGATTATGGGGATTTTCGGATTGGACGATGATGTGGATGAGTGTTTGGAGATTATGTGAATTTCTGATGAGAAAAAAAGTTCATCTGCTCTACCATTAAACTAGAAGGCTTAGCAGTAATGTCACGAAATTTTGCAGTGCTACTGAGGACAAGGTAAATTTTGCACATATATTGTTATAGGATGAAGAAGTTGATGTAAAAAATCTCAAATAATTTCCAAGAAATATTGGAAAAACATCTGGGCCCAAAAATTGTCTTTGCAACTATGACAAACTTATTATGGAAGTTTATGCAGTAATGGATTAGCTAATTTTGAAAGTAAGGACTATAATCCAGTAGTTGAAGAACAAGTCGAAACTATTTTTTCTCAATGAGAGGCACTTCTCTTTCCTTGCATTGATGAGGAAAGTTTCCAAGAAAGTAGTGATATTAAATCAAGATATTCTAAGAACTTGTGTGAGAGAAAATTGTGAAGCCAGGATTGAATCTCCTTTGGTTGAATTTGATGCAGAAGTAACAGGTCAATTGGTGTTTGAGAAATATGAGAACAAACCACTTACATTCAATTCCAATAGTTGATTTCCTTGGGATAAGAGAATAACAATATTTGTTTGGTGTATATCACAGGCTCTAGAAAATATATTGCGTTTAATGAATGTGCATGAGTTTAATGTGAAATGCATTTCAAGAGCTTGGTTTAATCAGAATATTGATCTGTTTGACATGGAGGATTTCTCAATGAAGATACTGAACTGAAGGACAAGTTTGTTTCCATGGGAAGGGAATATGGTGATATTCAACTAGAGAAGAAGATCTTGGTTCTCTACAAATTTTAAATTCATAATTTCATCAATAATTCAAATACTATAGGAAAAAGATTGTTTTCCTATTCCTGGTTTTTCAGGATATACTGGCTTCATTTGGAACTTGTATACAGATATGCAGGCATTCTTGTGGAAGCACAAAACACATAGATGTTTCTGTAGATATGCTGCTTGTCAGGCCTGCCTTGATGGTGTACTTGGGTTTTAATAGAGGCCCTCTTTTAATGTGTATATTTCCTTTTCTTGTTTGTTGCCAATGTTTGTTTTCCAAATATTTCATTAATGCCTGGTTCCTATTTTCTATGTGCAGATTTTTCTTCAAATCCTTAGTATTTGTCAGGACACTCTTCATTGGAACACATTTATAATCCTTGTAATTTTGATCATAAAATTAGACACACGTTTATCGTCACTCTCATCAATTTGTTCCTAAGCATTGAAATATTCAGATGAAAATTATGTTACAATACATTAAAATTTTTGCTTGTTTTAGTGCAATTAGGCATATCGTGATAACAGGAAAAACAATGTTCAGTTAACAAGTTAACAAACTGTTTGGTTACTATTTTGTTTTTAATTTCTGGGTGTTATATGATCCATGCTCGTTTGCTTACACTACTTCTGTATAACTTTTAGGCTCGACAAGGAGAGGTTGCAATGGTTGCAGATCTTGCAGGCCCAGCCTACAAATTTGAATTATCATCTGCTGTTCCATCTGTTGGCATGGTCAGAATTGTTCGGCCTGGGATTCTTTAAGATTTTCACTACTTGAAATTGAGCTGATTGCTGGAAACTTAATCTTGTGAACCTCTAGTAATATGAAGTTTATGCATACTTGCTAGTGGAGGAGTTAAAAGTTCCCTGAGCTCTTCTTAATCTCAAAACTGTATTAATTTAAAATTTAATGAGGGAGAACGTCTTAATGAAAACAATTTTTTGGTGCTGCAGCCAAGAGCAACTTTTAAATTTCCTCTAGGTGAAGTTTCATTGGAGGAGAAAGAGGAGGAAGAAGAGGAACAAAGGAGAACTTTATCAGTGAGTGGGATTCTTAAAAGTCAGGTTCTGAATGGAGTCTGCACTGCGCAATACAAGGAGGAAAATTTGGATTTAGGATATGCATTCAAGGTAGTTTCTTTTGGACATTCTTCCAGGGAATGGTTTGTTTTTCCTTTTTCCCCAGTTTGTCGAATCATCATTATGTTTCGTTAAGTGAATAACTTAGTTTTCTCTGATTATTGATTTCTTTTTTATTTTCAAGAATTTATTTTCTGTCCATACGACTGCTAATGAGAATTTTTCATGTTTTTATCCAAACTATTAAGATAGCCAGTTTAAGTGGTTCCAGTATTTCAATTCTTGAATTCTCATCGGTGAACATGTACATAATCCTGTTGTCATAGCAAACATCTAGTTTCCTGATCAATTTGTTTGTGGAATATTTACTTGTGTAGGATGAGCAAATGACTTTCATTCCGAGCATTTCTCTGCCTTCAAATGTGGTATCATGTGCATTTAAGCGGAGATTCAGTCCTTCAGACAAGTTGAGGTGCTGTCTCTCTCTCTCCAGTATCAAACCCCCCCCCCCCCCCCGCCACCCACCCACCCACACACACAAATGTCTGTAGCAAATTATATTTACCTAGATTCTAAGATATCTAATAAAAATGTTTTGCTACACTTGAATTCATAGAAAAGTCTTTCAAGATAGCTCTTCATGGAGCTGTAGATGACACTGAATTCATGTTAAAAGATTGGGTATACACATTCTTAGAAAATCATGGAAGATATTTTACTCATGCAATACAAAGAAAGTAAGATGTGATTCTATCTATGCTTATTTGCAGTGTACAACTCACTATCTGAAATTAGCTTGAACAGATCTTCAAATCAATGTCGAGACAGAGTTCAAAAATATCATGCTCTGGAACTGAGTTCAAAAATAGCATGCTCTGATTTAAGCTGTGGTTACCATGGTTGGCTAAAAACATTAATCATGATGGCTATGGCGCGGGTTGGACCAAACAAGTATACTGCCTTGTCAACCATTGACTGAACATGTGAACTGCCTGAACCCTGCTTCTCTTGATCCAAACCAGCATGGACCTAAAGCTGACCCAGTGGTTAAAACTAGTTTAATTATTCAACATGTTTAGAAATTATAAATTAACTTAAAGATAATTAACCATAAAACTTAATCCCTGTACAACATCTAATCTGAACATAATTAATACTCATTTTTATATCACATCTAATCCAAAATCAAATTGCATCAACAAAATAGGTATAAAAATAATGACACTGCAAATTAATTGTATCCTAATTTTAGTCTTTTTAAGCAGATGAATATACAGGATGGGCTGAGCAAAACCCACAACCTGCTCCATACCCACCAAGTTTAGAAAATAAAAACCCATAATGCCCTCTGTAACCATTTACTAAAGCATTGCCATCTCTAGTTATTATGGATATAATTATTTTTGTGGTTTATGCTGTTGCACTTTTGCTAACTATCGTTAATCAGAAAAGTTGTAGGAGATATGCCATGTGTAAGTCCATTTTGTTGGCAAGACTACTAATGGTTTGTTTGGTTTTTGTGGTCAGCTATTGGTACCACTTTGACTCAAACAATTGGAGCACCGTCTACAAACACACAGTTGGCAAGGACTACAAGTTCAAAGCCGGCTATGATTCTGAAGTGCGACTTGGTTGGGCATCTCTCTGGGTTAGTTTCATACTTTTTTTCTCCAAATCATTGATCACTATATAAGGATGTTAGTGATCTCGTTATCAATTTGCTGCCTTAATTTGCCATCATATCTCTTTTTAAGTTATAATTCAAAAGGCATGGGCTACAGAAAAATGGGGCAACCTATAATTCCCCAAACCCCTCCTCGTGAAGCTTCAACTTCTCTCACCTGTTCTTGGGCTAGAACCCTTACCAAAAGGCCAACTTTGGTCTCTACTCTTATCTCCACTTTCCCTTCCACTCATCCGAATTACCCCAAGGTGGCCATAGCGAAAGCATAAACCAAAAGAAAGAAAATATAATCAAACTAACCACGAAAAGTTTGCTAAGCAAACTGTGCTGTTCATCAATTTGGGAGATTTAGCTGGCTCAGCAACTTTGAGACTCTAAATTTTATTAGCATGATTGAGACTATACATCCCTTATTTTTTATATCATCTAAATTGATCAACTCTCTGTTATCTAATCTCGGTGCTCCTTTGTCTTTCCACTTTTTATTATCAACCTTATTGTTAGTGCAACCTCAACATATGTGGAAGTTTTACTCGTGCCTAAACCTAAGCCTAATGCTTTATGAATTTTGTTGAAGTCCTGTATTGTATCTACACACGATTTACATTCACCCGGGCAGTTTCAGCTGGTAAAGCGAAGAAACTTGTCATATAAATTTAGGATGCTAAATCTGATATGCAATGCTGAATTATTCAGGTTGGAGATGAAGATGGCAGAGCCAAGGCGGCCCCTATGAAGATGAAAGTGCAGTTCATGCTCCAAGTTCCTCAAGATGATATAAAATCATCGGCTCTGATGTTCCGTGTGAAGAAGAGGTGGGACATATAATACTGTACATAGATTGGATGATCTAATATTGAGCTTGCAGACGCATTGTTGTAATGATTTTAATATTCCTGAAAGTTTCATTCTTGGTTCACAGTCGGTTATTACTATTTTGGTTAACTTGAAATGGTTGGATTGGCCATTGTGATTCTAATTAGTGAAAAGGTTCATAAGTTAGCAAAGCCGGTGCATTTGAGTTGCCTATTTCAGAAGCCCGTTTGCTTGGCATTGAAATCAGTGTTTTCATAAATAAATAAGTGATTAAATCGGTCTTGCTAATAATTGATTAGTGGTTTAATTGATTGGATCGGTTTAATGAAAATTGATTATATTTTTTTATTATATTATGTAAAATGATAATATAATAAATTTTAAATATAAAAAAAATAATTATATAAAAAATTATATAATAAAATATAAAATCTAAATAATTATATAAATATAATAAAATATTAAATTTAAAATTTTTAAAAAATAAAAAAAAGATAAAAATTGATCAAATTGACTTTAATCGGTTTGATCAGATTTTAATTAATTTTGACCGATTAAATAGCTTTATGTATCTAATTGGATTGATCCGATCTGACTTTAAAAACATAAATTAAAACACAATAGATTTAGAGGGGGCTAGCAGAGCTTATAGACTTTGTTAAATATTCTTTCAAATATTTTATATAATAAAATATTTTATAAAATATTTGAGCATTTATAAGAGTTTTTAAGTATTTGACAAAAAAATTAAAGGATCTTAATTTATTTTTAAGATTTCATTAAACTTCTTTAATTTGATTATGTAAATTATAAAATTATAATTGTCATTTATAAATTCTATGATTTTATTTTATCTAATATTTTTAATAATTTATTTTTAATTTAAAGTAAAATCAAACATTATACAAAACTTAAGGTGAAGAATCTTGCAAAGTATTTAAATAAGTTTATCCAAATTTATATACCTACTACAGTTTTTGGTCATTTGACTCGTCCAGATTTACAAAATATTGAAACAGTAATGTTTATCGATAATAAACATCTGATTTTGAGATGATTTAATCTTTGCTGTTACCAGTCAAGGATTCATCAAAATTTTCCAAACCCAAGTCTCTAACATTTATGCAAGAAAAGTCCTCAAAATTCACTTTTTTTCGTTCTTCATATATAAATTTCAATAATAACACGACATATTCATTACATATTTGTTTGCTTATCCTAACAAGGTCTTATGTTGCCTACCTTTGAATAATTTGACTACTTTTATTAACATTTTTAGGATCCAAGTTTTAATTAAGTTAATACCAAGAATTGAGAAAAATGTCAAAATAATTGCATTTTCAAATATTCATCTTGTCCTAAATTATTTGTTCTTATATTTCTTTTAACATATCTACGTTGAATCTCAACTTATAAGATTAAAATTATTTATCATATCATCGAATCAAAAATTAAAATATTATTTCTAAGGAAGTGGATTGGGATTTGGATGCTTAAGTGTATTCAAATTCTTGATTTTTCAAAAATTTTAAATTTTCACCGTTCATTTGAAATAATTGGTGAATTTAAAATAAAATGTTCGATGTGATAACGAAGGTTGAGAATAAAATTTAATAAGGTCAAATATTACTTTATTTTAAAATAAAAAAAATAAAGGGTAGAAAAGGAAGAAATGAAAAAAGGGATCTTCCCTTTTCCTCACAATCATATCCTCTCTCCCCTCTCTAAAAAGGGCTCTTTATAAGAAAGGATGGCAGAAGTGGATTCTCTCAACAACTGTGAGCCAACCAATTGAAAACCATTACTCTTTCCTTCATTACTACTGTTATTATTAGTTTTCTCAATTAAATTAGAAGAAATCGCAGTAGAAGAGTGATATAAATTAAGTATTATTTTCAAGAAAGAGAGGGGAAAAAAGAAAAAAGAGGAGAAATGACAACACCCTCATTGAGGCCTCTCCCTCATTTTGATTCTTTCAAACTCTCGCACTGCTCTACAGCTATTCCTACTACTGCTACTGGTAGTAGTTTTAGCCATTTCAATTCCCTTTCTTTTTCTTCGCACAGCCATAGAAGATTGGCCTCTTCCTGGTACTGTTCTTACCAGAAAAACAAGGTAAGTTGTTTGCTATTTTACTTTTTTTTTTTGTTTGTTCCTTTTCCGCATTCTATATGTTTGTTTATGGGCTGTATGTATATGTGGGTTTCTATCTTTATTTTGGGCTCTTTGTGGGGTTCTGGAAAATGGGTCTTGAGAAATTTTGTGTTGGAAGGGGAAAAAGATTTCAGCTTGGGATGTTGCGTTGGATTTTGGGACATGCATTTCCTTTTATTTGCTCTGTTTTTGTTCTTTTGCTTAGATTTGAGAATTTTTTTCAAGAAAGGAAAAGCTTAGATCGGAAATTTAATTAATTGTGTTACAAATCTTGTCTTGGGCTTTGGCGATGAAAAGTCTTGTCATGGGAAATGTTGGAAATTTATAGATCGTTTGTCCGATGAGTTATTTTGGGAGCTGGATTCAGAATTACTGATTGGTGTTCTATTGTACATATAGTGATTTCTGGGTTTTGGCACCATTGGCTTGTGTCACATCAAATGAGTTTCCTTTGCTAGGTTTTTAATGTCATATGAGCATTTGATATATGCGCAGTTGCAATGTTCGCAGAAAAATTAAGCAAACGATAATTATTCTCTAGCTTTTGTTGGTTGGGAGGCAACATGATATGAACAAGAGAAGATATTCTGTTGAATGAAATCAATATGGTACTATAATGAATAGGGAATGTTGGATGCCATCGATTGTTTTTTGTTATTCACAGAAGGGTTGTTAATTTTATTATATTGATGCACATTTTGCTGATGCATGTGTATTATAAAGTTCAACAAAGAGAATTAGTAATTGTTTTTTATAATGTCTTTTTGTTGTTTTGAGTCTTCTAAAGACTTGAGTGTTAATATGTGACAACATGAAGTTCATATATTAATTCTGATTTGCTTCCTACCAAGAAATACATTCTAAAACCAGAGTTTTCATTGTAGTGGCATAAATAGTTTCCATCAAATGAACACACATGGGATAGCTTAAGAAAGAATGGTGATTCATGATTAGGTGATCTCTTATGTCTGAATCTATCCTTAATAGAGAGTAAGGATGCACTTAGTTGTGAGATAAAAAAGAGGAGTATCTCCTGTAGGATATGCTTGACAAATCATGTGAATCTAAATGTATGAATCTCTGGTTAATCTAAGTGACTGAAAGATATTCTGTTTAGGAAAGTCATGGAAGGTGGTCGTAAATAGAATGAAAAAATTTCTGTTAAGACTTTAGAGAACTTAGAGTGGTGGACAATAACTTCCATTTTTGAACTAAATAATTGTTCTAGTTGTTGATATGTTTTGAGGCTAGATTTCTAACATTATTCCAGGGCCCCATTGAGCTTTAGATGCTGTGCTACTTTCTATATTAACCTTGTTAAGGTGTGCGGAAATTTGAAGTTCTTCATAGAAGTGGAGATAAACTTAGTTTACCGAATATATATTTTTTTGTCATGGAGGCCCTTGGTACCATTTTTATTTTGTATAAATGTTCCTCTTGATGATATAACTGAGTGTGTGTATGTTCTACCACATGTATGTTTTGGTTGGATGTGTTTGTTGTTTAAGTTTTTTTAGGAATACCATTGTTGGGGCTGGCTTTTAGTGGTCATATATTGTGCGATTATTCTAATTTACATGTATATTAGATGCCCATTAAATGTGGATATCTCTATGGTTGATAAGACAAAATAAAAAATAAAAAATGAGGCAGATAAAAAAGGTCCCAATTCTTCCATGGTTCTGGGAGCAGTTTCAAGTAGAAAATCCACGTCCCAACAATAAATAACGAATTCATCTTATGGACACAAGCACCTAGTCCACGCTTCAACTTGTGAACATATCCTTTCAACCACATTTGGGTAGCATTGGAGTCCCTTCAATTGTTATGTAACTAGGGGTGGGCTTCAGGCCCCACCCACTCCTACCCCACTCAACATGAACTAAATTTAATTACAAATCATAATGTCAAGAACAACATATGACTCAGAGCAAGAAGCAATGGTTGCACAATGTAATATCAATGATTGTTGAATCAACCCCTAACTTTGTTAGGTCTACAGGAAAATAAAAAATGAGATAAGTTATTAAGTACAATATAATCAATGTATCCACGCTTCAACTTGTGAACATATCCTTTCAACCACATTTGGGTAGCATTGGAGTCCCTTCAATTGTTATGTAACTAGGGGTGGGCTTCAGGCCCCACCCACTCCTACCCCACTCAACATGAACTAAATTTAATTACAAATCATAATGTCAAGAACAACATATGACTCAGAGCAAGAAGCAATGGTTGCACAATGTAATATCAATGATTGTTGAATCAACCCCTAACTTTGTTAGGTCTACAGGAAAATAAAAAATGAGATAAGTTATTAAGTACAATATAATCAATGTACGGATATAAATGGAATTAATAGGAAATAAAGGTAAAAAGTAAGAATGGAAAGTGGCTTTCTCAATCATTTCAACTTCACCAAGTCCTCCTCCATACTTATTGGCTTGGAATCCTATTGATGCCAATCTTGAGCATAAATAAGATCTTGACCTATTTTAGGAGACAAAGAACTTCTAAAGCATAAGAAGAACACGACCACTGGTGCTAAATGTAGCCTTTGAAACTGTGTGAAACCTATGAGTATATACTTTTCACAATTTTAGTATTTTAAACTCTTTATCATCATCCCTAGGATCCTCGCCTAAATATTTCTCCAACTCCGACTTCACATACTCACCTTTTCCTCCACAGTTGTACTTCCTTTACTGCTCTTTCAAATATGTTCTAGACGCCATTGGAGTATCAGATTGAGAGCCACCCACACCACCCACATATTGCCTAGAACCAAGTGAAAAATATGAAGAATTTGATGAACTTGATGAGAAGCTGGGCTTCCACGCGTTCCATATCTCAATTATGTTCGTGAAACAACTCTTGCATGTAATGTTTCACTTTTTCTTTCATCATCACACTCTTTGCAACATCATCATACATGTCAAATGAAAACTCAATGAATTCCAATTTTATGACATGGATCAAGGATCATTGCATAATGTAAAATCATGTTCATTTTTCAATTGGTGCTCAATATTTTATCAAATTTCTCTGATCTTTCTTGACATCTCACTCAATTTAAAGTCAGCACTATTCAACCATTGTCTAAGAAGCATGTCCACTGCACTCAGTGTTGGATGTGACATATAAAGAACCGAAAATTCACAAAGTGAGTTTTTAGAAATAAACCAAAAATTTCAACAACAATTTAGCCTCTCCCGATCATATTTCATCGGAATCCCATCATACGGTGGCTTTGATAGATCATTTTATTGTCAAGATTTACTTTCTCATAAGCATCACAAGCTCTTTTAAAGCATGTTGAGGACTTCAACATCAAGTAGGCGGAATTCCACTCAATAAGTACATCGAAATTTAACAATTTGTTTGTTTATAGTTTTTCAATTTAGCATACTCTAAAAACATTTTGTACCTAGCAGGAGAGTTCCCGACATACCTTTTGGCTCCTCTAATACAAGAGATAGTCGAATGCTCATCCTTGCTCTACAAACCATCTTGCATGATGAGATTAACAATATGGCCAATGCATCACATGTGAACATACTTATTGCGCTGTCGTTTGATGAAGCACTATCAACCGTTATAATGAAAATCCTATCAGTCCTGCAATCAAGCAAATAGTTTCTACAATTTTACCTACTTCCTTACTCTTATGTCCAAAAATTGGACAAAAATTCATAATTAGCTTTTGTAAATTCCAATTATCATCAATAAAATGTGTGGTGAGACACACGTAGTTCCCATTTTAAATTGATGTCCATTTATCTGTGATGATCAAACTCTTTATGAGTGATCTCTTATACAAGACTTTCAACTTCTCCTCTTTTATTCACGTACAAATTGTAAATGTCTTTGGTTATGGTCCTTCGTGATGGAATCACAAACATTGGACATGCAACCGACATAAACTTACTAAAACTCGGTTTATCAACTTTTTTAAAAGAAAGCTCATCAACAATCAACCAATAACACAAGGCCTCTCTTGTTTTATGTTGACCAAATTTCAAGAAACAAAGGTGCTTCCTTGTCACCCATCCAAGATGGTTGAAATGAAATCCGGGCTTGATTTATTGCAGTTTCATGGGGTTATCTTTGCATGATTCAAAGTGCATTCTAAATGATAAACAAAACCCCATATTGAGGCTAAGTATCTTTAGAAGGAGTCCATGCCTAACCCCTTCTAAATACAGGGTAATTTTTGCTTAAAAAAAAATCTCAAAAATTGAATAGAAAAGAAAGAGCTTACTGTCACTGATATGCCGGATCTGCCTCCGAAAAGTTGGTGCTCTGAAGGAAGGCTTGGGGGGTGGGGGTGGTTGGGACTTGGGACGAGCTTGGGAGTTGGTTGTGAGTTTGTGAAGTGTGATCTGTAACTGTGAAATGAAAATGAAGGAAAAATCTTGGCCCCTAATTCACTTTTGTCTACATAATTTTTTTCTTTTTACAGTCAGGTGCCTGATTGGGTAAATTGGGCAGGACAATCCCACCCGATATCCTATCCAAAGTTTCAGAATCAGGTATGGGCTACCCAAAACCCAAAAAAAAAAAAAAAAAAAAAAACGAAAACCAAAATAGCCCCCAGTTCTACCCCGGTTGGGATAGTGAAATACCTTATCTGTACACGATACACTCATGCATACCCCTATATGTAAACATTGTAATTGAATATTCAATTAGTTATGGTAGAATGCTGATAAGCAGTGCAAAATGAGGGATTTATCGAGCTTTTGCTGAATTAAGATAAGAGTTGTCTAGAGAGGACTGAGTTATGAGCATGATCAGTGACCTTCATTAATTTCTGCAAGGAACCTGGATAATTTGCATCCGCTTCTATCCCCTTGCTTGATATATTTGAATAATCAAACTTATTTTGATTTTTATTGATTCTATACATGACTTGGCAATGAATTTAAATCCAAAACAAAGGAGTGAATGATTTCAAAATAAAAGAAAATTCAAAACAAAGGAGTGAATGATATCAAAATAAAAGATGAAAAGAAGAAAACTTGGATAGACATATTTCTTCTATTTCTATCCATATGGACAGTGACAATTACATCAATTTTTGCCTATTCAGAGCATAAAATCTATTCAATGTGCCGCTGTTCTTGGGAAATTAACTGTCTTAATTGTATTTTTCCACGTATCAGTTGGTTTTCACTAATGATTTACTACCAGGGGCCTCTGTTTTCTATGTGCTGGTATAGTGGCTTTTTGGATATGAGAGAACACATCAAAGCATAGAGAATTCAGGAGATGGAGACAAGAATGAGATCCAAATGCTTGGTTCCAATGAAGAAGTTTCAACACAGATTCCAACTCAAGCCCAATCTCTTGTTGAAGGGTCTGGGGCCGTCCTGGTATCTGAGTATAAACCCGCCCCTGATGTGGACTACCTGCAGGTTAGTTGAGTTTAAGCATGCACTTCATTTTAGCACGGTAATTCTTCAGTTGAGCAACTCACTTGACTCGACTTGAATTAATTGGTATCTGCAGTATTGATTGTCTTCAGAAGTGCTGATTGTTTGAATTCCATACTAATGGAGCAATTTTGTAAAAAGAATACTGTAATTATACGCCCAACAACAATCTTTCCTAATAAATTAGTTGAGCTTTCTCTTACCTGAGGCTTATGTTAGTAGGTTTCCATTTTTTTTTTTAAAATATATTATTTATAAAGGCTTGAGTCCCTTACTTTTTTGTTTCAATTGTGAAAATACATGTGTGCCCGCTCTTATTTTAAATCATACAATCATGAAAATAACCAAGAAAATGCGAGGCAGTTACGCTAAGGAAAGAAAACATCCAATAGGAGAAGGGAAAGCTCAGAAATTTTGTAGTCATTCACCAATAATATATCTTAAGTTTTTTCCAAATATGACTATTAAATCTCAACTCAAAAACTAGAGATTGGCACGAATAATTGTAAATCTCATTGGTTCCCCAACAAGAAATCTTGAGACAAAAATGCATATTAATTTTTAAGTTTCATTTATTGAAAACATTTTTGCATGTTAAATGTTTACTTATTTTTGCTATTTATAATTTGTGCTGTATAACTGTAAACCCAAATTCTGGTATTAGAATTAGGAGCATGATCCTTGATATTGTGGATAAAACAGTCACTACCTTCGCCTCTAAACACAAATCCTTGCACGTGCAACACATATGCTACTTTCGAGTATGTCTAAATGATCAAATTCTCTCTAGTTTTGCTTTCACATTTGCAACCTGGTCTTGTGTACGTGTTATAGGTTTTTTTCATTATTTTTTTATATTTAGCAAGTCTAATTTGGGATAAGAGTTTCTTTTGACAGATTCATACAGAAAAAATTGAATAGTTTTTAAACATGATTTGAGTTCAAGCCTCACGAAGAGTATGCAAAATGCATGAGGATGCTGCAAGTTTGCAATCACCTATTTGAAAGGCTCGAACCTTGTGCCATATGCTTAGCAGATCAGGATTTTGTTTGCTGTTAGCTGATAGATATCTCAATATGTATAACATCTAACAATCTACCATTTTACTTTTGTACTTTTGTTGCCTTTGTCAGGAGTTACTAGCAATTCAACAACAAGGGCCCAGAGCAATTGGCTTTTTTGGGACACGAAACATGGGGTTCATGCACCAAGAACTCATTGAGATTCTCAGCTATGCACTGGTTATAACTGTATGTCTTTCACTATTTTTGGTTCATCTGACTTTTAGTTTTATGTGGTGACTTGCCTGTCATATGATGCTATGAGCTTCATTTTTTTCTCATGTGCCCTGGTAAATTCTCATCTACGTTGCCTGATAAATTCTTATTATGGATTCCCTGTTGATTTCTTTGTAGAAAAACCATATCTTCACGTCAGGAGCATCAGGCACTAATGCTGCTGTCATTAGAGGAGCTCTTCGTGCTGAAAAACCAGAGCTGCTAACTGTGATATTGCCACAAAGTTTGAAAAAGCAACCTCCAGAGAGTCAAGAATTACTTTCTAAAGTAAGAACTGGGGATCATAATGTCTTGAATACTAAATTTGATGTGGTCCATGATTTTGGACATTACTTTTTAGTTTTGAACAGAAGTATTTTGCTTTTACCTTTTATAGTTTAGCACTTGATGGGAAGGAACAAAGAGCATTAATTTCCTTTTGAGTGCAAGGGTGTTCAAGCGTGGTGGATTAACACGTAACCTACCCTTTTAGTGAGACCACATAAGGATTTTATACTCCAAGAATTGACTTGCAACCCTGAATCTTGAGCCATTTGATTCATTCTTTATGCTAGAAGGCTTGGCTGCCAGTGTTATATTCAAAGGGCTTTATCCTCGATATTTAACTTAATTCTACTAAGATATATATGTGGCCTTCAGCTTTTCTAATTAGAGTCCAAAATAGCTTTATGCAGTATCATTTGCACTGTCGAAGAAAGATTGCTTGCTACTTTACCAAAAGATTTCCTGTTTGCTTGGTGAAGTACTTTTGGAAGTGTGCAACTGTTGCAGAAAAAGGTGGGAAAAAAACACTTTGTAACTCATTTTATGTTCGAAAAAAGAAAGAGAAAAGAAAGAGAAATTATATATCGTCATTTCTTCAGCATTGCAAACTGGAACTAGTTTGCACGCAGACCCCTTGGAAATTTGATTCCGTTGTATATAGCCAAATCTTTGGTTTTTGACATCGATTCACATCCATCAATATTCAACCTAAGAATTTATTGCCTTGTTGGGAAAATTCTTACGCACACACATGCACACGGGTAAGAGTATTTCACATTGCAGTTAACCATAGAATCAAGGGCTGCCATGTTACAGTGTCAGCATCTGCATAGGGCAAAGTATACAAAACAAATAGTTTTCTAGTATGTGCATGTTTCTTCTTCCCTTTTTATATCCCTCTTAGGCACACAAATGTAGAAATGAGGGTAAGACGTCACCATCTAACCAAATGAGACATTAGGCCTTGATATAATGAAGATATTTGGTCATGAAATAAATCTTCGATTTGCATGATTATCACATTTTATGCATAAAAATGTTCCAACAGAAGACGACATATACTTGTAGATTTTACTTCACCAATGCTATGATTCATGTCTCAACGATTTGTTTGTCAATTATGAAATTGTCTCCTTTTTTCTCGCTTCCCTCTTTGCAAGCACAGGTAGTACATTAATGGAATAAGATATTGAAAATATAAATATTAAATCTTCGAACATGTAATATATTGGGGAATACGGGAAACATAATAAACTGATAATGACCTAATGAATGCAATTCCTTTAGTGGTGCTGACATTTAATGCATAGTTGAATTGTTGTTTTGATCTAGGTTGCTTTTTGTTTTGTAATTACAGTTATTTGATTTTCTTAACGACTATTAATGTCTATTTTCTGAGATACGAGCTCACAAGTTGGTCAAAAACAACCCGTTATTTCATCTATAAGATAGTGGTTGTTGGGTTGGGAGGGAATCCTAAGATATAAAGATCACCCATACCATATCTTCATTATTTATAGGGCTATGCAGATATTAGTTTCTAAATCCTAATATGTATATTTTCTTGGGTTTACAGGTACAAAATGTAATAGAGAAGCCTCACAATGATCATCTTCCATTGATAGAGGCCAGCAGGTAAAACTTCTTTTACATGGATGTTGCTTATAATTTCTGGTGTTGAATCTAGCATGTAAAAAGAAAAAAATATATATATAAATATATGACAACTTTTATTATGCAATGCAAAAAAAAACGCTGTTAATGCTGTGTTGAAGTTGATCTTTGGTGCACCATGTCATGGCTAAAAAATGTTAGTTATCGATAATGACAAATCAAAATTTCACTCTGTTCAGATATCAAGTAGCTTCACTGGCACTAAATGTTGCCTTTTGTGGCTTCACATATCTTCCATTTAGAACAGCCAATTAGAAAGGACAGGCCATCTGGAAAAGCTAGAATGTAAGTTTAAGGAAAGCAGTTCTGGAAACTAAATCCAAATTTTGATAAAGTTTTAGAAGCCTGTTACTTCTTCCTTCTGCTGCTTAATTCATACCATTGTTTAATATTTTGTATACTTCGATTGCAATCCGGCTAATTATATCTAGGTAGTGGCCAGGTGACATTGCTACCGTTACTGTGAGATTACTTAACCGACTTGTTTATGGTAAATGCAGGCTGTGTAACATGGACATCATCTCACAAGTACAACAGGTTATTTGTTTTGCCTTTCATGACAGTAGATTGCTCATGGAAACGTGTCAAGAAGCAAAGAATATGCGAAAGATCGTTACTCTGTTTTATCTGGATTGACTGAGGCCTAAAGCTCTATCCATTTGTCAATATATTATTATCCAAAAAAGTGAATTCTTTCTGTTGCTTGTAGATTAGAATGCACAGGTTTGATGCCTTTTGTCTTAGCCAATCAGAATAATTCAATTAGTATAAGGCCAATTCAGGCCTCATTTGGCTGGAAGATGATGGTTTTCATCATGTTGACTGCATACTCGGGCAAAGTAGTAGTATTTATAATATTCAGCAATATACAGTGATTGCAATGTGTATCCCATTCCTTGCAAATTACAGTGTTTATCTTTATCCATCTTTGGCCCTCCCTTTTCAACATTGAATGACAGTGAGGTATTCAATGCTGAGGAGTTAAATTCTCTAAGGATTTCAATATTCAATGACGTACTCACAACCATTGTCTAAATAAGTTCTTAGAGCAAATCCAATCTTGCCTTAAATTAGGGTTGGACGCCAATTTGGAGCAGCAAATTCGCTTCCCGTGCTACTATTTTGGTGCTGTGAACAGTACTGCACCTTCTCGCCCTTTTTTTTTTATAAAATAAATTCTATAATCATTTGTTATATTTAAAAGAGTTTAAAAATTCATATTTTACCCTAATTATATATGTTTCAATAAAACTATTTCTTTATATCTTATATGTTACATAAATATTTTTAATATAATTTAATTTATATTATTATTATTTATGTTAAAATATTCCTAACATTGAATATGTATTGTTTAATATGTTAACAAAATTATAAATAATATATTAATTATCATAAATGGAATAATAAGAAATACAGCAAAATTTGAAGTAGATGAGTTAAGACGAAGTGTAAGATTAGTACAAAAACTATATAATTTTATTACAAAAGCCATAATAAAATAAAATTGTGAGCCGAAGATGACCTTAGTATAAAATATACTTGCTAAAACATCTAAGAGCTATCATCCTGAATGAATGTCAGCTGAATTAAAATGAAACAATGATGGCCTTTTAACACCTTAGATATAACTGATAAGTAATATTTACTATTTCGTTCCTAAAATGTCCATTTTCCTTGAGAGAGAATTCCTGGACAAGTCAGCAAGGCTTCCGAAAGCTTGATATATTTAGGTTAGATAAAAGAATCATGGAGTATGTAATTTGCTTTTCTTCCTTTCTCATAATGAACTTGATCTGATCACATGAAAACAAAGATCATATTTCTGACAATTTTAAGTGCAAGTGCAAAATGTGTAGGGAGCATCAGATCCTTACATGAAAATTGTAGCAAAAAAGTATTGTCACATGTATTTAGCAGGATTTACAAAAGATCATCAATCAAAACAAAAACTATTGTACACAGAGAGGAAGAAATATTAGTCATCTGAAAACTTGGACACACAATCATGTTGATTCTATTAAAAATTAAAACCCATAGTGTAACATAAAATTACAGTGAGTGATGCTGGCAGGAAGAAGGCCCATGAGATCCTTCATTACCCCTAATTCAATGATGTTGAGCACAACGCCACCCAGATCAAGCAGATAATGGCTCCTCCATAACTGTACTTAAATTTGGACAATTAAACATCAAGTTTGAGGAAGAATAATCATGTAAACAGATATATTTAATTGAGCAGGCATGAACCTTGCATGTGCTCGTTTGTGTGTGTGTGTGTGCGTGTGTGTGTGAGAGAGAGCGAGAGAGAGACCTTTTCTCTGTGCAGAAATTTCAGATGAAGAATCTGCCCTTGCCTCTGGGATGGCTGGCACTTTGGTTGGCACATCAGGAAGATCCAGCTTCTCTTCTTGTTCTTCAGTATCTGGTGCTGCAAAGGGAACTTTGGGCAGATCTTGAAGATTTATCTGTACAACAACAGAAGACCCTTTAATTGAGAACTCCTTTATTTTACTTAATTTCATGTTACAGATGTATGGTGAGACTTCATCAGTTCACAACAATTACAATGAACAAAAACATAGGGGTAGTAAACATAAATGACAATGGAACAAACCGTGTTTTGAAGAAAGGAAAATGGCGTATGAAGGATTAGGAACAATCACAAGATACTTCTGGAAATCAAAACAATTTCAACCAGCCTTAAATGTTGCACCAAGTGCAGAATAAGCAAGCTGTTAAGAGATCATTTTACCACACCCAAACTGCTAATCCTGAGTTCCATAAAAAATTGGGCCACCAATTTTGGAAGCATGCCAAGTACGGACCAGGGTGCTACCTCAACTCACTCTGCCCTTAACTTGCGTTTCACAAGTGCCATTCGGATGCTCTCAAAATTTTTAATATCTAATAAAATATGTAAATAATGTTGCGGTACAATTCTTCAAAACATGAAGCCAAATAATAATGATTGTAAAAGAAAGATCTTGCATTTTAAGTAACATAAGTTCTATGAGTCAGTAGAGAACCTCATGCCACCACATAATTCGAGAAAATATTAATTAATAACAATGACACAATGGTATCAAACAAACCAAATGTAGTACAAGTATAAAAGAATTTCCCAGAATTTGACCTGCATATGTAATACTCATGCTTGTCAAGCTCACCAAACTATTATTCAACACAAAGCTGAGCAAATTGATCTCTATCATAAGTAGGAATATATCAATTCCAAACAGAAACATGAAGCAGTTATGAGAATAATGGCATAAAAAATAAAAAAAACACACCTCAGTCTCTAGATTCTCGAATTCTGCTAAAATTTCCTCTTCATCTTCAGCTGATAGCTTCTCTCCCAAAATGGCATTAATTTCCTTACAATTAAACAACTATGTCAGTACAGTGAAAAGCTACAGAACAGACTTCTGGTTAAGAAATAGACGAAATGACTTAAATGGAAAAGATGGTATGTTTCTCATGTCAAATTGCAAATTAAAGGCAAAGAATGAAATTCAACAAATACTAATTTACAATCCCAATTTCTTCAATCATTGAATGACAAATCTTGTCTTAGGTTCGGAAAGTACAATCAGTTCAAAAGGACAAGACAGGTAACAAGTAGAATTTGCAAGAAATTTGAGTATTTAGAAACTTGTGTGCAGAGAGGTACCCAGTTACCATAAATGTATTGATAAATACTCTAGAGACAGCTCAAATGTTCTTTATCATGCTTGATAGCAAAGCTAACTAGTTAAAACTTATCTAGAATTTCTTACGTAAGAAAGTAAAAAGATTTGTACAAACTGATTGTTATCTTGCTCAAGGATCACAAAATGATTGTCAATGTTCATAACATGTTTGATACATAGCCAACCAGCAAAAATGAATCTAGAATTTCTCACCAAAGAAAGGAAAGAATGTAGTAGCTCAAGGAGAAGAAACTGATTGTTATCTTGATCAACATGATATAAGCGTAAAGACTTAGTGCATACTAACCATGTGTAAGGGTGGGTGGCTTGTATTCAATATGCTCTATGTTTCCAAACTTATCAAAAGGAAAAGAAAGTTACTAATCAACCATGAGAGAATATCAGCAGTTCAGCACTAAAAATTCTACATAACACAGTGCATTAAACTTCTGTTCAAACAAGAATGATACAAATGGCCCAGGCAGACACATTAATTAAGGGGAACAGATCATTCTGGATTCCAGAACTGATGACAAATAATAATGCCAATGATTTTTGTTCCCACCTAATGGAAATAAACCATGGAGCAAGTAAGATTACTAATATCAGGGGATACTCTGACAAAGAACAGCAGGAACAAAAATGCGGAACTCACATCTTGATAAGCTTTTGCCTCAGCAGTATCATCCATCAGTTTTTGAACATCATCCAGGTTTATCTCACTTTGTATTGCTTTAACTGCATTATTTCCAGCCTTCAAACTCTCAAATACTGCCTTTTGCTTGCTCGCCAGTTCAACATCTGCCAACTGAAGCAAAATCTCAACTACCAAGACATCTTATAGATATATGAAATTGAGAGGAAAATTTCAAAGGAATAAGTGAAGATATCAAAAAGAAAACAAAGCAATGAACAGAACTTGGTCAAAATAAACTTACTTGCTGCTCTACATTGATAAGCCAACCATCAACTTGCTTCAATAGGTCTTCCTGAACCTTCTTCTTCTTCAACGCTAACAATGCCCTATCTTTCTTCTTTTGACGAAGCAAATCTTTTGCAGCTTGCTTCTCAGCTTCAATGACAGCCTCTAGCTGAAAGCAGTACAAGGCGAAAAGATTTACACATTTGGTAGAGCTGGCACAGCATGAGGAAAATAAAAACACTGCACATTGACGTCAACAGTAAGCACTAGAAGAATAGCCTAGTGAACTATAGTTTTATATAGTATCCATTAACTGGAGTTATGATGGTATGGAGAATTTCAGAAAAAATCACAAGGATTATTCATGGAAACATGGAAGAGTGAGCATCCATGCATAGAATCAGGCAGTTTGCTTAGCAGGGATTGCAGCATCCCTGCTAAGGTTTATTTATAAAAGATGAATCCCATATTTTGCCTTACATAATATTTGAAGCTTTTAGTAAGAGCCAGGTTGTGTTAAACAAATAAAGCAATTTGAGTTGTAGCAAACTTATTTGTCTCACTCAATTGATATAAATTAAAAATAAAAATACGAACTGACAAAAACAAAGAAGAATATTATTATTCAATACGTTTTAACCATTTATTACAATTCATGCTATCAGCAATCAGATTTTTAAGATGTGGGGAAAGGCCTTAATTAATGCAGTGGTAGGGTTGAGATTTGAAAAAAGCATTCATAAATTAAGTCTTGTAATGCCTAGGAAGAAATCGAATCAGAATCTTAATCATTTCGTGATGGTGAGAAGCACTAGAAGCACCCTCCTTTTAACACTATTAGCCGAACACTGACACAAAAGTTATGAAAGCTAATGTGAACTTTGTCACATGACTACTAGGAAAGTCATGCAGGACTCAACAGAGCCCTCCAAAAGAGTCATAATGGTTAAGTAGCAGTGAAACAATTCAAAGTGGATGCATCATGCAACTGATTAAGATGGGCACATCTCCCATGAGAGTGATTTTACAGAAGTTCAGGACTTGCTAGGAAGAATGGCCAACTCTCGATATCCAAGTTATGGTAAAATTCTCAGATGTCTATAAAATAGATTTTAATCTTTACTTTTCTTCCCAAACTGGAAGATTGAAAATGTTATGGCCTGTATTATGGCCAAAAGATCCCTTTTTAATAATATACTAGATTCTCAAGAACTTGTGGTTGTTCATGTTGAATGGTCATTGGCGATCTCTAGAAAGCAAGTTTTACAAAACTTCAGAGAAACAAAACTTTGTGCATCATTTGATGAAAAACAAAATGCTTTTCTGAACACGAAAATCTTAGGCCTTTAGTCCTAACTAGTTCAATTTCATCAACCATGTAGGACAAATGCAAACCATTTTCACTTCTAATAGAACTGTTCGATAATCGAAGTACTTCAATCGTACGCAGAAAAGAATTAAAAAAACCATAAAAATAACAACTAAACTACTGAATTACAATTCAAAAGCAGCCACATCCCGAGTCACAGAAAACGATCAACATATTAATACAGCACCCCATTCAAGCGTGCTGATACTCATATTTGGAAACTGAAATAAGGATAGGAAAAACCTAAAATTCAACCAAACAGAACCTAAAATGCATATTATAGACTATAGCAATCAATGCGCAACACAAGGCAAAACAGACATTCAGAAGGGCGTTCAACATGATTACATTAACTCCGAATTACAAATTAATAGCCACATTAAAAAGGGAACAAAAAAAATTGAAAAACAAAAAACAAACAAACAAACTTGACTTTAACAATTGCCCGTATCCATTATTCCTTCCCTTTTCTTTGAACCGACTGATAACATAATGAAGATCATGATTTTGCAGAGCAATACAAAGATTCAAACTTTACAATAAAAATCCATCAGAAATCAAGAATTCTACAAAAATCCAAAAGATTAAATTAAACAATAATTAGAAATAATTTACACAGGAGAAAAATGCACCTGCTGCTGATATTGAGCAAGCTTACGCCTTTGGGTTTTGAGGGAAAGAATGGCTCTGTCCACTTCCGTGATCTTTGGTTTCTTCACAAAGATATTCCCCATTTTTTTTCAATTTTCTTTTGCCCAAATACAAAAAACTTCAAACGAATGACAGATAAAAGACTATAAGGGATCTATTACATTCACAGAATATTAAATCTCTCTCACCTCAGATGTTCTGCTGATTGAGAGAGAGAGAGAGAGATTAAAGAGATTAAATGGGTTTGGGCAGTAAAATTACGAAGGGGCGAAAACGAATATAAAACAAATGAGGGGTAACAATGTCTTTTCGACACCTGCGTTTGTTTTTTTTTTTTTTTCGTTTTTTTTTTTTTTGGGTTTTTCCCTCGTTATGTTCAAATGATGCATGAGTTGTGAAGGGCCAAAAACGAATATTAAATGAATGAGGGTAAAAATGTCTTTTTCGTATCTCTCTCTTTTTTAGTTTTTTTCCTTCATTATGTTCAAGCTCATGCATGGGCAATTATTTATTTAAGGGTTAATTCTACTTTATTTTCCTATATTCTTTTTAAGTTTTACTTTATTCTTATATTTTAAATTATCTCTCTTTATATTCTTATTCTATCTTACTCTATTTTCTATTTTCTTAAAAAATAAATAAATTGTTATTACTCATTATTTATACTAAAATTACTTATATCTATATTTTAATAAATTTTAACTTAATTAATTAATAATTAACATTAAATTTATTTAAAATTCTATTATCTTACTCCAGGGGAGTACAGATGGGGGGAGATAGAACAATCTGTTTTCTGTTTTTGTTTAATTCATAAGTGCTGCATCACTCCAAACATTTATTGCTTGTTTAGTCACTCATGTTACTAGATATTATCTATTCTTTTAGACATCTGGATTATTCATGCACGGGAGCTAAGTCAATACTTTTCATATTGATGAATTTGATGGTTTTAAATGTGTAAACTGCATGTTATTTACAGGGGAGCACATAAGTATTTTGATCAAAAATATCAATGGAGGAGAATATTAATCTTAAGAAGACTTGCTATCGATTAAGTTTTGGAGAAAATGTCCATATTTAAGTACACGCTCCAAGTAAAATTTATCGTGTGGTATTCATATCGTACTCGTACTTAGGTTGGACACACAACTCGTTCTATTTCCTATAGAAACAATAATACATAAAGGTCGATACTCCTCTACAACTTTATTAAATCTCCCGAGAATTCAAACCACGGCCGTGTGGTGTCCACAACGTACTCGTACCCAAGTCGGACACACGACTCGTTCTATTTCTTGCAGGAGCAGTAACACACAGAGTTCTGTATTTTTCTGCAGGCTTATTAGATTTCTTAGAAATTCAAACCAGCGTTACTCACATTTGTACCCTAAGCGATTTCTAATGCGTCACTTACCGTGAGAGCGTGAAAGAATATTTTTGCATAATAGATAAGTTGAATCTAGTGTTTCAATACCAATATCACATTATTTAATTAATTAATTATATTATAGCTGTGCATATTTTCTTATATCAATGACATTCAGTATACTTGACTAAAGTATTTTGCTAAATCAAACTGAAGAAAAACATGCTAAAAGAAAACATAAGTCATATTTGATTTGATAATGAAAGAAAATAGATTTTGGTGAATCTTTCAAGACTAGACAACAAATTAGAACAAGATCCATCAGTGATATATAGTTTTCTACACCTGATATGAGCCAAAATTCTTGCTGAAATGAACCCACAGATAAAACCAAGTCTCTAGTTTGAAGAAATGCGTGGATAAATAGTGCTGATCAAATCGATTGATCTCGCAAGAATAATTAATTGGTGGAATATAAAGAATGACATCAAGAGGGGAAGAGTCTTTAAATTTCTTTAGATGCATACATTGTATTATGTGAAATTGTGACTAATTAATAAATTATTAATTATTGGAGTCACAGATATTGGCAACTCTATTCGAATTCTCCCTTGGGGACCTTTGCTTCCATCCGCAAGTATGCCTTGTGGTAGAACTTTTCCCGGTAGGTCTACTGATCGTTGGTCCGATGGCCTTATTGACTTCGACTCTACAGGTATACGAATATAATGTGCTGTATTTCTTCACAATTAATAATATTGTATCTATGTACAACATTCAGGAACTAGCCAGAAATGATTTGACGATAAATCCAAATTGCTGATGAATCTTATGATTGCAGCTGCTGGTTTTGGCTTACACCTTATTCGTCAAGAAATGTTAATTCTAGCAATGGAGTTATCTTTTCAGTTGCCAGAAGCCCTGTGCTTGATCATAAAAAACACACCTTAAATCCATTTGTTCAACACCAACAGGTTTGTTAAAATAAAAACAAATTATATATCGTTATTTCAAAAGTATATACAAATGATATTGTTGAAGTACTTGTAGTAATTTGATTTTATTTATATCAGAGTGTGCCTATAAGATAGGAAATTCTCTTATACTGATGGGGGGCATTGAAGGCAATGACATCGGCTATCCATTGACTCAGGGCAAATCCATTAAAAAAGTATAAACTTATGTGCCTTATATAATCCAGGCCCGTGTCAGTGCTACAAGAGTGATTAACTAAGTCCAAATTCAAAGATTGTTTTTTTTTTTTTTAATATATATACTTACAAGTCGTAGAAATTATATGTATCAATTATTATGCCCTCATGGAAACATGGCACTGAAAGCTTGCTGTGGAATTGGAGGAAAATATAACTACAACAGCAAAAGGTTTTGTGGGAGTCCAGGAGTGTCGGTTTGCTCTAACGCAGACAAATACATATTTTAGGATGGTTTACACTTTCACACAAGAAGCTTCATCTCGTATTGACAAGATTCTGATTCAGTCGTCTCTTTCGACGCTCAATTGTACATCATAATTAAGTGTATTGATGTGAGCAAGGAACGACACAAAAGTTTATTATTTATTTATTTATTTATATATTTATTTTGGGGTGGCGGGTTGGGGGGGGGGGGGGGGAGGTGGTGAAATAGCAAATGTCAATTTCTTTTATTTCTTTAAGCTACTGGAATTTTTGGTGAATAAAATTGGTGAGATGTAAAAGAATTATCATTTGGCACATTTAATTCATTGTTCCACGTACAATACAATAAAATTGCACATTGAAATTATAGAATACACGTGCATTATTGCATATAGAATTCCAATGCCGAGGATGTAATAACATGAAATGAAACTCATAATATTGTTTTGAAAAAAAATAGAAAGTAGAAAGTATTTTCTAATGAATTACATGATCAAATTTCCAAATTGATATTAGTACTAATTTAGCATGAATTTTAAAATTACAACAAATAACAAATGACTATTAGCTTAAGCACATTTTATTGAATAAATTCAATTGTTTTCGCGTATGTAGTTAAAAAATCATCAAACTTAACTACACTAATATAATTGTAAACTATAATACATTCAGAGAAAAAAGTCAATACTTATACTATTACTCTTTGAAAATCCTAGTATTTTTCTTTTTTTTTTTTCATTAATTGCAACTAATTTCTTGCATAAATCATCCAACAAATAACTAATAATAAGTCTTTCGTGGCTATTCTAGTATTTTGGTAAGGCAAATTTAGTGCTGAATTTATTAGAAGTAACGATATTGATTTCTCCGTGAGTGTGTGTCAAATGCCTACATTGCAATATGTCATATTGTTTCATGTATAATTAAGTTTAATAATTTCTATATCCGGAAAAATAGTGTGTGTAATATTTGAAGTTTTTTTTTCCTATTATAATATTAATATTGAATATTAATTTATATTATCATTTTAATGTGTAACATTTATTTTTTATGTGCTAAATAGCTATTTGAACAACTGCATGTGGGAAGCCAACTAACATTGATGCATTTTTAAAGAAAAAGTATTGAATATTGCTAAGATATGAAATTTTGAAACATCAAGTTCTGTGATTTTTTTAGATTTTCAACTAATATTAATGTGATATGAAAATATATTGTGCACCACTCTGTTTACACTAAATTGTTTATGTGCTTTAATATATATAAAACAATTGTTCAAAGTTATTTTTTTTTATTATACTTTCTCTGTCCAAAAAGGTTCAACTGATTATTTTTCTTAGTGCAATAATAAATAATTTTTTTACAGTTTGACGTATATATACTATATAAAATAATATACAAAACATTATATTAAAATAAAATATCCAAAATAAAATCTACATTTAGTTTTCTGGGGATCAGATATAGTTGATGGAGATGGGCTTTGAGATTCAAGAATGGAATAGTTATTTGTGCTCACGTCAAGAAACATGAAGTCTGATATATATATATATATATATATATATGTGGCAGCAAGCTAAACCCAATTATTGTCATATCTATTACACCGTTTTCTGATCATTGACCCCAACCCAAACTGAGACCCCGCAACCTCCATGGCCACCGTTCTCGAACACTCCAAAATCTCTCCGCCGCCTGACTCGGTGCCGGAGTTTTCACTCCCAATCGTATTTTTCGATATGGTATGGTACGATTTCCAAGCAAATCAAAGTGTTCTCTTCTTCCAGTTCCCCTGTTCCAAATCCCATTTCTTGGACACCATTGTTCCTGACCTCAAAAGTTCTCTATCCCTCGCTCTCAGCCATTTTCTCCCACTCGCTGGAAATATTATTCATCCTTTAACCCCTGGAAATAAACCCATCTTACGTTTTGAATCTGGGGATTCAGTTTCTTTTATAATTTCTGAATCCAGCGCTGATTTCAATCACCTTACCGGAAATCATCCCCGGGTTTGTGATGAATTTTATGCTTTCGCCCCTCATCTGCCGCCGGCAACCCGTTCAGAAAACTCGATTACTTGCCCTGTTTTAGCTCTCCAAGTAACACTATTCCCTGGACAGGGCTTATGCATTGGTTTTATAACTCATCACGCCGTTGCCGATGCCAGTACAGTTGTGTCTTTCATCCAGGCCTGGGCTCTGATCAACTGCAGCAGGCCTGACGGAGCAGATAATATCCGTGCTCGATTGACACAAGGCAATTGTTTGCCGTTTTATGATAGAAAAACTGTGACAAATCTCAATGGATTGGATTCAATATATTGGGACCTGATAGTGGAGTTTTCTTCTCCGGTGGAGCCACCACCAGTGAAACTCCCGTTCAACAAGCTCCGGGAAACATTTGTTTTGAAGAAAGAAGAAATTCAGGAGCTGAAGAATTTGGTGTTGGCCAAGTTCCCCGGCGTGGCTTATCTGTCGTCTTTCACCGTCATGTGTGCGCTTGTCTGGGTTTGCTCAGCGAAGTCGGCCGCTCCAGGCGGAGAGGAGGTGGCAGAAGACGAGCCTGAGTACTTCGGTTTCGTGGCGGATTGCCGGGGGAGACTGAAACCCCATTGCCTGCTAATTACTTCGGCAACTGTGTGGCACTTGTAAAGGCAGAGTTAAAGCATGGGGAAGTGAAGGGACCTGACGGGTTTGTGATGGCAGCAAAGGCCATTGGACAGGCCATTAAAGAAAATGTGTACAATGAGAAAGGAATTGTGTATGATGCTGAGAACTGGCCGGAGGAGTACGGGAAGTTGATCGGAAAACGGCAGTATGGGGTGGCGGGATCACCCAGGTTCGACTTCTATGCGGCGGATTATGGGTGGGGAAAGCCGAAGAAGTTCGAAGCACTGTTTATTGACGGTGGTGGAGCCATATCACTGTGCAAATCCAGGGATTTTGAGGGTGGCTTGGAAATCGGCTTGTCGAAGCCAAAGGTTCAGATGGATGCATTTGCCACAGTTTTTAGGGATGTTCTTAGCGATTTGTTGCAGTGAAATTTTCGCAATTTGCAGTTTCCAAATTATTGAAAAGATGTTTGCTTTTGCTTTGGAAGGAAAATATTTTTTATCTTAATTTTTTTTTTGTAAATTAAAATTTGGTTAGTAATATCACATTAAATTTAATTTTATTATTATATATTATGATTATATTAAAATAAAAATAAAAAGATATATATTTATATCGTCGTATTGATTGAAATATAAATATATATATATATATATATTGATGTAATGATTAAAATATGTATAAAAATATATATAAATATTTATAATAATTGAAATATATATAATAATAATTAGAGTGTTTTTAAAATATTTTAGAAAAAAAATGCATTTTGAATTTAAAATGCTTAATTTTATTTAAACAAAAATTATGTAGTGGAATGAAAGTATTCTCAAAAAATAACATCAAACATGGGGGATAGTGTTAGTTCATATTTATTGCATTCCTTTTATCTAGGTATATGAAAAAACCAATAATGAAATTGTTGGAGCGAGAACCCTTTAAATGATATATTTGAAAATATTAATTCTCAAAATATATTTATTTCTGATCTTATTTAAACAAGTGAATTCTTTCCTTTTTAGACGGTTCAGATGAAATTTGAATTCAAATCTAAAAAAAAAAAAAAAGTATTTTTATCCTGCTTAAATTATTTTAAGTTTAATAGTCAATATTACCCGCATTGGTAATTCTATAATTAAAAAATATATAAGATGGAAAGAAAGACTAACACACACGCACAGTCTTAGCCTGTGTTTGTCAATCCAACTGTTCCATTTTCCTAAAGTCAAAATCAACCCACATTATATATTGCAGATATTATCTACAACAAATTGTTTTGGTAAAAATATTGCACTGGCCCATCATGATACGATTAATTTTATTACTTTTTTCTTTTAAAAGATAATGCTATTTAATTCTCTAACTCTTTTCAAATGATTTGAACCTATAATTTAAAAATGCATATCTGAGAATCAGGTATGATTAATGAGAAACATTAAGAGTGGCAATGGAACGAGTCTAAAGTCGAGACTTTTTAAATTTATAAATGAATTTAAGACGGGGCTTAAATTTTTATTTTCAAATCCATTCTGCTCCAAATTTTAATTTTTTATTTATTATATATTTATATGATATGATTTTTAAAAAAAATTTGTAGTATTTTTTAAATAATATTTTTATTATTTTTAAAATCATAAAATGGGTCTTGCAAGTCCAATTCATTAGGTTTTGATCAGGAACAGATTCGAGTCTAAATTTTTAAAAATCTTATAAGGATGCGCCCTAAATCTACCCGTTATCATCTCTAATAAAAATTTCATCACCTTCTTTAATGGGGAAATAAATTTTGACTTCTTCATCCGTCATTCACTAATTTTCTATTTGTTTTTGATTAGATCATGTTACATGAATTAATTGCTTTATCCATTCTTGGGTAAAATTTGTTGTGCTATTTTCATGACAGTGGTGCTTCAAGTGAATAAGACAATTAGTTTCAAAAGATTTGCCCATGAAATGACAATCATAAGTGGAGAAACATTGTTGTTGTTTTTTTGTTTTTTTTAAAGTGTAATTTTTCAATTTTTGGTACATAATTTAAGAATTTTAGAGTGTAATAGAGCTAAGCTCTCATAATTAAGTTGTCGGAGCGAGCTATGTTGAGGATTATGTGATCATCTAGGCTCCTGATTATTTTTTCGGTTGATATATAGAATAATTGATAAAAAATCTAATTAGTTATTAAATATAAATTAATTTTTAGTAAATATTATGTATATATCGTTGGATTATAAGAATAATAAATTTGCACTAAATGTGTACTTTGTGGAATAAATGAGTGAGATTATGATAAAATAATTAAAATGCCCTAATAAATTCTAGTTTGTGGGATAAATGAGTGATATTATGGTAAAATAACTAAAATGCCCTCAATAAATTTTTTATTTTTTTCCTATTCATTCTTCTTCTCTTTTTTCTTGGCAGCAGACCTGTCGTTCTTCCTTTCTTCATTCTCCAAAAATTTTTGTCTTGATTTTTTGATTTCTTTCTTGCAAGTCTTTTGCAGAGAACATTTTCACCATAGTTAATTGTTTCCCAAAGCTCTCTTCTCCTTTTCCTATCAATTCTAAAGCAGACTCTAAATGCTTTTACAGAAATATCTTCGACTGCGATTACAAATCTGAGTTTATATGATAAAGGCATGGTCCGTAAATTAACACTAGGGACAATTTGGACATTTTAAATATAAGTTTGGGTCTAGGGCCAAAATGGATTGTTGGATCCCACCCCCAAAAGTGGGATTCTTATCCAGCCAAGATTTCAAAATACAATCGGGCCAAGAGATATCCGACTAGCCGCATCATCCAAAATACACATTCGACCAGCTTGGTTAAATTAATGAATCGGGACCAATCCATGAAAATAAACAAGCCCTAAATTTATGATGTAGGTTTTAGCATATGGCGATCAAGTGGAATAGATGTCAACTTATGGGTTTTTATTTTTGATTTTTTGCAATATCGATTGCATGTTTTGAATGTATATTATCTTGACATGCATTAGTGAAAATAACTTTATAAAATAAAATATTGGGGTGGGAGTCGAGTCAAGTTTCACCGATGTTTAGGTCAATCTAGTCTTGAGACTCGCTTCCAGGGCAAGATGACGGGACAAGATGGATATAAACAATTTTGAAAAGATAATGGTATAGGAAAATCTCAAATTTCACAAAATTTTCACTTCCATTGGAAAAACACAGCAGTTTGCGACAAGACAATTTCTCTTAAAAATGAAAACAAAATTTACCTGCAACACTTTGTAATGTTATTAATTTTGAACAATTCAAATAGGAATCTCTTGATTTTTTCTTGGAATTCGGCTGCTTGATCGGTCCACTTACTTCTATTATGTCAATGTTAATCACTTGGTCGAATGCTGGTTAATTCAAAAATTTTTTGAATGAAATTGAAGGAAAAAAGTATTCTAAAAAATTTCATAGAATTAGAGGAATTCCTCATTTTGGAGGAAATGACCAAGAAATATTCGGACAAAATGCATAGATCTTGTTCATAGATTAACGAAAATATACAAAAGTTCTATTTGTCTCTGCTATTTTACGAGTCTCTTCCTTTTTGCATAAGACATCACCACTCCTTCGGCAACATCCACACATCGACTTATTTTTTAACACATCGACTTATTTTTTAATAGGCACACGATGAGAGAATTGAAAAATAATAAATTAGTTTATACATGTAATTAATGTTAGACTTGTTGAAATGTGTTGTTATATGAATATAATTATATCTGCTACTGAATGTGCATGTGCATGCTATTGATTGTGAATGAAAATGCATTGTTTTGAAAATCAGACCAGATCGCCGATTCAATCAAAAATCGAAAATCGATCCGATTCGATTAAGAGTATAAATTCAGAAATCTGGTTCGATCAGTTTTAAATTTGTTTTATTTGTTTTTTATTTAAAAAAATAAATTTGATATTTTGTTATATTTAGGTAGTTTTTTAGATTTTGTGTTTTGTTAAATATTTTTTTTACATAGTTTTTTATCTTTTTTTATATTTAAAATGTATTATATAATAATTAATCTATCATATTATTATTTTATATAATATAATAAAAAAATATAATTAATTTTTATTAAATCAATTCGACTGCCGATTAAACTACTAATTAGAAAAATTGATCATCAATTTAATTATAAAAATATTGTAAAAAGGTACGGCTCTAATTATCAGGCATGGATAGGGCATGGTTCAGCTGGTGAAGCAGTTGGGCTTGCAGGTATTAAAATGGTTCTCAGTATCCATACTCCTAAATAATATAATCCCACCGTTCCAAAAAACAGAGTGTTCTGTAAAATGGCATGACATTTATTTCATTTGGTAATATGTCATTTACAAGACAAGATAGACAACAAGATTTTAAATAAGATTGTTGAGCTTTGCAAAATGGTTAGAAATTTGTTCAATCAAGTGAAAAATAAGGCTATGTTTGGTTTTATTTTTCCTCCTCCACTTTTCTTCTTGGAAGATGAAAATGTATATATATTTTTATTTCCTAAAATATTAATCATTAATTATAATATTTAAATTTTTATATCCTGTTATACCACACTAATTATAACAAAATAAGATTTACAACATATCTACACTAATCAAACAAAAATAATATTGACAAAACATCTACAAATTAAAAATATTTTTCAAAATACATCAAATTATTTTTTCTTCAAATATATTTTCATCTCCATACATTGTTCAATCCAATTATCTAAAATACATTTTCTTAAAATAATTTCTCAAAATTGCCAAAAATGAAACCAAACATTGTCAAAATGTTTTTTTCTATCTTTTATTGAAATGAGTGACTGTTGGGGTCCGAGAACATTAATTAAGTTGCTTTTTCCAATAACATACTGGGTGCATTGATATACTGGGTGCATTTACTAATAGTGGCATGCAGCAGTTAATTTATCACAAAACTTATACAGAGAAAATAAGAGATTAATGTCTCACCTGTGCACAAGTGTCTCCTTAAAAAAAAT
Organism: Paulownia fortunei; assembly: GCA_019321725.1. Lineage (NCBI taxonomy): Eukaryota > Viridiplantae > Streptophyta > Magnoliopsida > Lamiales > Paulowniaceae > Paulownia > Paulownia fortunei. The sequence continues at coordinate 15,699,424 of CM033123.1, forward strand.
AAAATAATATTTGACACAATATCTATACTCATAATATATATTTACTGATTAAAGCATAGATTCAACCCTTAATATAGGATAGCAAGTCCAACTGTTTGTTTTATTTATTACAAAAACCCCTAGTTGGTGGCCCGAGCATTATTGAATATGCGGAAAAGTCTTCTTACATTTAATATATTGTTCATAAATTTAGTTATCTTATTGTGCATAACTTAAAATTATATTTGAAATCTAATTTACGAAATTTATATACTCACAACAAAAATACTACGACCAATTTTAAATAATACTTTCTTGAAATTATCTACTCCATGTGAATTTTAATCTTTTCTTTCCTTTTTAAAAATGGTGAAGAAATATGTTGGGGGGGGGCATGAAAAAAGAAACATGGTGATATTTGGTTATTTTCCGATTTTCAAAACGCAGTGTGTAACAGAGGATCCTTTTAAAAAGTACAGGGGTGTAAAATGCCATAAGCCCCTCTATTAATGAGCTACACATGTTATTTTTGTACATGTACATACAAATTTTCTATAAAGAAACTTTCAAGAGCATAATAAAATATACTCCCTCAATCTCATTTTTAAGATCCATTTTGATTCAACACACAGTTTTAGATGAGAGTTGAGAAAGTAAATATTTATATAATTTTATACTATTATTTATAAAAGTAATGGTTGAAGCTAATGGTGTTGCATCATTGTTTTTAAGTTAAAGATATGATATATTTCAGAATTTTTTTTAAAAAAATAAAACTTTATTTTAGAATAACTAAAAAAATAAAAATAATTAATTTAAGACAGACGAGTAATCGTTAGTGTCACAATATAATTGTTCTAAACGTATGTTGTGGAGCTTGCATATAACTAAATCTTGTCAAATGTAATTTGTGTTCCCCAGAAGTTAATTGTTGAAAGGGGAAAATGCATTTTAATTTAGCCATGTAATTTGATTTGTTTTCATTTTTAATCTTTTACAATGTGAGTTTGGCAACTTATAGATTATAATTTTTAAATTTTGATAGAAATATTTAAATTGGGCCAGAAAATATCTCATGCTAGGTCGATAGTACTTTAAATCTTGGGATTCTTTTAAAAATAGAGGGAAAATTGCTGAAGTCAACTTCTATGTAGTTGTTCTGGAAGAGAAAATCCTGAAATTAATTACACATTTTAAAGAAAGTCTTTTATATATATATATATATATATATTATTGTTGTCAAAGGACTTTTGGCATTTTGAAGAACGCAAGGAGACAGTTGGGAACAAAACAAGGATTGGACAAGACAATTGAACACATCTCTCATTTGGATATAGAGATAATTCTATCTTTTTGTTTATTGAATTCTTTACTTTATTTCTTGTCAATTTATATGATGTATCAAAACTTGTCTATGTATTTTCCTACATTAGTTATGCATTATATTTAGTTTCTAGGGGTTGATATAACCAACATTGGATCTTATGTTTTGAATTATGATATACCATATTTCAAGTCTTCAAATTTATTTGTATTATTGTGATTCGATTGCATCTTGATTACTAGATTAATAATCTAGATTGTTAGGCGTATGAAATCCGACACTCAAGAGAGGGGATCTTATACATGGTCATAAGATAACACAATTTAAGAATTCATATAGTCGAGAGACTTATGAGCCCTTCGAAGTCTTGTGAAATAATTTATTGAACTTTGATAGGATTTTAGTTTGAAAGTTTTATAGAGATATTGAAATTCGGATTACAATTCATAATTACTCGGTACTTGACAGAGAATAGATTATCTTAGATATTCTTAACTTATAATTTGTTAACTTGAATTTGATGAATTAGATTAATAAATATAGATGAAAACTAAATAAATCACACCTTTAGAAATATTTGTCTATCAAGTGTTTAATAATTTGTTTGAGTGAACCTTTCTAGTTTAATTTATGGATTTTTAATTTATTCATTTGCAACTTTTATTTGAATCATCTAGATAAAATTTTGATACTTAATACGTATTTGATATCGCCAATCAAAAAATTTACCCTTTAGCTCATCCGAGAAGGTCTTCATTTCTATTGTTTCTAGGAAAAAAGATTGATACAAAGGGGTCATTGGAAAAGGTCTAAATTATACTCATCGCATAGCCCAGACATTATAATTTAGTATCTTCTCCACGGTTGAATTCTCTGATTTAATTTAATATTCCATAATACTTTACATTATAGATACCAAACATAAATATATTTAAGGGATGAGCAAATATACACTTATCATAAATTTATAATATAAAATACAAAATAAAATATAATATTTTGATAGAGTAATGCATGGCATTGCCTTCCTGACTTGCGCATTTAATTTCTGAATTCCATGCTTAATTCTTTACACAATTAGTTTGTTCAATTCCCACAACATAATGGTTTAATTGAATGTGTTTTTTAATCATATTTTTCTCTAGTTCCAAAGTGCAAGTGAGGTGCTCGGTTGTATCATATTTATTATTGCAAAAAATTTCATGTAAATTGTTCAATACACACACATATGTATATAGTTATATTCAAGTTTTGATATACTAGTTATGGTTAATAATCACATAAAAAAAATAATGCAGAATTGATCTAAGCAATGCAACTTTTATTTCAAACCCTTGGAGCTTACATCCAAGAAACACACAGGATCCGACTGCCAAGCACAAAAGAAGACTGTAACTCAAGTGAAACGTAAAACAAAGACAGTGAAATTAACTTGCAATCCCATGATTATTGTCTGTTGCTGCATGTTTATTGATTAGCTAAGTGGTTCATTTCTTGTTCGAAATAAGCCATGTCTGTCTCTTGCAGCTGCACCCATGCTTCAATCCCATCACCCTCTTTAGTATTCATCAGCAAAACATGGTTCTTGATAACCACATTGGCAACACTCGCCCAGACAGGCTTTCCCCATCCAAAATCAGCCTCGTAGAATCGAAATTTACTCCAATCAGTGACCCAAACCACGTTAACATCGGGCCTGAGTGATTTTTCAGATGCATAAACAGAAGTGTCGATCAAAAACATGCGTCCATCCTCACCCTCGGACAATATTCTCGTGCAATCATTCACGGTTTTCTTAGCATCATCGCCCAGAACACGAACGAAGTCCTGGAATCCCATGTTTTTGGTTTCACCGGCAGTGCACTCAGTGATTGCTAGGGCAGCCAAGTTGCCACAACAGTGCTTAGACAGCGCCGGCACGGTCCTTTCCCGGATGTTAACAGCCTGGGCGACGAGTAATGCTTTAGATTGCCCGTATCTCGCCTGATCAACACCAGCAATAGCCTTGATTATTAGCCCGGAAACCACTTGAACTCTTGAAGGTTGACGTAATTCGCCTGTTTTTTTGGTGGTTTCAACTCTCTCTCTCATGCTTGCTATAGCATTCTTGTCGAATGTAAACCTCTTAGCAACAATGTCGTAAAGACCATTGTCCCTGTCCCTGGTTGTTCCAAACTCAGGTGTAGGGAAATTTTTTCCAGGGAAAAATACAGGGCCGTCGAAACTGGGGCAAATGCCTTCTCTGTTGTCTCCCCGGCTGGCATTCGACCATGCGGAGATGAACGTGCCGAGGGAGCAAGCGTCGACGATCCTGTGCGAAATGCATATGCCGATTGCTATCCCACCACATCTAAATTTGTTGATCTGAATCGACAGGATGGGGTCTGTTTCCTCGTCTGCTGCACCGATTTCACAAGGAAGAAGATCATTTAGTTGCTCGGGCTTCACTTTGGATTCCGGGTTTATAAGCTGAAGCAGTTCAACATCAACGTTTGCTTCTATAAGTTGAGCACCCTGGTCACTGCAATCAACCAGGTGATCATTCTTCATGTATCGTCCCGCAAACGGGTAAAACTGGGGCAGGATTTCTGCCAGGGATTCCTCCAACTGGTTCAGCTTTTCATTCATCGTGGCGCCTGGTTGATAGTAGAAAATTCCAACCACGTTCATCGTTGGATTAAGTTCATCCATGAATGAAATCTTGTAGTTTTTCTGATTGTCTGGAGTTGGGGTGCATGGTTTTACCAACTTTTTGCTCACAGCGTCCACCTTCATGGTTCTTCCAAATCTGATTGACGCAGCCAAAACACACACACACACACAAAACAAGAGAGAATTAGAGAAATCGAACTCAACCTCAATGTCTGAGAAATCTAGATGTTTGATTCTAATTGTTTTAGAGAAATCAAAGAAACATTTAACTCAACAACCTGAATAAGAAGATGCCTCTGAAACTAATGATTAGACTCGCCGAGAAAATGAGAGCACGAATCTAGAGTGGATGAGGCAAAGGCACCATGGATTTACTTAAATACAACATTTCTTGATTGGGTGGTCTATCGTTTCCTGTGCAATAATTTTAACTATTAAAATCTGAAATCGGATCAAGGTACATAAAAGTTATAAACAACAATTAAAAATGTAAAAATTATGAGTATTTTTTTATAATATTGTATTTTATAATAGCAACTGAGTGTTAATAACATCATATTGTTATTTTGGATCAAATAATAATTTTTAAAAAAACTTTATTCGAAGTTTTTAAGAAATTTTGGTTTGTGCTTCGCGTGATATTATAAAAGTGATATACAGTATTCTTAATAAGGTTTGTTGCAAAGATATTATCGTTTCCCAGTAATAAATATTTAATTTAACTTAATACTAACAACTTAGTTCATGAATTAGAGATAAGCGAATTTAAATCACTGACATCCATCACAGTATAAATCATCATTGAAAAAAGAAGAAGTTTTGATTATTTTATAATATGGTTCTTAAAAATAGTAATTGTAAGTTGATATTATTACATTATTATTTTAACTAAGAGAATACTTTTAATACAAATATTCATAAACTTACCAGATGAAATATTTACAATAAAAAATAACTCTCTCAAAACAAAATCAAATATTACCTTCACTCTCAAATTTTTTTCTCCCAAAATACATATCCCAAATGGCCTAAAACAAATTCAAATATTGCCCTATAGTTTCATGATATAAACCAAGAATGCCAAGAATACATATTATAGAGGATTTAATCAAGAAACGTTTAGTGGCCATAACTTTTGACAAACATATATGTATACATGTGTGGCCCTTTCTAGTCATTTTTGTTGGGATTTCTTATACCAATAGCTGTCAAATCAAAGTTTATTTGGTTTGGCCATAGCTTAACTATGTGTCCAGCTATTATTGGGTTTGATAAATAAAAATACTATTCTTGAAAAATACAAGTAGTAAATTAAATATATTTTTATTTTTGAAAAGAAAAATATAAAAATGAAATGAAACCAAACATATCTTTGAATTCAAACGCGATTTGTTGTGAATAATCGACACATATAATATTATAATAAAAAAGTTAGTAATAAAATATTAAGTGATAATTAATGAAACCAAACATATCTTTGAATTCAAACGCGATTTGCTGTGAATAATCGACGCATATAATATTATAATAAAAATGTTAGTAATAAAATATTAAGTGATAATTATATATATATAATTATCACTTAATATTTATACATATATATATATATTAAGTAACTAAAACTTTTGTTTTATCACAATAATAATTTTTACAAGTTTAACAGTGAGAAAAATTATATTTATATTTTTACTATTAAAAATTAGTGATACGTGTATAGTAATAATAAAATTATTGTCATAAGTTATAGTTATAATTTTTTATTGTCATTATACATTTATTTTTAATTATCAGTAGTAGTAACTTAAATACTATCTATAGTATCACTAATTATGAATAATAACAACTTAATTATTAATTCTTGTGGCTATTAAATTTGTGAGAACCACTATTTTGATGCATATTATTAAAGACAATTTTTATATTGTGCCTCAACATTTTTCACCAGTAATTTTTTTCTTAAGAGTGTAATTGTTAGTTATATTCATAATATAATATAGAATATAAACTGGAAATTAACCTCAAAGTTCTTAACCAAGTCACATATAAAACAACGATCTAGTTAGCAAGTGCCCTACCGAAGCCATTGAAAAAAACCAATCTTCAAAACTAGCCTGCCGACCTTGATGAAAAAGTAATCGAGAACTTGCCTTCAATAGACTAGCTTCTTAGGGCTTGTTTGTTCGAACTTTCAGACCCCATTTTCACATTCTATACTATTATAAAATTTAAAATCGTATTTATTTTATCCAATCTTAATAAAAATTACCATTTTCACATCTTTTATTTTCACACTCCTACTCTATCATATCGTTTCCAATCCTACATCTAAAACATATCTACCTATTTTTTCACCTGTAAATCAATACACTATTACGTTGTCATCTTAGCCGTTTCACGTTAATGGAAATTCACCCACTTTCCTTCCTCTCTTACTCTCTTTACATATGCCCAATCAACCTTCTCTCAAATTCCTCAAGCCCAGCAAGAACAGGGTACCCTCGAAAGCCTTCACGACGGCGCAGTCACCATACGAGTCATCCAGTGAGAACGACTTTCCTTCATCATCGAACAAGAAACTGAAGATGTATGGGTTGTTGTCGGCATAAATCGATAGCAACCCTCTTTAGGGTTGTTACAACCTCCGATTTGAGCATGAGGCCGATCTATACATTGAATTATGGGTGTTCTCGGCTTATTTAAAATGGGAATATATTTTTGGGTTCTACACCTTAATTTTTTCCCGATTTGTCTCCTCTTGAAGAAGAAACAAGAAACAGTAAAGACAAACTGTAATTTTGGGAGTGTGAAGAAGATGGATGGCTGCTACACTTGACCGTTTGTTTTTCCAATCCCATTTTTTCTTGTTTCCAAAACATAATTATGGATGATTCTTGGGTTCCCATGTCACATACGGGCTATAAGTAACATCAGATTAAATCAATTGTTTCTACCCATCATGCTAATTACCAAAAATGCCCGCATACCTAATCTTACTAATAATGTAGGTCTCACTAGTTTTATACAACCTAAACAATATTCATATTTTGAATGTTGGACCTGCTACTAAATCCAAATATATTCTATAGTACGCATAAAACCTCAAAATTGGTATTATAAAAATACACAAACAAAGAAATTCCAATGCTATCACATCATTTTATAGTAAAAATTCTGTTAATCTTACTCATTCCAAACCTACATATTTTTATATTTACGCACATTCATCCAAACTTATTTTCAATTATCATATGAAAACCAATACAACAATAAATTCCCAATGAAATTTTGTCAAGTGGTTAGCTCCAAAAAAAGAAAAGAAAAGAAAAGCATAAGATTGGGATCACGCGGGTTGGATAAACGTATGCCTCTACATGATATGATATCTTAAGTTAGTAGAAGAAATCTTCAGACAGTCCCACATGACTATTAAATTGATGAGTGAATTTGCAGATCTTGTTGCATTTAAATGCATAAAGGACGGTTGTATATGTTGGATTTTGTATCCCATGTGAGGCACAGTATCTCACAATAATGGCTATCATAATTCTTTAATCTACTTTTTTTTTTTAAATCTAAATTTATAATTTTATTTTTTATAATATCTCAAAAAAATTATATATTTTTAAATTATTTGCTCATGTATTCTCAGATATTATTTTTAAGAATAATAATATAAAAATGGCTAATTCCATTTTGATTTATTGCATTATTTAATAAGGAGTTGGAGATATACAATTGTCATTGAAATAAGAAAAGTTAGTGAAGATTGAAACCTCATGGATATTTAATTAATTGGTTCTCAATCATCATTGCTTATTTCACATAATAATCTTGGATAATTATTAATTAGTTTTTATATATGCCACCATTGTTTATTAAGTTACACTTTTGGCCCCTCTCAACTACACAAAAACAATAATTTGTCCATGAACTATGGAAATAGGAACTTAAAAGAATCAACTTTCTTAATTTTGATATAGAAATAGGGGTATCCATAGGTCTACAAATCCGTTTGGATTGTACCAACACAAAAAATTCAATACATATTGAATATTGAATCAAAAATTCAGTTTGATATTTGATTTTTAAATTTTTTACTTTTTGATATTCAATATAATAATGATGATTTAATTCGGTATATCGTACGATATCAAATACTAAATTTATATATATATATATATATATATATATTATTTAGGTTAAAAATTAAACAACCACATATTTATGGTAGGAGCATTTCTATTAGTGGAATGGAGGAGCTATCACATCTGAGCTGAAATTGAAAAATGTGTCTTATAGATTTGATAATATTTAATTTAGGGAGATGTTTAAGGATTCACAATAATTACTGCATTATTTAATTTTAATTATTAATTAATTAGTGGGGGATTTAAAATTTAGTATAATTATTAGTTAAAGTAGTATTAATTATTGAATACCTTTTTTGATTATCGGTGGTAATAATTGCATCATAAAGATTATATGGAATAAATAATTTGAAATTAATTTGTAGATGTAAAAACTAAAATGGACTAATAACAAATCAGTTAATTAGTTAACATTTAACTACATATGTAAATAATGTAATTACTACTTATTACCTCATATTAATTAATATTAAAGTAATACCACAATATGAGGCCACTCGAGTGAGGCTACTGCCTCGAGCGCAAGTTGAGGTCCCAAAATTTCAATGTGTGGGAATAATTGTTTATAGTTGATATTTATTATTTGTTGATCAAGAATCTTCTGTCAACTGAATTGATGTATGATATATGATTTTTTTTTATTTTTTTACTCAAAAAATTAATAACATTAAAATTAAAATAATAGCATCATACAAGTCATTATTACCAAATAATGACATGCAGTTGTCCACAAGAAAGCTGATGACTGTCTCTTAAACAACAGTGTCAAACACAATAATGTTCCCCTTGATGGCCACCCGTCAGCAAATTCTCCAGAGTTTTTATTTTATGATAATAATAATTTTTATAAATTTTTATTAATAGTAATATATTATTTACAAATTATCGTCATTTATAATTATCGATACATATATAGTGATAAAATAATTAAAAAAATTTGCCTCCGAGTCATTATATGTATTACTAATTTTTAATTATGAATTTTTTTACGTATTTCTACAAATCGTCGAGTGTTTGTCGATGTGTCTATAGATTAGTTTCTAATCTCCTTCTGTACATGCAAATGAGATAAAGACACTTGTTTTGAACTAATGAGGTTTTATCTCATCAAAAACTACATATAGAGAGATAATCATGATATTAAGACAATGGTATTTTAAAGATTATTTTAATGAATTATTAGATCTATAATTTATTGGAACACAAATCACATATTACTTGCAACACTTATTGGTCAACATTGCATCACCTGCCTGCGTGGATAGTAATGTGTGATCCGGTTTTCACGTTTGCTTAAAAATTTGTATGGCAGGAGACTTGTGGAACTTGTCTTATCATGTTATTAACTATTAGTATATGCACAGATTTCAAAACTAATTTTGAACTAATATAATATTTGAAAATTAATTTTCTGTGACAATTGTGAAGAATTTGAAATCAGATGCAGAACCCGACTCAAACCCGGCACGCCTTATATTATTAATTAGAATTTACTATACTTGTTAAATTTATTTTATAATTTTAAAAATATTAAAAATAATATTATTTACTAATAATCAATTCTTTGCATATTAATAATTAGATTATAGGTAGCAATGACAAATGGGGTTTAGGTTGAATTTATCTGAATTCGAAACTCGATGCGTTAAAAATTTTAAAAATTTAAATATAAACTCGTTTCAAATTTAAATTCAGGTATAGTGGGTACATGTTAGATCCACTTTATAATTTGAAAATATTAAAAATTAATTTTTTAAAAGTTAATACTATTAAAATTTTGTAAAAAAAATATTTTTCTTAAAAAATATTATATAAATATATATTAATTTTTTAAAATAAATAAATGAATACAGTTTGAGTTGGGTCAGATTTTACAATAAAAAAATTAAAATCTAACTCAAATACATTTATATTATTTGAACCGCCCGACAAGGCAAATTCGAATTTGGGCAGGTGGGCAAGGTATGGAGCATATCCGAATTTAGATTCGGCCATTGCCTTTTACCAATCCCTTTACATAAATATCAAATCAGAACTTTATTCCATGTCATTTCAGAAAAATAAAAAGAAAAAGAAAAAGAAAAAGAAAAAGAAAGGAATTTTCACTTTCCATTGATCCATTTTTGGACAACCTGAGCAAGTGCCTGTGTAGAAGATCCCTCTTGGCCAAGAACATTTCCAGCAGCAATTTTAACGTCGATCATCCTGTTTCGAATTTGCTTTCCTTCTTCACCTTCCATCAGTTCTTTCACCAGTTCTGAAATATGGCCTCTCTCCACAATCCCATTTTCATTCTTTTTAACTCTCATCGCAGTCTTCAATCCATCTGTCAAGAATACCGCATTCATCTTGTGCTCAAAGCAAAGCGGCCATGCGATCAAAGGCACGCCAAAAACCACGCTTTCCAATATCGAATTCCACCCACAGTGCGTCAGAAATCCTCCTGTCGAGCCGTGGCTCAATACTTGAATTTGAGGAGCCCATGAGGCCACCACTAAGCCCCTGTTTTTAGTCCTTTCCAAGAACCCTTCTGGTAGAAAATCCAATGGATCCTTCACAATGTTTTGAGTGTTTAAGTACGCCGCAGCCACGTTTTCTTGAGGGCTTCTCACCACCCAAAGAAACCTCTGCCCACTCATTTCCAGGCCCAAAGCTAATTCACTGAATTGCTCCACTGATAGAGTCCCCCCACTGCCAAAGGAAACAAATAGCACAGATTTAGGTGGCTGATCATTCAGCCATTTCAGACACTCTGACCCTTGATCTGATTCTGTTTCCAGGCCTGTCCGGATCAGCGGCCCGACTGGATAAACAGGGGGCATACCAGGACGGCGTAATTCTAAATCCTGGAAAGCTTCTGATTCCAATTCCAGAAAGCTATTCACAAGGATGCCATCGGCTAAAAGGTACTTCTTGCACAGATCGACAATCCATTTGTGAACTTCACTCTTCCTGTCTGTCATTGAATCCGGCAAATCCTCCGGGCTTAACACTATAGAACCCGGCAACTTGATTGGCTCCGGCAAATCTCGGTACTCCGATATGCAAGAATCATCCAGCTTAGGCAAATCCATGGAGAGTGACAATTCATTGGCTGCTATAACGTAGAAAATGTAGGCCGGGATCCCAAATTCTTTTGCTACATCAATGGCGTAGGGAGCAAAAAGATCCACCACAAGAGCAGAAGCTGGAGTTCCCAACTCCCGCAGCGAAGACAACGTGTCACGGAGAGCTGGAAGTGATCGGATTACGCGGATTGGCAGCAGAATTTCGGCATTTACGTGCTCCGGGAGGTCGTCTGTCGACACCGGAGGGAGAAAAACGGGTTTAATTGTGGTGGGAATGCCTTGAAGGAGGGATTTTTGAGGTATCATGGGGGAACCATCATCTGGGATGATGAGTGTAACAGTGCAGTTGTGGTGGAAAACAAGTTTCTTGGCAAGTTCGATGAATGGAATCAGGTGGCCTAAAAACCCTGGGGGAGGTAGCAAGGCTATGTTTTGAGGTGGTTGTAATCTGTGTGTGTCTTCCATGGTGGAGTTTGCAGAGTTGATAGCCAGGACCAATGATTAAGGCTGAATTGCATGTGTATGGAAGACAATGGAACACGTATATAGGGTTTAATAGTGCAAGTTGAAACGGTGCATTTAATGATATGGATTGATCACTCTGAATATTTTGTTCTAATATTTGATCAAATATTTTATTCTATAAATATATATTAAGTATATATGATTAACGAAAAATATAAATTCAAAAAATGTCTGATATAATTGGTATGCATTTATAATATAACAAATAAGATAAATATTAAATTAAAATAAAAAATTTAAACTGAATGCAAGCATCGGCACGAGTCAATTTTGGAAAATATTATACACATTATGATTAGAATAAATTTGTATTAAAAGAATACTTTCTTTGTTTCAAATTTATAGTTCTTCTTATTATGTTTTTTTGAAAGTTCTAAAATAAGGCCTTTTTTAAAATAGATTTTTTTTTGCTAAAAGTACTTGTAATAATAATGTAATATCACTAATTTCTAATCATTATTTTTTTAGATAAAATTATAAGGAGGAAGTATATAATTATATTTGTACTTAAAAAATTAATAACAAAAATTTTAATAATTTGATCATTGGAATTTTCTCCCTTCATACCATAAAAATAGGTGTAATTTGACCAAATTTTCAATGACAGTTAAAAAATAGATATTTTACATAATTTACACTATTATCCAAAAATAGTAATTCATAGTTAATAACATCACATCATAAATGTTATATATTTTATACTATTATCCAAAAATAGTAATTTATAATTAATAACGTCACATTATTATTCTATTTGAAGGAATAATTTTAGGAGGAAAAATTTGTATTATAGTATATATTTTATGGTATTACCCAAATTAGACTCATAAGGTTTTCAAATGACACACCACTCATGTTATAATTCTAATTAATTAAATACAGTTCCTCGAAACCACTGAAATTTTGTACTGGCCAGCTTGATTGCACAACTCAAAGCATGACCCACCTGAGGTAACTTGAGGATAACTCTTCGTGGGGAACCCCGAGTTAATGTGCAGTATTTTTTTTTTTTTTTTTTTGTGTTGGAAAACACCCAATTAAAAATATATTTTTTAATGGCCTTTAATTATGTTCCCCTAATTATTTTTGGTATGATGGGCCCTCATGAACATTAAAAAATTGAATTGGAATTGACTTTATGAGGACTAAAAACAACATTTGAAGGACTGATGGTAGTTGGGCATTTAGATTTTGTTTGGTGCCAATTTTTAGTTTTTTGAAAACAAATAATTTGGGGAATGTTTTTTTTAGATAATGAGATTGGAGAATGTGTAAAAAAATAAAAATATATTGAGATATTTTATTAAAAAAATAATGTGATTTATTTTAAGAGGTATTTTTAATTATAAATATTTTGTTAATATTGCTTATCGTGGTCAATATAGAAGACATGTCAATATAGAAGACATGTCAACTGTAGATATTTTATCAATATTATTTTGTTATAGTAAATTAAATTATAGTAATATATATAATACAGGTAAATACTTATTATATTGAGATAGACTTCTCTCTAAAAATGAATATCTTAAGAGCAACTATTTCTTCAGAGGTCCCCTGCCTGCAACACGAAAAAACTTTTAGAGTATTTTCGAAATTGTTTTGTGGAAATTCCTTCGATATTTAAGTCAACAGGTATACAAAAAAACAAACCTGAACTTAAAAAAATTATTAAAAAATAAATTACGTACCTAATATATGAGAATGAGAGGAGTATTTATAATTGTTCGAATAGGACATGGTCTCATGAGCTTTTGATGTGATCTATGCCTCATATGACTAATATTTGATGTTTCTGAAGTGCATGGGTCCTTTACACGACTTAGGTCTCTTAGATCTGAATGGGCGAAGTTGAATATTTTTTTAAATTAATTTGAAATATGCCCATTAATTTATAAATTTTAAATTAAAGTAATGATTGATATATATTTTGAAAAAATAAAAAAATGTTTACTAAAATACCAATCCCCAAACACATTTTTCTTTAATAAATAAATATTTTAAAAAAATAATACCAAACAAGGCCGAAGAAATTGGGCTGGCAATTCTATTCCACAATTAATTTGGGTCGTCTATGACACATCCACGTTGCATGTCGGTTGAGGCAGTGAATTGGTGCTCTGAATTTTCACGACACTCCACCCCAAGTTTTGTTCTTGCAAGTGTTAGTAAATGCTTGGCGTGTTATTTCGGTGTGGAGCTGTGGAGATACTATTTTTAGATCTGTATCTTGAAGTATATTTTATTATATATTTATATGTATACATATAAATATACAGTGAAATATAAATTTTGATATATATTATTGAGTATAATATTTATTGACTCGCTTTGTTCATTTTTTACATGTAGTGAGTGTTTGCAGGACCTAAAAAACAATGTAATTCCAAATTTTTAGTTAAAAAAAGTGAATTTTTAAGTGTTTGATTTTATTAACTTCTCCTCTATTTCTGTTTAAATTTAGGGGGAAAAAAATCAAAAGCTAGAAGCATTTCTTAGGGTTCTTTTAAATTTAGCAAAAAAATCAAAATCTATAAGCATCCCTTAGGGTGCTTTTTTTTTTTTTTTGGATAATTATGTTGAATTTTTTTTGGACATTTTCACCCTCATTCTTTTTCCGATAAATCCATATTAACCTCAATTATTTTAAATAATTCTATCTTCAATAACTCTTAATTTATCCCTTGCAACCATCAAATCTAGTTTCACCTTTTTATTTTTTTAATTATATTTCTTATTAGTATATTAATTATTAATATTTTAGTATTAGCTTATATATATGCATATAATTTATACATATATGTGTATTATAAAGTGTATAAATTATATTATTTTGTATTTACTGTATAAATTATATTCTGTAAATATTTTTTCAGTTATATAATACTGTATATTTAAATATACGTATGCATATATAATTATACGCTTAACAGTTAACAAGTATTATTATACCTAATAAGATATGTATATACACGTATAAGTATATATGCAAATATTTATTTGTAATTAAATATTACTACGGATACTTATATTTAAATTTACCTCATTAATAATTTATTATTAAATTAACCCTTTTGTTTCTTAATTATATTTCTTATTAGTATAGTAATTAATAATATTACTAGCATTAGTTTCTTTATATATACATGTATTACACATATATAGGTGGGGGGATAAGTCCGGCTAGTTTCTTTACTTAAGGACTAGGATCCTACCCTAATCAGAAGAGTTTGATTTTTTAACCCAAAAAATATTAAAACATTTGACGAGTCAATTAGTGACGAGTATTTATATTTTGTAAGAACAATTTTATTCATGATATTTATTAAATAAAAAATTTATTTATATTTAATTATTTTGTCAATTAGATAAATTTTTTAGATCATAAATAATTACGGAATAAGGTCGTGTATATAATGCAATCATGGAACATTCCTATATCCCTTTTATCTTAAACATGTTTTGAGTTGGGAGTTGATTGAGACGGGACATCAATAAGTTTGATAGGCTCACATATACAATGTATGCTTGAAAGAAGAATATTTCATTCCATGGATGTTGACGTAGGTATGTTAGTGTGTATACGTAGGTGCTTGTTGAGAAACAAGTATACTGAACGACTAATAAAAATTTCTTAATTAAAAATATTATTCGTCTAATAAAAATCTCCTAGTTATGATAGTGCATTAATTAATCCTTAAACTTGAGGCACCATAGTGGATTTGTGAATGACATCATGCACTTTGATGTATTTCTCGTACAATCATAAGGGGTTTATGTTGGATGTATAATTTTCGTGTATGGAGGTCAATGAGTGGCCAATAAATAACCCATCACCTATTTGGTTGAATAGGTGAATATACTACGTTTTATAGTCCTTGATCTTGAAAATCTTGACTAAGGCAAGATGAATATTAGATATTGGATTTTCTAGTGATTTATTAAAGGATTAATATGACTTGAAATGGAATCATAGTTATTGAGTTAAAATAAGATTTCGACTAATAATTCATATCCTAGACTTAATCAAAGATTAGTTGATGGAGGGATCGTATTTGTATGGTACTTGTAATAGAAAATGTTCACTTGAGACTAGGTAATCAAGATGCACTACTAGTTACTTCTTTTAACTTGTAAAGTTGTTTGAATTAATGAGTTAATTTTCAAGCAAATTAGTTAATCAAAATATTAATTTATTCATAAGTTATGAATATTGCAACCCAGTACTAATTTAGTTGTGAACTTAATTGGTCACACACAAATCGAGATAATACATTTCTAATCTAATGTGATCTAAGATGTTGGATTAAGTTAATTAATAATGATAAATTAATTTGAGCTAGAATTCAATTAAATAATATGATTATTTTAATTGGACATAATAAAGATTAGGGGCTCATGGGTATGAGTTAATTAATTGATCGAATAGCTTATTTTAATTTAAGAAGTTAAATTAATTTAATCAATTAAAATAATAAACCTAATTTGATTAGGTGACCTTTTATAGATACAATTAATTAATTGATTGGATCAATTAATTAAATTTTAATAAATAATTTAGAGTCCAATCATATGGGTATAGAGGCCCATTAGAAGACTTAATTAGAAATAAATATGACTCTTAGTTATATTTATTTTTTATGCATTTATAAATATATAAATAAATATATAGATATATATTTTTAATATAAATCAATTTGTATTAATATATGACGTATAAATATCTATATAAATACTTATATATTTATTCATAAATAGATATATTATAAGTGTTCATAAATTTATATTTATTTATATATAAATATATTTATGCAAATATATAATTTAAATATACATTTAAATATTCAAAATAAATATATATGTTTACATATACACATTCATATATATATATATATTATAAATATGTAAATTTTATAAGTATCATAATGATATAATATTTATACGTATCTATAATTATAGAAATGTAAATATATATATTTTTAGAATACATAACGTAATAAATGTAAATATATAAGTATCTATGCATATATATTACTATATAAATATAATTATATTTATAATTTGTATTCAATATTATATATATTTATGTACATAAAGATTTACATAAATATTTAATATCTATATAAATATACACATATATATTTGTTTATGTACATAAATATATTTTTGCCATACATGTATATTTTTATTTTTAAATATACTTATTATTTAATTTATTTTAAATATTTTATGATTAAATTGATTACTGATTTAGATATATTAATTATCATACATAAATATTATATTTATTGTTGTAGTTATTATTTTATGTATATAATTGACATAAATAATTTAGTTTAATTAATTTGATCAAACTTCACAAAATAAATTACTATTTCAACATTCAAGGGCAATTTAAATTTTTACACAAAAAAAATAAAAAAATTACAACTTATTTACAAATATTTATTTTTTAACTTATTA
Source organism: Paulownia fortunei (assembly GCA_019321725.1). NCBI lineage: Eukaryota > Viridiplantae > Streptophyta > Magnoliopsida > Lamiales > Paulowniaceae > Paulownia > Paulownia fortunei. Next base: position 15,716,583 of record CM033123.1, read on the forward strand.
TATTTTTCAGGAACACATTGCAAACAACCATCAACTTTTATTTTTCAATTACTTTTTCACTTTTTTTTTAAAATTAAAACACTTCTCTGAAAATAGAAGATTTTACAAATACAAATACTCCCATAAATTTAACTAAAGAAGTGCTTAATGATCAGTGCATATTTTGATATCTTTTTATATCAAATCATTTATATTTGTTTTGTTTTATTCTTGTTAATATTATAGTTTTATTAATATTTTGTGTTAAGGAATTAATGAACAAAAAGAGACAATAAAGATTCAAAGTGAAACCAAAGAAAACAACACGTTTTGTGAGCAAGTTGGGAGATAATATTTTATTGGATCAAAAAAGCATCACAATTAGAAAAACAATGGGTCATTTTTGCTTAACTCCATCATGTGTAAATCAAAATATATACAATAAATCACTTGGACTTTGCAAGTAATTATTGGGCTTGCATTAAATTCAAAATAAACATATTACCAGACTTGTGCGGTTTTCGTATTTTGGGCATAACTCCATGTTCAAAAGCCTGTGAACCTGATTCATACTTTATTTGAAAGTTAAGAGATAGAACTACAATTTTGTTGTTGGAGGTTCAACCTAATTCAACCTTAATTAAAACAGAAAATTCATTCAAGTGTTATTGAAATGGATCTATCTATATTGACACATCTCATTAAATGAAGCATATATATCTTCATAATAGTTGGAATTAGATGATTCCAGTTAGAAAAAAAAATTGAAAAATAAATATACAACTTTCATGTTGATCATTTTTTCAAAATCAGCTAATTTCGTGAAGAAAAATTTGGATTTGAAAATGACATGTGAATTTAAAATATATTTGAAGTAAATTTAGAGTGCATTTGGAGTGAATTTAGATATGTTAATTTAGACACTCTTATAGTATAAATAGGGACTCTTGGATGTCATACAAAAACACATGAAAACCTTAGAGGGAGAATTTTTTTTATTATTATCTTTCTTTAGCCTAGGTTTTCTAGTCATAATTGAAATGTATTCTCTAGTTTCTCTTCTATTTTTAATATTTTTTAATTTTATTATGTTTTTCTAAATTTTATTTAATTGAGGAGAAATAGTGAACCTCTTGATGGAGGAAGATGAATGATTATAAAGGTGCATAATATTTAAGTGTATTGTGTTATTATTTTAATTTTTGATTAAAACCCTCATTGTTTAGTGGTGATTATTGACTTATGTATTACTAATGACACAACAAATACTTTGATTCATTTAGCTAGATGTATGATTTTACTATACCAATTGCTAACGTGCAAATCTTGATTTGTTATAGACAAAGGTGTGCATAAATACTTCATCCCATAAATAAGTGTTGGCATTAAAATTCTCATTGTTTAGTGGCGATTCTTGATATATGTATTACCAATGACACAATAAATATTTGGGTTCATTTATCTTATTATTCGATTTTACTACACTGACTGGTAACGTGAAACTTTGATTTATTGTAGATAAATGTATGCATAAATACTTGATCCAATAAACAAATATTGGTGTTAAGAGATAATTTGAAAACAATAAGACAATATCATGATTACCTTAATGCAAGAGCTATTTGATAATATTTTCCCACTGAAATCTTCATTATGTATAGATTCCAATAGTGTCATTTAAAAAAGGTAAAAAGAATAAATAATCGTTCTTCTATCCAAAACTCAATAGCAGATTCCTAATTCTTATTATTTTTATTACTTTGATTTATTAGTTATAACATATATTCTTCTTTATTTTCTAAACCACATAAAACACATCTTTTAAAAAATATAATCCTAAAAATTTTAAACAACTTCCTTGTAGATCAACTTTGGATTCCTGAAAAATTTATTACTTGACACAATCTGTACTTGGGTTTGCAACCTTAAAGTTATAGCAAGTTTTTGATGTCGTTGCCGGGAAAAGTAAGGTAAGTATTCAGGTTTGTAAAAAAAAATTATTTGTAAATATTGTGTATTTTTTTCTTTACGGTTATATGTTCATATAGTATAGTAGTCATAATTCTTTGCGTTTAGTTGAAAATAATTCTAAAACTTTGTTTTAAAATTTGTTTGAGTCACCACCACACACTTCCACATAGCTGAAAATAAAAGTGTTCAGGATAAAAATAAAAATCAACAGGTGTGTAACATGTATTATTACTTGTAACCTTTTCAAAATTCTTCTTCTTCTTATTTTATTTTTTCACTCAATGCAAATAACTTTCGATTCAAATCAGGTATGATCTTTTTATTTTATAATTTCCATAGTTTAGACTATGAAAGCCTTTACTTGCATCTAAAAGAATTTGATGAAGTATGTGCCACTTTTGAAAATCAAACTTCTACAATGAGATTGTGAAGCTCAAATTTTTTTTTTTTTTTAAAAGATAAAGCAAAAACTTGGCTTAACTCTTTAAAACCTATGTCAGTTAGCACTTGACAAGAAATGCAACCTGAATTTTGAAATTTTTAACTCATAAAACTAATGCTTTGAAAAGACAAATCCTATTTTTTTCTCCAAATTCTAATGAACCTTTCTTTCAAAGTTGGGAAAGATTTAAAGATTTGTTAAATTCATGCTCACATTATGGTTTTAAAAAATGACGCTTAATTTATTGAAACAATGTGTAATGGTGAGTTTCTTGATAAAAAACCTGATGATGTCCTAAAATATTTATACCATTTGGCAGAAAACTCTCAATCATAACATAGTTTTAATTATTCCAAAAAATTTATTAGATTTAATCTTGCTAATAGTAATAAAAATATATATTGTTTTAGTCAAGAAGATGATTTAAATGCTAGGATTGCTAGTTTAAGAAGAAAAGTTGAGGCCATAGAACTTAAAACAGTAAAGAAAATCAAATTTGTGCTACATGAATAAGTTTGTAGCAATTGTGAACTTATGGGGCAATTTACCAATGAATGCCCAATTCCAACATAAATAAATATCATGAACACATTCAAAAAACCTTTTCATTCTTTATATTCTGAAACTTACAATCCACAATAGAGAAATCATCCCAATTTTAGTTGACAAGATGAGAATTGTGCCCAACTGCTATATTCACAAAAGCTATCAATTTTTTTTTTATCTAGCTCTACATACAAAATCTCTTGAGAAAACTTTGCAAGAATTTATGTATGTACAAACAAACATCAATAACCAGACTTTACAAGCCATTAATGAGATCAAAAGCACACTTCAACACTAACAACTTCTTTGCATACTCATGAAAAAGGTAAATTTCCTGCCCAACCTCAACCTAATCCTTCCACTCAGTATCATATTTCTTCTTTAGATTGAAATTCAATCAATGAGGCTAATTCGATCATAATTATTCGAAATAGAAAAGTTGTTGATAAGACTATTCATTCTAAAGAGAATCTAAAGTTGGTAACTACTCATAAACCTCTCTCTCATACTTATGTAACACTTTTACCTTTTTCTAGTAGGTTAGCAAATTCTAAGAAAAATGAGCAAGAAAAGGAGATTTTTGAGACTTTTTGAAAGGTGGAGGTAAACATCCCTTTTCTTAATGCAATCAAGTAGGTGCATTGATATGCTAAATTTCTCAAACAGCAATGTACTAACAAATGAAAGTTGAGGGGAATGAAAAAGTAAGTGTGGAGGAGAATGTTTTAGCAATTTTTCAAAGAAAACTCCATTCAAAGTGTAAGGATTCGAACACTTTTACCATCCGTTGTACCATTTGTAAGACAAGATTTGAAAATTGCATGTTAGATTTGAGAGCATCAAATAATGTTATGTCATATTCTATTCATGCTTCTCTAAATTTAGTACCTTTAAAAGAAACTGGTGTTATACAATTGGCTGATAGATCTAATGCATATCCAATAAAGGTTGTGAAAGATGTTCTTGTGCAAGTGAATATGAATTTTCTATGCTGATTTTTATGTTCTTGAGATGGAGAATGACACATGCCCTAATTCTACACGCATTCTTACTATGAAGTTTGATGACGAGGTTATAAAATATAATATTATTGAAACCATAAGATATCTTACTAACGTGAATGTTGTTTCTACAGTTGATATTATTGATCCCAATTCACAACCAATGCCTGAGTTCACTGGCAAGGATGGAGTGGAGGTTACTTTATAAAAACATCTCCTTATGGAGGATTTGAAAGAAAAGAAGATGGATATGGAAATATTGGGGGATGTGGAAAATGATGTAACGTGATTGAATTCGTTATAAAAAAAATCAAGGTATGATGTTTCTTATATTGAATTGTCAATATATAATAAAAAACTTCTACCTTCTGTGGTGTAGACACCTACAGTGGAGCTTAAATCAATCCCAAACCATCTTAAATATGTCTACTTGGTTGAAAAAGAAATACCACTAGTAAAAACCTCACTCAAATACAAGCAAACAAATTTATTTGGGTGTTTTGAAATTATAAGATGATAATTGGATGTACGATGGCTTTGACAGTATATGTTGATGAGTAATGAAAGAGGCAATATCAAGATGAGAACTTTAAACCAAGTGTTTTTTAGGAGTGATCGAAAATAGTTTCATTGTTTAGACAATTTGAGGAGACGAGGGTGTTGTGGTTGGCCTGGTAGGTGCTGTTATTTGCATAGGTTTCATTGTTTAGACAATTTGGCTGAGATGTGGATAAAGCAAAATATAACAGAATGTTGAGGAGAAGCAATAGCCATTCTGGAGCTATGGCGTTCGGCTCCGACATGGTCCAAACCCAAACAAGCTTTAATTCTGATGTTGGCAAAAAATTCTAAAGAAACACGTTCAAGAGTAAATATGTTACGCTTACTCCACACATTCTTGTGTTTACATTTAGTCGGCCTTTATTGATATTTCAATAACTTGACGTAGTGTGGAATGCGTGATGATGAGGTTGTTGACGCCATTTGAATCTTTTAGTTTCATTGGAATTTTTTTTAAACATATATTTAATATGAATTATAGACAATTAATGTGTAATTATAAATTCAAATACAAAATAAAATATTAAATTAGAAAAAAAAAATTAAAATAAGACCAATATGAGATCATAATTTGTTTTTGCTAATCACGTGGTGGCAGACAGTGGGGTAGAGTTATTCAATTATTTGTTGAAAAGTTTAGCATGCACTGAAAAAAATCTTTGTGAAAAACTTTGCAATGTCACTAATTTCGTATTTTGCTAACAATCATGGCTACCTAACCTAGTCTTTTCAATGGACAAAAAAAAATCGTGGAAATTTTGGTGAAGGATTATTCAATTTTCGTCTAAAACTTTTCAAACAAGAGGAAGACTACAATTATTGTTTGAAATTTAGCAGATTCAACAGTTTATAAAAAGGTTTTAACGAAAAATAAAGAGCTCTAGAAAAGGAAGGAAATAGCATATATATATATATATATATATAGTAATCAAACTTTGATTATTGGTAAACGGACAAGTAGCATAAAAAATGGAGAAATCACAATTTTACCCAACTATGGTTATAGAAAAAAGTTGATATCACCATAAAGAGGAACGATGAATATCCAATTTTGCTCCACTACTGATTTCAGGTCAATTAGTTTAACCAAATTTGTTGGGCAAAAATCCTCTTTTGTATATGTCCACTTTCACTGCATGTGAGAAAAGGTCTGGCTAATATTACAAATATAATCTTTCATGGTACGATTTTTCACCAAGTTCAAAATTTGCAATGCGTATGGCTATTAAAAAATAATGTTATTCTTTTACTTCATTTTTATTGTTTGTCTAACTTAAATTGAATTTTAAAGTTTTTATTTATTTTTACTTATTCTGTCTGAGTTTTGTTAATACTTTTAATTAAATATTCAAATTAAGAAGTTAAAATTACTCAAATCGTATGAAAGAAAGCAATTAATTTATACTAGTCTTAATTTGAATTTAAACTAAATTCAACTTAGACAAATATCTCCGTAGTTTGAAAATTTAGTTAAAGATGTTATTTATTTTTATTTTTCGCTGGCAGATCACCATTTTTGTTCTTATGTGGATAAATATTTCTAGAACATTAATTTTTTTTATTTTATTTTGTCCTAATCAAAAATACTTACTGACAATATTTTCTAAAATTTCATCATATAAGAGCACGTGGTAGTCTCTTTTCGATAAAGAAAATCGTTGCAAATATATTGAAGTATGAATTTTATTGACCCACTCTTTTTAAAAATAAGTACACTTTTTGCAAAAGTTATGAAAATTATAAAAAAATAGGATTTTTCCTGGTTAACAAGTAGATAACGGTACCCCATGGCTATTGAAATTGGACTTATAGTATGCCAAACAAGTGATAAAAAAACAAAACAAAACGAAAAAACATGCAATTTCTTTAGGAGTGATTTCTAAAATTTGAAAAAATAAAATTTAATTTATTAAGGATGGATTGAGTAAAGAGTCTCTAAATGATATTCAATTAACTCTTGAGATGCATTCTTGTAGATTTGTGCATCGTGCAATTCTTGATTTATAAAATCACTTTTGGAATGAATATGAGCATTATAGTTTTGGAATATAACAATAAAAGACCTTGTTTCCCAGTTTATAATAAAATTAGATGGATGCAATAAATGCATGCCTGGTTCACACCTAAATAAATAGCATCGTACTTGCTATATTTTCGCACAATTCACTTTAAAAAAAAATGGAAGTATTTTCCACTCACAAGTTCAACTATATTTATATCTTTTGTGAAACCAATTTAGAAAAAAATGGTGAGTTTATAGGGACAACCAATAACTTGATAAAACGTTAGCAGAAAGAAAAATTTATTTAGTATATGGGGGAAACAGTATGGGGTTAATAGAGAGTGTTGCAACTTCTGCTCATGTAGGAGGAGTCAAAATTTTAGGAGTTATTCCAAAATCTTTAACCATACAGAATATCACAGGTATGATCATTGGAGATGGTGTTATATATTCAGGACATAATACATAACATGTTAAACAATGCAAATGCATTAATCACTCTACCTGGTGGTTTTAGTATACTCGAGAAATTATTTCAAGTTGTCTCTTGAACACAACTCAACATTCACTAAAAACCTATAGGTATTCTTAATGTTAATGATTTTTTTGATGGTTTGCTATTTTTTGTAGATCATGCTATAGTAAAATATTTATTTCACCATCTGCGAGATGAATTCTCATTTCTATTTCAACATCTGATCAACTGATTGATCAACTTTTATTATATGTGCCTTTACCTAATCCAACATTGGCTCCTGTAGATTGGTCCAACAGGGACAATAGTCGAAAATGCAAAATAAATTTAACTCTCAACTTGTAAAATTTATCCTTAGTGGTTTCAACTAATAGTATATATGTTGTGTTATTTCAACTTTATTTTCCAATAAGTAATATTTCAGATAATATCTTTTAAACTCTACTTTCCTATATATTTTTCACATTGGGGAAAATGTATCAATTAGGTTGGGGGGGGGGGTAGTGGATATCATGTCTTGTGTATTCAATATGTATTTTTCTATTTTTTTTTATAAATAAATTTAAGTGTGTTTTCTTTTGGATCGGTTGAAATTATGAAAAAGGGTTTTATAGTAAAGGGTAACTTTAACACTTTTGAGACGTACCCCTATATTTATTTTTTGCATAACATGGAAAGTTTGTGAAGTTTTTAATATGTGAATTATCAATTTTTTTTTTATTCGTAGATGTTCTTCCAACTTCAATGATTAAAATTAAGCACAAATAATATAGTTTGATTGATGATGGGTATTGTTTTGCACTTTGATGTTGTTTTTTGGTTAATATATTTTTGTGATAATTATATTCAAATCATTTTACATAAATAGTTATGTTATTCAGTATGGAGACAACTATGACAAAATAGGTAGTTCAGATGCCATCGCTTTAATCATCACTTAAATTTTCAACATGTAGGGGTTAAGTATTAGAATTTTTTCTTTTGGTCTATCGAGGTGAATAACTGATTGAACACCACTTGAAAAATGATTAAGGAATTAGACTTTATAGCACCATGGCCAAATCAGCTTGTTCCCTATGTAATATTCCAAGAGAACATCCCTCATAGTAAACCATTTTGAGCCTTTCAATAAATAAATATTTTTTTGTGATAATCATATCTTCTTACCTAACCTAATACATTATTATCCTACGCTTATTTTAAAAATAATTTAGAGCTTAAGAGACATTTCATTGACAAGGGGGGCTTGCAAAAGAAAATTAAGTTGAAATAGAAGATAAGTGTGGGGCAGTTTCTTATAAAAAAAATATTGCAAAATATTAAAAATATTACGAATTGCAACTAAAAATGGAATATTGCAAAATCAATAAGAATGATGAAGAAGGGTCTAATTCAATAACAATAGGCTCCGTTATTGAAATTCGTGGAACATGAGAATTCTTTGTTGATAAATTTTATATCTCTAATCCCATGAACTTTTTAGAACTTTTGTTGCATCCTATTATTTTATTTTTCAGCAACATTACTACCATTTGGCCCAATTACAACATTTGTTGAATATCTTTTGCTTTTGTGTGGTGCCTTCAATGTAGTGGAGATTTGTATCAAAGGAAAAGTTTATGATATTTAACTCTTCCATTATAGATTGAGTGATAGTTTTTGTAAGGTTCTATGAGATTCACTTACTTGAAGTGTGCATAGTTTCGTCACTGTTGATATTAACTATTCACACACACATACTTGAGTATACTTATTGTGCAAATATATTGATTTTTGAATAACTAAGGATTAGATTCAGTATTTGTTTGATTTTATTTGCATATTACTTTATTGCTTCTTGAGAATAATGGTTGAAAATTATTTATCACAGGTGTTTATGGGTATCACTGTTGGAAACCCTCACGAGATTATAACTTATCCTTAATGGCCACCTATGGGTTTAACATCTTGTTGTATATACTAAATGCAATCATAATTTCATGTAAAAGTGGATTAGTTTAGGTTTGTTTGAAACTTGCTCGAGGATGAACAATGGTTAAGGGTATGAGAATTTGATAAGTGCATATTTTGATATATTTTTGTATCAAATTCTTTATACTTTCCTTATATCATTCTTGTTAATATTATAATTTTATTAATATTTTGTGTTAGAGAATAAATGAACAAAAAGAGATTAAAAAGTGCCAAAATGAAACCAAAGAAAACAACAAGTTTTGTGAGTAAGTTGTGAGATAATATTTCATTGGATTAAAAAAGTATCACAATTAAAAAAAAAAGGCCATTTTTGCCTAAGTCTATCATGTGTATATCAAAATATATGCAAGAAAATATTTGGACTTTACAAGTGATTATTGAACTTGCATTAAATTTACATTAAAAAAAGAGGGCCATTTTTACCTAAGTCCATCATATGTATATCAAAATATATACAAGAAAATACTTGGACTTTGTAAGTGATTGTTGGGCTTGTATAAGATTCAAAATAAGCATATTTCCAAACTTGTGCAATTTTTATATCTTAGGCATAACTCCATGTTCAAAAGTCCTACGGATCTAAATCTTGCTTCATTTGAAAGCCAATACATAGAACTATAAATTTTCTATTGAAAGTTTAGCCCAATTCATCTTTGGTTAAAACAAAAAATTCTTCCAAATGTGTGCATTGGAAGGGATTTATATATGTTGACACATCTCCTTAAATTAAACATAAATTTCTCTATAGTGGTTGGAATTAGATGATTTAAGTTGAAAAATAAAGCTAATAGACAAATATACAGATTTGATGTTGATTATTTTTCCAAAATCAGCTGAATTTATGAAGAAAAATATATGATAAAATTAGAATCTAAAAAGAACATGTGAATTTAGAGCATATTTGAAGTAAATTTGGAGTGAATTTAGATATGCCAATTTATGAACTCTTCTACTATAAATAGAAATTTTTGGATGTCTACTAAGACACACAAAAACCTTAGAGGGGAAAAAAGTTTTATTATTTTATTTCTTTAGGCTAAGTTTTTTAGTAATAATGTAAGTTTTCTAGTAGTAATTGTAATGTATTCTTTAGTTTCTCTTATATTTTTAGTCTTTTCTACTTTCATTATATCTTTCTAAATGATATAAATGGTGAACCTCTTGATGGAGGAAGATGAATGATTATAAATGTGCATAATGTTTAAGTGTGTTGTATTATTATTTTAATTTTTGATTAAAACTCTCATTGTTTAGTGGTAATTCTTGATTTATGTATTATTAATGGTAGAGCAAATACTTGAGTTCATTTAGCTAGTTGTTTAGTTCTATTACACCAACTGCTAACGTGAAAATTTTGATTTGTTATAGACAAAGGTATGCATAAATACTTAATTCCATAAATAAGTGTTGTCGTTAAAACCCTCATTGTTTAGTAATGATTCTTGATATATGTATTACCAATGATACAATAAATACTTGGATTTATTTATCTTGTTGTGCTATTCTTAGTTATAGCATAAAATTTTCTTTATATTTTGAACTACATAAAACTCATCTTTTAAGAAACATAATTTTGAAAACTTTAAATAACTTTCAGATTGTAAAAACCCATCTTTTAAAAAATATAATTTTAAAAAATTCAAATAACTTTAAGATTTACAATCTTAAAGTTGTAACACTTAACATAAAAAAGTACTAAAGTCAACTTATTATTAACATGGCTCTACTTCCCTAACTCTATACCACTAAATATTTTGTCAAACTAGATCCTATATTTTAATTTGATATTTTAATTTTTTTAAACATATGGATATACTGTACGTCTATATCTCTAATATTGGTACAAGATAAAAAAAATAATTTAAAATAAAAAATTTGAATTTGAACTCAATTCCTTAAACATGATTAAACAAATGAACCAAGGAAATGCATCTGAGTAACTATATATACTATCTATGATTACATTACACTACAAGAAAAAAATAATTTTAGCAACCAGATGTTGAGTCATAAAATCATTAAAAATCTTTTTACGAGTTATAGTAAATTTTTTTGTTGTTACTAAATTGTTTATATATATGTATCATTAAATGTCATTAATGATAATTTAAACACTATATATATGATACTAATTATTAATAATAATAACTTAATACTTAATTCTTTTTATCATTAACTTTTGGAGATCCATTAATGTGAAAAAAATAGATAAATTATTTTGACTTAATTAATTCATAATATTAGTGATAATTTTAATCTTCAGCTAGTTACTAATATTTTTTCTATTGTAGAGAAAGGTGTAAAGTGGAATTTTTTTCAAATGCACGACAGCCCCAACATCAAAATGAAAATCCACTGCTACATTTGTGGGCATGACAGCCCCTCATTTTTTATTGTTTTTCTGGGTGTGAGCGCGTAACTATACGGTTAAATTTATATTTGGTTCGTAAAAGGATATAACATTTATAAGAACACAACACTGTAAAAACAGCTTATTAATATCAATTACTAGAAAGCATTGTACCCAAGAAGTAAAAATAAAGCATCAAATTTGATCAGACACACACAACACATTTAGGGATAGGCCTCAATGACAGATTCAATAGCTTTCATATGCTTGATTGTGTGGCTGCTGAAGCCTGCTGTATCGACAAGTTGTGCCCATTCCTTAGCAGTCCTCTCCTTCCCATTGACAGTTGAAGCCATGATCGTCATATCCAGTGCCAAACGAGCACCCGTGTACTCATCCCCTCCTTCTTCATCAATCACAGCTTCAACAATTATCACTTTTCCTGTATCCGCTGGTATAGCTTCTTTACATTTCTTGAGAATCTCTATGCACAGTTCGTCGCTCCAATCATGCAATATCCACTATATAAATATATATATATATGAATAAGTACAAATTAAAAAATTGCAAAAGGAACCAGACATTTTTTTTAATAGTAAATTTTAGATGAAATAATCAATTAATTTATAATGTAAGTAATACGCACCATAAGCATAACTGCATCGGCTTTCGGAATGCTTTCAAACATCGTTTCCTCCTGCATGCTCGACCCCGTCCAGGACTGGAGCCCCGGACACCACATCTGGGAGATCAAAATTAATCCCTCGAATACAAGGAAAAGCCTCCACCAACATTCCAATGGCTGTCCCCTCATGACCACCAACATCCACCAAAGACCCAATTCCCTGGAAAGTCTCCGGGCAATAATTTATTACTGCCGATGTCGCCACCTTAGCATGGCACGCCAAGAAGTCCTGGAACAGCTTGTCATACGCTTCGTCAATTTCCAAGCTCCATATTCTATCCTCAGTAGGAGCAGCCTCCACACCAGACCCTTTTCCAGCTCTTAAATCATTTGCACTTATACCAAACTGCGGGCCTGGCGGGCCGGCCTGGACAAGCACAAAAGGGCCCATTTTATCTCTCGCGAGGAGACGGGAAAGGGGCGTTTGAGCATAGAAAACTGATCCAGGATCTTGGCTCGTAATCTGCTTTTTGAAGATTCCATGGTAAGTCAAGAAACGCATGATGCGGTGGAGAGAAATTTCCGGGCAGCCCACAGCTGTCGATAGCTCTGAGAGTGCCATGGGTCTTCCATGGCTTTCCAGGGCGTCGGGTAATCCTAGTTCGATGGCGCACTTCACCACTCTCATCACGTCAAAACCGAAGGCATATTTCCACACATTTACTCGAGCTTGTGCTTCTTCGTCCATTACCAGGTTGGTGAGGTAGCTCTGGCTAAATATTACAACAAAAATGGACAAATTTTAAACCATTTGGAAAACCGAAAAAATGTATGCGCCGGACAGGAGAGATTGCTGGTTGATTTCATATACTAGTACAAGATTGAGACAGTGGAATTTAATGCTCCATCTATCCTACAATAACTGATCAAGTTGTTGGGATATGAAGCTAAATTATTTAATACCTTTACCAGATCTCATTAATTATGGATCACTGTTGCATAATGTATATATATTTATTGCATATATATATATACATATTATATATGGTCAATTATTATAGATAATGCGTCTCAGATGGGATACAATATTCAGACTATTTCAGAGATTAGATATATGCAGTCACTTTTTATTTGTTGATATGCAATGAGATTAGGTATTTAATGACTCCTGCATTAGTTTGTAGTATTGTGGCTGTGATTCCATTTATTTTCTTTAATAAAATAGATTGGTGAAATAGAAATGTTAATAAAGTTATGCCTTTAATCATTTATTATATTTGTTGTGTGTTGATTATAATATTTTAATTATTTATAATAATAACTTAATAAAGAGATACTTTCGTTTATCCAATTAATTTGAAATATATTTACTTTATCTTGAAATATATCTTTTTATATATTATTTTTTATATTATTTTTTATACTATTTTTTATTTTAAAATTTATATTTTTATATTTATTATTTATTTTTATACTTTTTTTATGTTTTTCTCACTCATAATAAATAAAAAATATATTTATAATAATATTATTTAGTTTTTATTTATGTATTATTTATTTTTTTAAATTCGATTAATCAAAAATCAAACTGAAAAATAAAAAAAAATTCGGTTAAAACCGAACCGAATTAATTAATTCGGTTCGATTTTCAATTTTTAATTCTGATGAAATTTCGGTTCGATTCGATTCGATCGAATCGAATGAACACCCCTAAACAAGAGTTTTGTAAAACCTAAATTCTCCATTCTATACCAACGTAAGATGCTTACATTTCATTGCTTATGGGTTTGAATCACCTAAAATAAAATTACGGAATTAACCCATATCCTCTTTTTTAAAAAAAAAAAAGAAGTTTGTCCTATTCCAACACATTTTGTTACCCCCCACACAAATTTTATACTCTCAAAACATGATCCCATCCTAATTGTTGTCTTCGGGCGCAGTGGTTAAGATGCTAGAAGACGAGTCTTGGAGAGTTCTTTTTATTTGCTCATTCAATATTATGTTTTTCTTGATTTATTTGAGTTTTTTTTTTTTTTAACTTATACTCTTTTTTCTTTGATTTCTGCGTTCTTAAAACAGAGTATTAAGAATACACAAATTTGAATTTAAAATTTGAATCAGCAAAAGTTAATGTTACCTCTATGCTAAAATGATAGATAAACTTGTTAATTAGGTATATGATCAATATTGATCATTTATATTGATCATGCAACGTCCTTTTAATATGTTAAATTGACAAGATCATTTATATTTGATAAATTTGTTCATTAATTAATTTTTCAAATATATATTTAAATTAGTTATATTTCTATATTGATTATTTAACATCTTTTTAAAATCCAACATTTTGCCAAAAGAAAATCTCAAATGGAAAAATTATGACATTTTTTTTGGGGGGGGAAATACACACTATAAACCAACCCACAAAAGAAAATTGCCACCCGTGGCCCCCTCACCCTGATTCCTTCTCTAATGCAAATTTTTGAACAAAAAATTTTCCATCTAAAATAATTCCCTGGAAGCATTCTGACTTAATAGTACTGGCTATTTCCAGCCATAACAATTTTTCTTTTTTTTTTTGGTTAAATAAGAGAATGAATGTCTATCGGCAGAATTCGTCTACTCTTTGCAATGGGGAAATTCATTTAACTTGATGCCTTGTTTGGGTTAAAAATTAAAAGTTAAATACCTCAATACTTCTGAATGTTTGGTTACGATCTCGGGAAATATTTTTATTTCCCTTGAAAAAAGATAATAAAATAAATTCATTCTTTTTTAAAATAAAATGGGACTTATTATATTATCTAATTATTATATTATTATAAATATATATTATTTTTTATATTAAAAAATATAATAAATAATATTTAAAAAAATAGATTAACGTGATACCACTTACTCATCACAATCTTACATATTCTTTCATCTTTTTTTTCCCCCAAAATATAACACCCTAAAACACCTAAAACATAATCAAACATAGTCTAAAAATCCTCATAAAAACAAAAGTCCAAAATAACCTCAACTAATTTTTTTTTTTCTTTCTTCCATTTTTGAAGGAACCAATGGGGAATATCATAAAAAGAGAAGAATTAAGTAGGTCTTTGTATGCCTTGAATTCTCTCTTTATCATTCATAGCCTACTTAGTCAAATACCAAACTCAAAAAATTAGGCATTTAATACTCACAAATGTATTATGAACTTTTTAGAAATTAGGATAAAAAAATTAGCTGAAAAATACGATAACAAATAATATATAAATTTATAGACATAAGGGTAAAATATAAATATAAGTGAATATTTTGGGAGCAAAAAGATGACTTCTTTTAACATTTTCTATGTGTACTCACTTTAAAAATATGCGAAAATTGGTCAGTATGCATCATTAGTTTTATGGCACAATATGGAGATAACTATTCAACAGAAACAATATTTATTTATCTAATTTATAGGTTTTAAATATATATACTAGATTATTTTTCAAATCGAGTACAACACAGAATGTGTATACTGCATGTATTTAGAGTTTCAAATCAAGGGTATAAGTGTCATTGAGTTTAGAATGTTTACAAGAAATTAAAAGTATTTGTCAATTATTTTTATACATCTGTATTATACTAGTATTATAATATGAGTTTTTACATCCAAAAACAAATAGATATTACTACTTTTAAACATGTCACCAACATGATAACAATCAAATGCAACAAAAAACTAAGCAACTTATAAATTTCAGCCTCGTTTTCCCTGGAATTCGCGATCCCATTCACACATAAGAGATTCTCAGCTCTGTTGTTCATCTGGATAACAATATTTGAATCTTATGCAATTGATTAACAACATCAAGGTTCCTGATCTTGCTATATTATTTATGTCCGGTCCTATTTGAATTATCGGATCCACAATTCTGTTGTCTGATCTAGCAAGGCTGAAGATTGATATCATTGTTGGATTGTAGCATTTGAATTTTACTAGGAATTCAAAATGAATGGATCGGTCTCTTAAGGAGACTTGAGTTTGTTGATTTTAGTAATAATTTTTTCTTGGTCCCAATACCCACAAATCTATCTCAACGCCCGAATCTTGTTTATCTTAACTTGATTGACAATAACCTTTCGGGTAAGATACCAACCGCACTCAGTTCTATGTACAAACTCAAAGTTCTAGGCTTAGCTGGAAACAAACTTTCAAGGCCTATCACTCTATCAATTGGAAACTTAACATCACTAACAAGACTTTTTTTAATATCCTGCGGCTTGGAAGGAGAAATTTCAGAGTCATTTGCCAAACTTCAAAGCATGAAATTTCTTCAATTAAGTGAAAATGGTTTAACTGGTAACATTCCTTCTGGTCTCTTTAATATATCTGCTATGGAAGATTTTTTAGTATACCGTAACCAACTTCATGGAGTCATCCCGTTTAGCATAGGCCTCACGATTCCTAAGTTGAGGGGTCTTTATTTGTGGGAAAATCAATTCACTGGCCTAATTCTATTTTCCATCTCAAATGCTTCATTGCTTGAAACTTTTGTATGGTAACCATTTTACAGGACCAGTGCCAAGAGTTGGAGGGCTTACTCATCTTCAAGGCTTCTTCCTTGGATCAAATCTTATTGTAGATGATATCAGTTTCATTTCATCGTTGACCAATTCGACAGAGTTGAAATTTCTTGAAGTTGGTGACAACTTGTTTACTGGTTCATTCCCAGATTCGGTTGCTAATCTGTCCACTCACCTTAGTAGCTTATATATATATATATATATATATATATATCAATATATATATATATCAAAATATATGGGAACATTCCTTCAGGTATTGGAAACCTTATCAGTCTCACTACCTTTACTCTTTTTGACAATTATCTTGATGGTCCAATTCCTGTGGGCATTGCAAAGCTTTATATGAGAAAAACAGATTTACAGATAAACTGCCATCTTTTTTTTTTAAAACTTAACTCTTTTAACTGGCTTGTACTTGAGTGAAAACAACTTTTCGGGAAATGTACCTTGGAGTCTTGGTAACTGCAGCAACTTGCGGCAGTTAGATCTTTTATATTATAATATAATATGATTTAATAATTATAATCAACAATCGTTATGTAAATTATCAAGAAATACTTTAATTGTATATGAAAAGCGTACCTGAATCCATGGCAATAAAAGCAATTGGGGTATGCGTCTTCCACAGTCAAATCAACTTAAAATACTCAATGGATCTCTCTTTAAAATGGGAAAGAGGATAAGAGTAATATTATATGATATGACTTGAGAACCATAACCCATAATGTTCTTTATATACTAGGTCAAAGAAAATCCCATCAATCCTGAATTTGACTAGTATTAGGTCTCTATACATTACAAAATCCATATCCTAAAGATATTCCTAAAGTCTCATATGGTAGATCACTTATTTAACTTTATCAAATTAGATAGCCTATAATATAATTATTATTTAAATATGTAAATCCATATTAGGAAATTAATTCCAACAATCTCCCACTTGGACTACATATGATACCGTAAACAATTATATTATAAATCTTGAGTGCGCACTAAATGCTATCTATATTTGAAATATCTCCTGAGTTACAATCTGATCCATCTCCTATATCAGTATGGGATCAAAGCGACCTTCATTATATTTATTCGTAACTAGACCCATCAATGGTCACCACACTAACATATTCAATGACATAGATCGAGTATGGATGTATAGCATGAAAATTACATGCAATGTGATCTCAAACATGCTTATTTCCAACTGGTCATTCTTTATTCTTTATGAGATCATGCTAAACTGCAAATAATTCAGAGTATAAAAATAAACCATCTTCTTTATTCTACAGATAATAAACATAAATTTTGTCTAAACTAAAAGAACATCAAAATACAAACTCCCACTAATAGTGTATATTATCAAAATAATACAACACCCATGTGAGCAGTGTGCTCATGAAATACTTTGGGTGGTAAACCCTTAGTGAGCGGATCCGCAATCATGGAGTTTGTCCCAGTATGTTCTATAGACACTTGACAACTCTGAATTCCTTCTTTAACAACAAGAAACTTGATGTTTATATGCTTCGACTTCAAGGAGCTTCTGTTGTTATTAGAATATAGCACAACCGATTTATTATCACAAAATATCTTCAATGGTCTTTCGATACCATCCACAACACGCAGCCTAGTGACAAAGTTTCGTAATCATATTTCATGATTAGATGCCTCATAACAGGCTATGAATTCAGCTGTCATAGTGGAAGGCGCTATGAGTGTCTGCTTAACACTCTTCCAAGAGATAGCTCATCCAACTAGCAGGTAAATGTAGCCCGAAGTGGATCTCTTACTGTCTTGGCATCCAGCAAAATCGGAATCAGAATACCCTATGATCTCCAAAAAATCTGATCTCTGATAAGTGAGCATATAGTCTTTTGTTCTCTACAAATAACGCATAACTCTTTTGGCTGCTTTCTAATGATCTATTATTGGGTTACTTAAATATCTGCCCAACATTCCTACTATGAATGCTATATCTGGACGCGTACACAGTTGAGTATACATAAGACTCCCTACAGCTGACGCATAAGGAATCTTTTGCATCTCTTTTTCTTCAACCTCATTTTTGGGGCATTGATTGAGACTAAACTTGTCTCCTTTAGCAATAGGAGTATCTCTCGGTGTGCAATCTTTCATGCCAAATCTATTGAGAACCCTTTCGATATACCTCTTTTGTGATAACCCAAAAATACCTCGAGAGCGATCTCGATGTATCTGTATACCTAAGATAAAAGAGGCGTCCCTAAGATCTTTCATCTCAACCCTAAGATCTTTCATCTCAAAGTTCTTAGTCAGAAATCTATTGGTTTCATGCAATAAGCCTATATCACTGTTGGCTAACAGTATGTCATCGACATATAATACCAGAAAGATGTATTTACTCCCACTGAACTTATGGTATACACAATTATCAACCTTATTTACCTCAAATCCATATGAGATAATGACTTGATGAAATTTATGATACCATTGACGGGAAGCCTATTTGAGACCATAGATGGATTTTTTTAATTTGCAAACCATATTCTTTGGATCTCTAGATACAAAGTTTTCTGGTTGCATCATATAAATCGTTTCGTCAATGTTACTATTTAGAAATGCTGTTTTTACATCCATTTGATGGAGCTCTAAATCAAAATGAGGTACAAGTGCCATTATAATCCTAAAAGAGTCTTTTGATGAAACTGGAGAGAAAGTCTATTTATAATCAATGCCTTCCTTTTGAGTAAAACATTTGGCAACTAGACGTGCTTTACATCTTTCGATATTGCCTTTTGAATCCCACTTGGTTTTAAATATCCATTTGCAACCAATCGGCTTCGCACCTTTAGGCAATTCGACAAGATCCCAAATGTTATTGTCATCCATGGATTTTATCTCATCTTTTATGGCATCAATCCACTTTTGAAAATTGGAACTTTGTTCGACTTGATGAAAGTTGATTGGATCATCTTCCACCACTCCTATGTCAAACTCATGTTCCTGAAGAAATACGATATAGTCATCCGGAATCGCACTTCTCCTTTCTCTAGTGGATCTTCTCAATGGCATTTCCCTTTGAGGTTGTTGAGTTTGTTCTTCATTTTGGACAGAAAGTTCCTCAACATTGTCATGATAATCTGGATTTGCATTTTGAATAATCCTAGGAATAGAAGCCTGATCATTATCAATAGCAACTATAGGAAGAGAAATAAATTCTTCTTCAAAGACAATGTCGCGAACTTTATCTTCCTCCCCAAACTTAACTTCCTCAAGGAATCTCGCATTTTCCATCTCAAAAAAGGATCTAGTCGAGGGATCATAAAACTTATAACCCCTTGACCGTTCAGAGTACCCAACAAAGTAGCAGCTTATTGTTCTTGCGTCCAGTTTTCTTTCATTAGGCCTATAAGGCCTTGCCTCAGCTAGAAACCCCAAACACGTAAATGCCTAATACTAGGCTTTTTGCCCGTCCATAGTTCATAAGGGGTTTTAGCTACTGCTTTACTAGGAACCCTATTAAGTATATATGCTGCAGTCTTTAGTGCCTCTCCCCAGTGGGATTCTGGTAAGGAAGAATGACTGATCATACTTCTCACCATATCCTTAAGTGTTCTGTTTCATCTCTCAGCAATACCATTCATTCTAGAAGTGTCTGGCATGGTGTACTGAGGGACGATACCACATTCCTCTAGGAATTTTATGAAAGGTTCTGGACGTTGTTCTCCTGATCCATCATATCTACCATAGTATTCACCACCACGGTCAGATTTAACGGCTTTAATCATTTTGCCAAGTTGGTTTTCAACTTCAGCTTTAAAGGCCTTAAACACGTCCACAGATTGAGATTTCTCATGAATCAAATATAGGTACCCATAACGTGAATAATCGTCTATGAACGTAATAAAATACTATTGGTCATTCTAAGATGCCGTAGGGAATGGTCCACAAATATCAGTATGAATTAGTTTCAAGACGTCTGAACTTCTGTTGGCACCTAATTTCTTAATGTTTATCAATTTCCCCTTTATACACTGAACACAGACTTTGAAATCTGTCAAATCAAGAGAATCAAGAATTCCATCAGACACAAGTCTTTCAATTCTCTGTTTAGAGATATATCCTAAACGTTTGTGCCATACCATAGCAGAATTCTCATTGGTTAATTTACGTTTTATACCACGTGAACTAGTATGCAAGGTTTCATTATATGAGATAATTGTATCCAACAAATATAATTTAAAATTATTAATATGGTTGTTATAATATAAAATTGTTATGATAGTATTAATGTTATCATCATTATAATTGTTATTAAGAATGACAATAAGAATATTATTGTCACTATTATTAAGAACTAAATTATAGCTAAAAATTAAAATATAAAAATAGTAAACAAGATAAAAGCTCGATCAGCAATTTCTTCGACTTTCGAACACCTATTTCTTGGAGATGGCTTGGTGGTTTCTTGGCCACCAGGGTTCAAACATTTTTGAAGGCATGAGCCCACACATAATTTGTGTGCTTACTCGGTGTGCGTGGTTTGTGTGATATTGTACGTGCCCGATGAGTTTACGAGTGCACATTCAAAATATAGTAGCTATAATTCCTACTGATTTAAAAAAAAAAAAATTCCAAAAAGAGCTCAATTTTGATAAACTCAACCTCGAGCTAGGAAAAGTCGAGTTCTAATGGAGACTCACTCGAGCCAGCTTACCAAACTTGCAAATTGGCTTGATTCATCATGCAGCCCTATGCACTTTGGAGAAAATTGATTTGATTTTCACTTTTTTATAGACAAAAACATACTAAAAAACCTACATCTTCCAATTCATAATGTCACATCGCAAAATGGGAGATGACCCTGTGGCGCCATCGTAGATCGAGACCATGATGAAGGACGCCTTAAACTCCAAACAATACTTACATACTCTAAAATTACTAAAATAATAAAATTTAAGTACAAAAGCCCGTAAACAAACTTAACAAAATATTCAAGGTTAAGAGTATCTAAAAAACCAAAAAATTAGTCCGAAAATACTAAAGAACCATATACAATAGTCTAAGTCTCGAATCTTGTCAATGAAATGGAAACAAAGATAAAACCCTAGTCTTATTCAATCAGAATCTATCCTTTAATGAACTCGCTTGTTCAAAATTGCCTAACTCCAACGAAACTATTAAGTATTTGAAAAGTATAAGTAATGAGTCAGTTGCATATCAATAAGTGCTTTGAGAATTATCCATCTGATCAAGCATAGTTCCGAACCATTACGATAAAATATGCAATAGAAAATATTTGTCAGTGTTAAAAAAATATTAACATGTAGTTCAATAACTTTTACTTATTCAAATAAAAAAAATTAAAATTCATTTATCACACCGACAATACATTATGGTCACTATTGTTTCCCATGACAGGGAATTCGGCTAATGAATGTTCATAATTAGTCAGTCAATTAATATTCCAATTGTATTCACTCTAGTGACAAATATGATAATTATAATTAGTTCCTAAGCCAATAATTCTAAAGAGGCCCAACTAAATCATAAGAAAATTTGAGCGCTCAAAAACAAAATACTATCTCCACATAACCAAATAAACAATCAAAAAATAAATTTGATCACACCAATAATATAATTTTCTTGTATATTCATGGTCCTATTTTTCAGAAAGAACTCACTGTCCTTAGGAGTAGATTATTATTAGAAACCTTTGATTTGATGACAATGAGCCAGCGTATTAAAAATTTAAAGGACAAGATATACCATTTACCTTTGAAAAATAGAAGTAAGAAACCCAAGAACCCACTTACCTTAATTTGTTCAAATTTCACGATGCCTTAAAATCTGCAAAACAGCCTCAGTAAATCTGCTCAATAGAATCAAAAATAATAGCAATGGTAAAATAAGCCAACTTATGACAATTGCAATCAAAATCCTGAGGAATCACAAATTTATCTCACTAAGAAGAATTCCATTTCAATAATTAGTTATGCATCGAATTACAAAAGAAAAATAGGACAAAGTACTTCGTCTATAATCACAAATACCTCCTGAACTTACAAATGTAATATTTATTTACTTAACAAAATATATAAGCTTCCTAAACTCACATATGGTCGCAAATATCCATTGAACTTACAATCGTAACATTTATCCTTCTAAATTAAATATTTGTACAGAATTGGCCACAATGCATTGAACTTATATAATTTTAGCATGTGTGTCACATGAATACCATATTACGAGATTAGATATATGCCATCATTTTTTATTTGTTGATATGCAATGAGATTTGGTAATTAATGACTCATTGCATTATCTTATAGTCTTGTGGGGACACTCCATACATTCCATCTGCTAACTTAAGAAATTATGGAAAGTAATCCAACTATTTTGCTTTGAGATTTTGTTGCTAATGTTGGCCATCAACCACATGATTTTTGGATTAGAAGTGCCATAAATGAGATTTGGTGATTAATGACTCATTGCATTATTTTATAGTCTTGTGGGGACACTTTATAGATTCCATCTACTAACTCAAGAAATTATGGAAAGTAATCCAACTATTTTGCTTGGAGATTTTGTTGCTAATGTTGGCCATCAACTACATGATTTTTGGATTAGAAGTGCCATGCAGAATATATTACTTAATCTTGCTACGCCACATGATTTCCCCCCCTTTTTCATTTTCTTTAAATATAGTAGATATTAATTATCATTTTGGATACTGCAATACAATAAGATAAAAGAATATTAATATTAAAATATTAAGAAATAATATGAAATCGAAAATCGCCAAAATTTGATACTTAGTATTGCTTCGCTACATGTCTTGAATCAACACGACTTACTATCCAACAAAATGTGAGTGGGACTTGTTGATCATCCTATTCCTTTATTTTTTCTTTCTTTTCATTTTCTTATACATAGTAGATGTTATTAGTTTGAAGATTACCATACTACAAGAAAAAGGAAATTAGTTACAAAATGTGAAGTGAAAATATAAAAATTGTCACAAATATTACTTAGTCTTGCTTCAACAAATGACTTATATTAAGTAATCTTTATTATATTAAGGGTATTAGAAATATTTTAAAAGCCTTAATGGGTGTTTGAATTATTACAATGCTTCGGCTATTATAATTTTAAGAATAATTGATTATCATAGTAAAATAGAACTTTAATAACTTATTCCAAAAGCTTGCGGAATTGATGTTGACCTAAAAAGGTATAAATACCTCACTTATATTGATTAGAAACTTTTAACTCCATCACTAGAAAGGAGAACAAAGAGAAAATACATGAAATCACAAGAATGAATTTAGGAAAGGGGTAGGGAAATTTCAACAGGAATGGTCTAGCACCAAGAGAGAAGAAGAGATCTCCCTTTTATGCTTGTTGAATCTCTAATTTTCTATTTCTTTACTATATCTAATTGAAAGATAACAATATCTTTTAGGAAAGTAGTTTTATCTTTCTCTTTGTAATTATCTAAAATTCATATTCTAGATAGCACTTATAAATATCAAAATGAGTATCTTATTTTTGTTTATTACCCATGCAGTAATATCATATATTCCTGGCAATCTTGATATTTCTAGGAAATATTTTCAACAAATATAAGCATAATTTAATTTGTTGCATTAAATCTATTAACAGTGTTTAAGATGGATTGAGGACCTATGAACTTATAATTACAATCTCTAATAAATTGAGATACTTAATTAAATTATTTAATTAATTCATCCAACATACTAATTCCAAAATTACTCCACTAAAAATTTGGAATTGTACTATTGCAATTATAGAATAATTTACTCTGATCAACATTGAGTAGTTCATCGTTGTAATCATTATGCATGAATTGACTTTCCATAGACGATTCATAATTAGAGTTAGATTTTCGTTAATCTCTCTAATTATCTCTTGTTCCTTGTTTAGGTAGTGAACAATTAATTTATAACAAGTTATAAATTGAGCGCTCCACTATTCAGTTCCTAAATTAACTAATCAATGAACAGTTCCTAAATTAACTAATCAATGAAATTGTCTATTCACTTCTCGTAGGAAGGTATATATTCTATATTTGTAAGTCATATTCTTTGCTACTTATTCAAATATAATTCCAAAATATAAGTGTTTAGAAATGCTAATTAATAGACCTTTAACGAGCAAATAAAAAATCATACTGAAATAAATAGGAGTCTACATCTACTCTTGATTAAGGTCAATCAATATATGATTATCTATAGACCTTATTTAAACTTTCAAAAAACAACAAAATTATAAAAAAAATTAAATTACATATAGTTCAATCCTATATAATCATATTATATAAAGTACCTCTATTTAAACATCACTACATCAATAGTTCAGATGAAACCTTTACATTCTTAATATTAATGGATCACACTAATTAATTAAAGATCTTAATTTTAATTAATTTTATTATGGACTAATTTAGTTTGTTATCCATAATATTAATCACTTTGTATATACCACTTATATACTAAGATTATAGTTACATTAATAAATAATATTTTTCATATTCATAAGCATACAAATATGTACAAAAACAAGTATAAAATATTATTTTATTAATTTAGCAAAAATATACAGTTACATGATTTTAGGGCACTAGCCCTAATAATTTCCCACTTGCCCTAAAATTGGTGAGACATGTCTCTCAATCCTTATCCCAACATTTAACTCTTAAATATTTATCTTGTTTGGAATAAATTCCAAATTAGCATAAAATCTTGAGCCAAACTGCTCTTTTAACTGCTTCACGAGCTACTATTTATTCAGCCTCTAAGGTTGAATCAATAGTGCTTGATTATTTCACTTACACTTTTCCATACTATAGCTGCACCACTAAGAGTGGACACTATCCAGAAAGCCGACTTTTGATTATCCCTTGCTACAATTTTAATGTTGCAAACCCAAGTCAAAATTGTGTCAAGTAATAAATTTTTTGGAAGTACGCGGTTGATTATTTCTTAAATTTTTCAAGGTCAAGATTGGATTTATATTTCTTAAAAGATGGGCTGAATGTGATTTACATTATCAAAAAAAATTATGTTATAACTAAAAAATTAAAGTAATAAAAGTATTGAAAATTATGGATCCGCTCTTGAGTTTTGGATAAAGGAACGATTATTTATTATTTTTACCTCTTTTAAATGCTACTATTGAAACCCATACATAACAAAGGTTCCAATAGGAAGATGTTTTCAAATAGCTTATGCATTAATGTGATCATGATATTGTCTTACTATTTACAAATTATTTCTTAACACCAATACTTGTTTATGAGATCAAGTTTTTATACACATCTTTGTCTACAACAAATTAAAATTTTATGTTAGTAGTCGGTGTAGTAGAATTGTACAATAAGATAAATGAACCTAAATATTTTGTTGTGCTATTGATGATACATAAATCAAGAATCGCTATTAAACAAGAAAGGTTTTAACGTCAATACTTATTTATGGGATTAATTATTTATGCACACCTTTATCTACAACAAATTAAGATTTCACATGAATAGTTGGTATAATAGAACCGTATAATAAGGTAAATAAACTCAAGTATTTGTTGTACCATTGATGATATATAAATCAAGAATTACCACAAAACAAAAAGGGTGTCAATCAAAAATTAAAACAATAATACAACACACTTAAATATTATGCACCTTTATAACTGTTCTTCCTCTATCAAGAGGTTCGTCCTTTCTCCTTAGCCAAATAAAATTTAAAAAGACGTAATGAAAGTAGAAAAAACTAAAAATACAAGAGATATTAGATAATATATTTCAATTACTACTAGAAAACTTACGTTACTACTAGAAACCTTAGGGTAAGGAAAGAATATAATAAAATTTTTTTCCACTCTAAGGGATTTTTGTATGTCTTGAATGCCATCTAAAAGTCCCTATTTATAGCAAAAAAGTACCTAAATTAGCATATCCAAATTCACTCCAAATCACTCTAAATAAATTTCAAATGTATTGTAAATTTACATATTTTTTTAAGATCCAAATTTTATCATACATTTTTCTTCATGCAATCAGCTGATTTTAAAAAAGTTATCAATATAAAAATTATAGATTTGTCTGTTAGTTTCATTTTTTAACTTGAATCACATAATTCTAACCAATAGGGAGAAATTTATGCTTGATTTAAGGAGATGTATCAGCATAGATATCCCTTCCAATACTCACGCTTGACGAATTTTCAGCTTTAATCAAAGTTGAATTTGATTGAGCTTCCAAAATAAAGTTGTTGTTCTATCTCTTGATGTTCAAATAAAATAAGATTCAAGTCCATAAGACTTTTAAACATAGAGTTATGTCTAAAATACAAAAATTGTACAAGTCTGAAAACATGCTTATTTTTAATTTAATGTAAACCAACAATCACTTGCAAAGTTCAAGTGATTTTTTGCATATATTTTGATCTACATATGATGGATTTAGGCAAAAATAACCATTTTCTTCTAATTGTGATGTTTTTATGATCCAATAAAATATTATTTCCCAACTTGCTCACAAAACGTGTTGTCTTATTTGATTTTATTTTGGCTCTTTTTCCTAAGATATTTGAGAATATCCTTTATCATTACAGAGTGACCTAATCTTGGATTTGACTGAAAACGACTAACTATCCTTATTGAAAAACAAATGTTTGGTCATGTACACTACATGGCATACACAAGGATGCCTTATGTTGAGGCACGGAGAATTTATCTCATTGTTAAGAAATAGAGTATTTGTCGATACAATTACCTTCTTGTCTTGAGGATAATAAAACAAACATTCTCTTGTTCTTTTGGGGTATCCTACAAATAGAAACACTTCTTTTCGTGGTTGCAAATTTCGAATCTTTTCTTTCAGCATATGTGTCGGACACCCTATATGCGAAAATAACATAAAGTAGGTTTACTATCATTCCACAAGTCTAAGAATGTCTTTTGGATAGACTTAGGATTGTATTAAATTCAAAATGAACAAGCAATTTAGGGATAATGAGTTCTTTTTGAAAAATAGAATAACTATTATAAATTTTATTTTAAGCTCGCAGACTGGCCTATGCATTGTTTAGCTTTTTGGAGAATTTTTTTGGTGTCCAAAACTAATTCCATTATTGTTTGGCCACCCAACAGGAGTACAGCTGGATCATTACTTTGTATAGACCATAGATATTCATTAGCTAAAATCCCATGCCACGGGATATAATAGTGACCTTAGTTGGTTTACGAGCTAAGAAAGAATTGCAATGTTTATTTTCACTAACAATGCTTATTGCTTATCTTCGTAAAATTGTTTCTTTAGAACTTGTCTAATATTGCATCTTGCATTTTTTTAGCTTTGAAACTATACGTGGTCTCAGTAGAGAATGCCATGAATTATTTTTTGCGTATGCTACTCACTCTCTACAAATTTGTTTTCAAATGTTTAGTTAATTTTTGAAAATGAAGAAGTTTGTAATTTCTAGACTTTGATTGGGAGATTAGGTTATATTATATTTGTATTTTGATTTTGAGATTTTTTTGGATCTCCTTAAGTAAATTCTTTAGAAGTAGTTTTTAATATATCGATTTTTTCAATGAGGAGTTGGGGAGCCATCCGATGATTAAGTCAAAACTTGAGCAGGGAAATATATAAAGAGAGTCGAAGGCATCAAGATGTAAAAAGAGAAATGAATTGAACATACCAGAAAATAAATGAGGATTGGGTATTTATAAGTGCTCAAAAGAGGTCATGTTCGAATATGATAGAGTGAATGTACAGACAAGGCTTCTTTTATTATTGGTTCTATTAGACTGGGTTTTTCAGATTATTGAACTATCTAGAATATTATTCGGTCTATCGATAACCAATAATTTTGAATCAAAACATACATCTAAAAAAAAGAACTAATATCAAAATAGACTAATACCCATACATGGGTAGGACTCAAACTCAAGATGTGTTATTAATTTGCTAGTATTAGACCTATGTTATGCACGGTATGATTAATAAAAACATATCAAGAGAAAATAGCTATATTTAGACAAAAAAATTATTCAAGCGTTCTAATTAATTAGAAGTATCTTTTTAAATTAATTTTAGAAAAGTAATTTTTTGTCACTTTGATATAGATTATATTTGGATATCTCACATTGAAATTTTGTTTGCTTAGATTAGGTTTGACCAAACCCAATAATACAAGACAAGTGCTAACGTATTTATCTTATAGTTGTTCACTCTTCGGATTATATATCAATCACATATAGGGATGACAATTTGTCAACTTTGGGGCGGGTTTGTCAAAATTTAAAAATTTGACCTGCCAAAATTTTTTGTGGACTGAGACCTGATGGGTTGGACTCGTTAATCTGCTATATCCATTTTATAATTTTAAAAATATTAATTTTTTTTATTTGTATATTGTATTCTAAATATAAGAATGACATTCTAAATATTAGAATGATAGCTCTGTTCCAAGATTTAAACATTCTCAATATAATTGGGGCAAACATGACATTTCCATTTAAATTATTTCGAAATTTCAGCGAAATTTCAGGATAATGAAATTTAAATACATATATATTACAAAGATACCCTTCAACTACAAAAATATTATAAATATAACCCTTGTCAAATATATAAACATTACCATGACACTTGAGATTAGAATGACCATTTAATAAACTAATAATTTGATAATTGTTTTAATTTTTTGAGTTGAAGGTAAAGTGGTCAATTCATGACTTCCGTTTTGGGTTTTTTAATGGAAGAAACATAGAGGTGTTTTTTTTTTATATAATTATAAAAGAGGAAAGAGAGGAGTTGATATTTTAACTACTTCAAATGGGAGATAAGTGTAACTAACCCTAAATTTTCTCCTTCCTTCCAAAAACTAGTATTGTAATTGGGCGAGACAAAAGGGCTAGTAATCATAACAAATCTTCACGCTATGTTTAGTTTCATTTTGGAGTGTCAAATTTTTTATTTACTAAAATTTTAGTTTGATTCCATTCAATTTTACCAAATGAATACCCCCACTATTTTTATGTGTTCTTATTAATTTACTTAAAAATATATATTTAACATCACTCCCTCACCTAATTTAGATTATATATTTAGAAAATAAAAAATCATTTGTCCAAGAAGTTCTCCGTCGAGTAGATTTTCTATAGTTGCAAAAAAATCTTGATTGTGTTGATGAAGATATTTTTTTATTTATTTTTTGGGAATTTTGGAGTTTGAAAATGGTGAAAAATGATAGTTTTTTGCCCCAATGCTCATCGAGGCCTTTAATGGAACATGCTATACTGGTTTTCCATCCAAAAGCCTTTCTTGCCACTCATTTTACTAGCGGAGAGGCCCTAAATCTTATGGGACTGATTTTGGATTTTTTTTCCTAATCTTTGGAGCAAACTTGCATGAGGCCCTAAATTGTGGTACTAAAAATTCAATTTTTTCTTAAATGGATGTTTTGCTTTAAACTTAATTTTCAAATGAGATTGACCCTTTTAACCCTTCTTTAATTCAAGTTATATGGAAATTAGAGAATCCTATATTTCTTAAAGTAATTTCTACAGGATCTAAAACCTATTTAATAGAGCAAAATAGTCATGGAGAGAGAATATTTCAATTTTGTAGATACATTGATGTGTACCTCACATTCATACCAAGAAAACTTTCATCAAATGATGCAATTCCTGCTCCCAAAATGATGAGAGACATTGGCGCTGTGTTTGATTTTATTTTCCCCCATCCATTTTTCTTCTTCAAAGACGAACGTGTTTGCCACTTGCATTTTGGTGGAATAGTATTTTTATTCTTCTAAAATGTCAATTATTTATTATAATATTTAAATACTATATACCATACTATACATCCACTAGCCTCAACAATACAACACAAACAATATATCTATAGTTGAAAATGTCTTTTGCAAATCACAAAAAAATAATATAGACAAGACATCTACAACTATAAATGTCTTCCATGATACATCACATCATTTATTTTCAACAAAATATCAAAATACATTTTCATTCTCCACACGTTCCCCAATCTCATTACCAAATAATAATTTCCCAAAAATAGCTACAAATGAGACCAAACATTGCGTAGGGTTTTTTCTAGGGAAAACACTCCAATGTTTAAGTCAAAAATCAGATGCAATGAGAAAGAGAACTAAAAACATGAAAGACAAAATCACATTGAGAAACTTACATACCTCCATGAACAAAAAGTTTTTTTGTACCTATTGGTAATTAGTTACCTTCTAGGTGGCAATCTCGTCTTAGTAGGTCATCTCTCATTCTCTTAGAGTGTTTCTGGACTCTAGTAATATGCGGGCTTGAGCTCTAATCACCTAAGTGCACTCTGCTTGAACTAAGACAACCTATCAAGCGTCCACCTATGGTGGTACAACACAACATCAAAGTCTATCTTCAAATAACTATGAGCCAAAATTTTAGGTCGGTCCATCAGCCAATATACCAAATTGATCCACCACCCCTACTCTCATAGTTCAGTGAATAAGGAGCTGCGAGAGTAGATAGAGATGTTCTCAAGTTGATGTATTAGTTAAAATTCATCTCTACCTCCATTCCACCAGAAGCTCATCCACATTTAAATGCCACAATATGTGGACGGTCTCATGTCTCTTCATCTCCTTCCATAATGAAACTCACAGCCCTACATCATACGTGTCCACCTATCCCCTTTCTATTAATGGCTTGGATGCCTCACGGGATCCTTGTCAAAGTCAAGGGGGTGTGTTTCCTATTTTTCATACAGAATGAGATGGCCTTATCTCTATCCCTCAATTCGGTTTGGGGTTTTCTTTCGAAGTACTTCCTTTCCTCTTCTATTTCTTCCCTTCCCTAGTTCCACTCTTCTTTATCTTTTGTTCATCTATTTTTTACTTATCAGATTGAGCCAACAAACCATCAAAATTTTGCATGCATTTGCCAAAGAATGGAAGAATTCTTCCTCTAACAATCCCTACGTAAAAGTGTTAGCCAACACATTTGAAATAACGAAGGGCGCATATAAGGTTGTCGAGTTGAATCTTTTAACGTAACTCCTAAATGACTCATCCTATGTCTATCTCATGCTAAAAAGGCTCAAGTAGTCTTTTGATATTTCCTACTGCTTGCAAGTTGATGGTGGAATCTAGAACTGAGTTCCTCGAAAAAATGTATGGAATCTGGAGATAACTGGTTGAAAATATTATCGGACAGCCTTCACCAATGTTATCAAGAACACCTTGCATTTTTCTCCATTTGGTGTAATATTGTAACAACGTGTTCCTATAGATCTGTAGTTCTATCATATTCCATAATGAATATCTTGACATTTGGAGATAGGTCAACTTTCATCACCACCTCACCCAAAAGGGTTCCTCTCTTCTGTGTTATTTCTTCTTTATCGTATTCATCTCCCAATAAAGATCCTCAACTTTCTCAGTGAGATCCAATTGAGACCACATTGTGTTGCACTTCTTATAGTGGGTTGGACCAACACATAGCTCTTTGCCTCAACCGTTTGATCCTCCATTAAGCTTTGTCGGTCTCATGTTGCCGCCTCAAGAGTCTGCTGGGGGTAGAGGTAGTGGGCACGATGATGCCTCTACCTTTTTCTTTGGAGTTGCATCCACCGCTGCCTTGATCATGCATGTTAACTACTCCATAGTTAACTACACCAAACTCGGCTGAGCCACTTCCTATGGCAGATCTGCTCCGTGAACCATATTCACTACTCTTTTCTATGAAATTGCCGGCATAATCAATGCCAAATTACGATCTCCTCCGCATTGTTCTTCCATCCCCTTATTCGCCATCCCTCATGCCTCAACTTAAAACTTCCTATAGACAACGTTGATTGATGCGTACCTCAAATTTGCTCCAGGAAATCTCCATCCAAGCAATTGAATTCCTACACACAAATCAGTTACGAACGCTGGTTTTTTTTTTAAATGAACCTCCGATTCTTAGATCAGAAATTGATCGCATGTATAGGAGAATAGAAAATATTATAGACAAAAGCCTAATGAGAAACTTACATACCTCCATGACCTAAATTCCTTTTGTACCTCTTGATAGCTAGTTACCCTCTAGATGTCAATCTCTTTCCTTCCTTGTTCCATTTGATCTTCTCTCCTTCTCCTAGAGGGTTTTCTAGACTCAGGTATTATCTGAGCGTAAGCTCATCACCTTAGCTCATTGGGCTTGAACTGAAAAAGATATCCCATCAATCATCTAGCCATGGTGGTACGGCCCACCAAAACTCTAAAGACCGTCTTCACATTGGCCCATCAACCAATGCATCAGATCGGCCCCTTGGGCCAAATATTGATGCCACGGGCATCATAATATTCATCATTAGTTTGTTTATTATAGGATCTATTCAAAATTTTAATAATATGGGCGTTTATTAAGTATAACCGACAATAAAAGCACTATAAATGAAGAAAGAATGCAAATAACATATTTTTGTAATCAAAGAGTGCCTTAAGGGGCAGAGGAAAAATTGATTGAGTTTTATATCACTATACTGATTTGGGACCGACTACTTTAATATAAATGATGATGAATTTTGTTTTGGCTGTCCAATTACTTTTATATGGAGACAAATTCCCACAAAAAATTATCCATCATATACAATAGTAAATATTATATTAAGTTGTATATTTCAGTATATCTAACTTAATGTCAACCTTTATAATAGTTAGTAATGCACCAAACATTGGGATACAATACCCTAACATATATAATCATTTTTTCTATCTATTTAAGTTCGACAAGATCTGCAAATTAACTCATCAAATCAAAAGTCATGTGGGACAGCCTAAAGATTTCCTCTACTATCTCAAGATATCATATCATCCTGAGCCAACCATTTTTGTAATCTCAAAGACTTTCTCTGCATATTCAACGACGAAAACACGATCACCAGTTTGGATAATGTGAGATGAGTTGAAGTCATTAATAGCATGATTAATGATGAACTTCAATTGTTGTTGGCAATAAAAAATATATATATATATATAATTAATGATAATTTTTACTTTGTTACTAAATATATTGTCAATATTTTTTGTTTTTTTTTAAGTGAATTCCATCTAGATGTCTTGAACTATCCCTATTAGGACACTTTGTGTTCATTTGTTTTGAGATGAAGTGCGAATTATTAATGCCCAAATTGTACCAGTACTCCTTCATTTACTGCATAATGCTTTACTTTGCAACATGAGCAAATCTACGTCTGCTTGTAGAAATTAAATTTTAATTTCTCTCCATATTATTAGTTATATACCAATTCCTGATGATCTCAATATTTTTTTTTATTTAGAGCAACGATGAATTAAATTGTTGGGCATATTAAGACTATTGAAAGTGTGTGGAGTGGTAAAAATATTTGAAGGTTATTGATTAGAACGTTGGCCAAAACATCAAAATCAAACCGACAGCCCCTCGTTTTATTGCAGCGTTCATTGCATCGACAATTGTGTTGCCCATTCCTTAGCAGTCCTCTCCTTTCCATATAGTAGTACAAGATTGAGACAATGGAAATAATTGCTCCATTTATCCTACAATAATTGATCAGTGTTCATGGGACATGAAGTTAAATTATTTAATATATATGTATGTACGTGAGTGTGGTCAATTATTATATAAAATGATATCACATGAGGCAATCATTTTTTATTTGTTGATACGCAATGGGATTTGGTAATTAGTGAGTCATTGCATTATTCTAAACTAAAGAAATTATGGATAAGTAATCTAACCACATTCTTGACTCCTTTTCTTTACGTCGCGCTGCGGTGCACCAACTTTCTTTTATACGGGCGTCAACCAACCCACGACCCTTCTTAACCCCGCGTCAAGGCTCGACATATCAGGCGCGGCAATGCCAATTGCTTCGGCTTTTTTTTCTTCCTCTGTGCCGTGGCGCTAGAATCAAGCGCCAATTGTTTCAGCACCATTCTTCCCACTGGCACCGCGGTGCAAGAATGAGGCACCACGGCGCCAAACTACATCTATGGAAACTTGGTCCGTGTCTGTCTTTTTTTCTTTAGTGCATCCAAACTTGTCGAATTAGAAATATTTCCTATAAAAGACCACAAATTTAACCAAGATGGTCCAATGTGTATTTTGGATGATGTGGCCGTCGGATATCTCTTGGCCTCGTTGTATTTTGGAATCTTGGTTGGATAAAAACCCCACCTTGGGGGTGAGATTCAACAATCCACTTTGGCCCAAGACTCAACTTACATTCAAAATGTCTAAATTATCCTTAAAACTGATGTGAATTTATAGACCATGCCGATATCATATAAAGTCAGATTTAGAATCCCAGTCGAAGAAATCTCCGTAAAAGCATTCAGAGTCTATATTAGAATTGATAGATAAAGTAGAAGAGAGCTTTGGGAAACAATTAACTATGGTGAAAATAGTGTAAATGTCTTGTAAGAAATAAATGTTTGATATTATTTAAAACAATTATCTTTTAGCTTAGTTAAAAGATAATTATGGTATAATAATTATTTTATTTTAAATAATTATCTTTTAATTCAGTTAAAAAATAATTATGATTTAATAATTATTATGTGTCAAATTGTATTAATCAATAGAGAGATATTTTTTAATTATTGCACATGTTAATGGACCATGTGATTATAAATAAAATCAAGAGAGAAAAATATGATTTTCTCTAAATTCTTATTGTGATTGTATAAACATTGATCACAGAGCAAGATATGTTTTTTTTTTTAATCATTTATTGTGAAAATCATGAAACTCTAAAATTTTGGGTGTTAATGTTTATGCAAGATTAAGTTTTTGATTCGCATAACTAAAGGATTTCCTAACATGTGGTATCAGAGCATTTGGTTTAAGAACTCATGATTTATCAATTAAAATTATTAATCTCTTATCAATTTTCCTGTGCAATTTACCTTGATTTATGAACATTAATGTTAATTGAGATTTCGATCGAGTTTTCTCTTAAACGGCTCTCCATTGATGAATAGTGTTGATTTTCATTATATATATACATACACCATAGTATATATATGCACATATATTACCAATTGATTGATTGGAATTTTCAATTTATAATAGTATGAATAAAGTTTACGGTTATGTATATTGAACTCCATTGATGCATGAATTTATGTTAATCTATAATGTTTCTGTTTAAGGCTTTCATATACACATTATTAATGTTCTATGTAATATCAAAATTATGATTCCTACTTCTGCTAGACGTTAAAATATTCATTTGATTTGCTGACGTTGTAAACAGATGAAAGCCTAATGAGGTTTTAAGGCAAGTAGGCATTGTAAAGCATCACTAGTCAATTGTAAAGCATTACTAGTCAGATTCACAAGTAAAGACATCATGATCTTTTTAAGACTTATTGTATATTAATAGTCTGACCCACTTTTGTACATATGCTATGTGGATTAATAAAATTGTATACTAAATACATTCATAAAGTTTTGAATGCATCTAGAAAAATGAATGCTTTATTATTTGGTTTTGCAAATTGTGACTATGTGAGATTATTAAATATTAAGGATTGGTTTGTTAGTCATCAAAGTGGCTAATTTCTATCCAATTGTATCACGATTATTATTTAATTTGATATCTATATTACAAATAATCTATTAGTAATCAAAGTAGCCAAATTAAAAAAATTTCATAGATGTCAGATTAAATAAGATTCAATTACCCATGATTATGTGATGCTATTATGAGGTGACATGATTATATATTATTTTATAATGGGTATATTGAAGTTCATTGATTATAAAATATTTGAGGATCACCCAAAGGTTGATTAAATATTTTATAATCATGAATATGATCATGGCTAATTAATATATTTAATTAGATATGTTTAGTAAATCCAAAGATAGAAAGCATGTCTAATTAGAGTATATTTAATTATCAATTATGTGAAATTAAATTCTAGTATCAATTATGTTTATTTAGTACATTGTTGGATCACCCAAATGAGAACTTCAATGTACATTTATTAGTTTCATGAATATTAATGTTTAAATCGTTTTTATGTGCTTAAGTTTAAAACTCAAATCACTAATGTATGAGCATTTTTATGTATATTGCAACACATATTCTGTCTCTTTTCATTCGCAAGTCTCGTCTATTATAAAATTCAATGGGCTTACTTTTTCTAAATGATCCGAACAAGTTCAGTTTCACCTAAGTATTCTGGATCTTGATTTGACACTTACGATTGATAAGCCCAATGTTATTAATGATTCTAGCAATACTGAACAAATGCCTTCCAATAAGGTTTGGAAAAGATCTAACAGAGTGAGCCTTATGCTTATGCGGATGACAATACCAGATAATATTAAGTTAAAGATTCCCAAAATTGATAGTGCTAAAGAATATTTGAAGTTTGTAGAAGATCACTCTTAGTCTGATTTTGTTGAGAAGTCAGTTGTTGGGACACTAATGGGTACGTTAACCACTATGAAGTTTGATGGTTCTCGCACAATACATGAACATATTACTGAGATGACAAATATAGTAGTAAGATTGGGATTCATGGGATTGAAAATGAGTGATTACTTCCTTATACAGTTTATCATTAACTCATTGCCTTCGGCATACAGTCCATTTCAAATTAATTACAATACCATAAAAGATAAATGGTGACTGAATTACAAAGTATGATTATTCAAGATGAGGCAAGACTTAAGAAGCAAGGTATTCACTCACTTAATTTCATGGATCAGTTGAGAGCTAAAAAGAAACCAGTAAAGAAGAAAGGAAAGGGCAATAAAAGACCACTAAAGATTAATGAGTCATCTGCCCAAATCTATAAGAAGGAACGAAAGAATGATATGGTTCGTTTCTGTGGAAAATCTGGACACTATTAGAAAGATTGCTTCAAACATAAGGCATGGTTCGAAAAGAAAGGTAAGCCTAATAATTTCGTATGTTTTAAATTTGGCAAAAGTTCTTTATAATACTTGGCGGATTGATTTTGGTTGCACTACTCATATTTCAAATATAGTGTATAGATTCCTTACGACCCAAACCATAAACCCAAATAAAAATTTTGTGTTCATGGGGAATAGAGTCAAAGCTCCAGTTGAAGCCATTGGAACATATTATTTAATTTTAGACACTGAACATTATTTAAATATTTTTCAAATGCTTTATGTTCCTTCTGTTTCTCGCAATATAGTTTTTTTATCTAAACTTGATACAGTTGGATATTCTTTTAAGTTTGAAAATAGATGTTTCAGTTTGTTTAAACATAATTATTTTATTGGTTCTGGTGTTCTTTGTGATGGTTTTATTGGCACTAAACGTGTGTTGATGAAAGTTTTGTTTATTTGTGACATAAATGTTTTGGTTACATATCCAAAGAAATAATGCAAAGATTAGTAAAGAATGAAATTTTTCATGATTTGGATTTTATTGATCTTGGTATTTTTGTGGATTGTATTAAGAAAAACATACAAAGCACATAATTAAAAAAACAGCCACAAGAAGCACACGACTCCACGCTGATATATATGGACCTTTTGATATTCCATCTTTTGGTGGAGAAAAGTACTTTATTACCTTTATTGATGATTTTCACGCTATGATTATGTCTATTTATTGCATGATAAATTTCAATCTGTAGACTCCTTGGAGGTGTTTATTAATAAGGTTGAGAGATAATTAGATGAAAATGTGAAAATTATCAAGTCTGATAGAGGTGGTGAGTATTATGGAAAATATGATGAAATTGGACAATGTCCAGGTCCATTTGTTAAGCTTCTTGAAAAGCGTGACATATATGCTCAATACACAATGCTAGGTATGCTGCAACAAAATGGTGTTGTAGAATGACGTAATTGTACTTTAATAGATATGGTTAGGAATATGTTAAGTAATTCTTATTTACCCTTATCATTGTGATGCATGCTTTGAAAACCTTCATGTATATATTAAATAAGTTTCCTAGTAAGGCAGTTCCACAGACACCTTTTGAACTGTAGATAGGAAGAAAACCCAGTTTAAGGTACCTGCATGTTTGGGGTTGTACGACGGAAGTAAAAATTTATAATCCACATGAAAAGAAATTGGATTTAAGAACAATCAGTGGTTTTTTTCATTGGTTATCTAGAAAAATCGAAAGGGTATAGATTTTATTGTCCTAGCCATAGTACAAGAATTGTGAAACTGTAAATGCTTGGTTCATTGAAAATGATGAAATTAGTGGGAGTATGGAACCACAAAAAGTGAAAACTCATGAAGTTAAGGTGGAGGTTCCTTTATCTAAAACTTCATCTCATGTTATTGTTCCTACAGTTGTTGAACCGTTTAACAACTTACAAGAATAATAAATAAATGATCAAACTTCCAATAATGAAACTATTGCCAATGAACCTACAGTGGATGAACCACATCCTATAACATTAAAAAGGTCTAAAAGGCAAAGAAGACTGCTATTTCTGGTGACTAGAGAAAGAAGTTTACATGGAACAACCAAAGGGTTTTTCAGTTGAAGGAAAGGAACACATAGTGTGTAAACTTAAGAAGTTAATATATGGACTTAAGCAAGCTTCCCGACAATGGTATCTTAAGTTCAATGATACTATCACTTCATTTGGATTTAAGAAAAATACTGTTGATAGGTGTATATATCTGAAGGTTAATGAGAGCAAGTTTATATTTTCGGTTCTATATGTTGATGATATCTTACTTGTTACTAATGATCTTGGTTTATTACATGAGACCAAGAAGTTTCTCTCTAAGAACTTTGAAATGAAATATATGGGTGAGACATCTTATGTGATAGGAATTGAAATATTCTGTGATAGATCACAAATATTGTTGGGATTGTCTCAAAAAGCATATATTAAAAAAGTTCTAAAGAGATTTAATATGAAAAAGCGTTATCTATCTGTTGTTCTAATTCAGAAAGGAGATAAATTGAGTGTTATGCAATGCCTAAAGAATGAATTGAAGTGTAAACAAATATAACAAATTCCTTATGCATCTATCATTGGAGCTTGATGTATGCTCAGACTTGCACTAGGCCAGGCATCAGTTTTGTTGTCCGTATGCTGGGCATGTATCAAAGTAATCATGGAATGGAGCATTGAAAAGCTGCAAAGAAAGTATTAAGATAGTTGGAAGGAACAGAAGATCACATGCTCATGTATAAGAGATCCGACCATCTTGAGATGATAAGATATTCAGATTCAGATTATGTCAGATGTATGGAAACTAGAAAATCCATATTTGGCTATTTGGTCCTTTTAGCTGGAGAAGCAATCTCAAGAGTGCGAAACAGTCTTTCATTGTTGTATCCACTATCGAAGCTGAATTTGTGGCATACTTTGAGACCACTGTTTATGGATTATGGTTGCAGAACTTTATTTCATGACTTGGAATTGTCGATAATATTGCCAAGCTGCTAAAAAATTATTGTGATAATTCTGCAGTAGTCTTCTTATAAAAAACGATAAGTATTCTAAAGGTGCTAAACACAAGGAACTGAAATACTTTGCCGTTAAAGAAGAAGTTTAGACACAAAGAGTATCAATCGAATATATTAGTACTAATTTTATGGTTGTGCATCCGTTGACAAAAGGGTTGTCACCAAAGACATTTAATGAACATGTCGAAAAAATGGGTATTAGTGACAACCTTTATTAACATTATGATTATGTTTTATGTTCTTTATGTATTTGACACTCTAAGCTCATTTATTTAATGTTTCTGATAAATTAATGTATCATATTTCATTATGTTAATGTATATACGTGAATGAATTATGATGATACTAACAACATTTGTCCATGATGAGGCAGTAATGTTGGATCATTATGATATCTCTCATTAAGGTCACATTAAGTATAGAATTGATATTGTAATACAAGGAAAGGACTATGTCAATCTAAGAACGTACAACTGTCATGATTCGTATTAATTTTTAGTTAATAATGAATTTATGATTTGATCAATTAAGAAAGGAATTGACTTCTATTGCGCATTATGTTTATTATTAAACCATCAAGTTGAATTATGGCACATAGGCCAAATGAGAGAATGTTAGATATTTTATGTTCCATGTGTCCTATTTACGATAATTTTTTTTTTTTTAAGTTAAGATTAGTAGGTTGATAATTGTCTTATTTTAGATAATTATTTTTTAATTTAGTTAAAAAATAATTATGGTTTAATAATATCATGTGTCAAATCCCATTAATCAATAGAGATAGATTTTCTAATTATTACACACATTGATGGACCGTGTACTTATAAATAAATCTAATTAGAAGTCGGTCCTCTTTCAACTCACTTATTGATAGGTTTCTCTCCATCAGAAAAATATATGCAAGAATTTAAAGGGGTCGAGAGAAAAATATGATTTTCTTTAAAAAAATTCTTGTGATTGTATTCAACACTAATTATGGAGTGCAGTATGTTTTCTCTTAATTATATATTATAAAAATCATGAAATTCTAAAATTTTGAACATTAATATTTATGTAAGATTAAATTTGTGATTCGCATAACTAAAGGATTTCCTAACTAAAAATGAAAAAAACAAGACAAAAAACTTCCGAGAAGGAAGAAAGGAAGAACGAGAAGTTTGCTGCTAAGAAAACAAGAGGAGAATAATGAATAGGGAAAGAAATAATTAAGAATTTATTAAGGATATTTTATTTATTTTACATAATTTCACTCATTTATTTCACAAAGTACACATTTGATATAAATATATCATTCTTAAAATTCAACAAAATGCATAATATTTACTAAAAATCAATTAATATCCAATAATTAATTATATTTTTTATTTATCATTTTATATCCCCACGTGACAATTATATATTTTTTATTTTGTTAGAAGAGTCCTTCAAGACTTGGATGATTACAAAATCCTTCACATAGCTCGCTCCGACAACTTAATTTGAGAGCTCTGCTCCATACCATTCTAAAATTCTTAAAGTGTGTACCAAAAATTGAAAAATTACACTTAATAGAAAAACAAACAAGAAGGTTTCTCCACTTACAATTGTCATTTCATGGGCAAATCTTTTGAAACTAATTGTCATTTATTCACTTGAAGCAACACTCTCCTGAAAACAGTACAACAAATTTTAGTCAAGAATGGATAAAGTAATTAATTCCGAATTTCGTCCCATGCACGTACCATGATCTAATCAAAACAAATAGAAAAATGATACTGATGGTTAAAAGAACTTAAAATCAATTTCCCATCAAAGAAGATGATGAAATGTTTATTAGAGATGACAATTGAATAAGTTTAGAATCTCTTCTCTAAAGATTATGAAGGATTTAGATGTGGATTTGCTCTCGATTAGAACCTAACTGATTATACTCGTTAGACCCGTTTTATGATTTTAAAAATAATAAAATATTATTTAAAAAATACTATTATTTTTTTCAAAAAAAAATTATATCACATAAATATGTAATAAATTAAAAATAAATAAAAA
The DNA here is from genome assembly GCA_019321725.1 of Paulownia fortunei. NCBI lineage: Eukaryota > Viridiplantae > Streptophyta > Magnoliopsida > Lamiales > Paulowniaceae > Paulownia > Paulownia fortunei. The sequence goes on from CM033123.1 coordinate 15,758,574, forward strand.
AATTAAAGTTTGAGATAGAATGAATTTAAAAATAAAAATTTAAAATTCATCCCAAATTTATTTATAATTTAAAAAACACTCTAAACGGAGGCAAATTCAAATTTAAATTAATTCTATTGATACCCCTAACGTTTCTCGTTGATCATAGCTAATTATTTAATATGCATTTAAAGATTATGGTTCGAGTTAGTTGAGTGGAGCTAGAGTATCATATTTTAAAAGAGAGAAAAAAAAAATAAGGAACAGATCATGATGCGCCAGTGCAATTGTTTTACCAAAACAATTTGTTGTAGATAATATCTGCAATATATAATGTGGGTTGATTTTGACTTTGGGAAAATGGAACAGTTGGTTTGACAAACAGTACTATTTATTCTCAAATGTCAGCAATCTTGTTCTAGACTTTGATGAGTGTAAAGTACTTTATGAACTAAAATATTTTATTGGATCTAACAATTAAAACATAAATCACAGGCTAAGACTGTGTGTGTGTGCGCATATTAGTTTTTCTTTCCACCTTATGCTACTACTTCACTCATGCAAAAACACGTTATTTTTTAATTATAGAATTACCAATACAGGTAATATTGACTATTAAACTTTAAATAATTTAAGCAGGATAAAAATACTTTTTTATTTATAGATTTAAATCGAAATTTCAGCTGAACTGTCTAAAAAGGAAAGAATTGACTTGTTTAAATAAAATCAGAAATAAATATAATTTGAGAATCAATATTTTCAAATATATCATTTAAAGGGTTCTTGCTCCAACAACTTCATTATTGGTTTTTCTATCTACCTAGATAAAATGAATGCAATAGATATGAACTAACACCATCCCCATGTTTGATGTTATTTTTTGAGAACGCTTTCATTACCTACATAAATTTTTTCAAAAATAAAATCAATCATTTCAAATTCAAAATGCCTTTGTTTTTTTCAAAACACTATGATCATTATTATACATATATATTTTAATAATTGTGAACATTTATATATATTTTTATACATATTGTAATAATTACATCAATAAAAAATATATATATTTATATCTTTCAATCATTATGTCGATATAAATATATATCTTTTAATTTTTATCTTAACATAGTCATAATATGTAATAATAAAATAAAATTTGATGTGATAGTACTAATTAAACTTTAATTTACATAAAAAAAATTATGATAAAAAATATTTTCCTCCCAAAACAAAAACACATATCTTTTCAATAATTTGGAAACTGCAAATTGCGAAATTTTCACTGCAACAAATCGCTAAGAACCTCCCTAAAAACTGTGGCAAATGCATCCATCTGAACCTTTGGCTTCGACAAGCCGATTTCCAAGCCACCCTCAAAATCCCTGGATTTGCACAGTGATATGGCTCCACCACCGTCAATAAACAGTGCTTCGAACTTCTTCGGCTTTCCCCACCCATAATCCGCCGCATAGAAGTCGAACCTGGGTGATCCCGCCACCCCATACTGCCGTTTACCGATCAACTTCCCATACTCCTCCGGCCAATTCTCAGCATCATACACAATTCCTTTCTCATTGTACACATTTTCTTTAATGGCCTGTCCAATGGCCTTTGCTGCCATCACAAACCCGTCAGGTCCCTTCACTTCCCCATGCTTTAACTCTGCCTTTACAAGTGCCACACGGTTGCCGAAGTAATTAGCAAGCAATGGCGGTTTCAGTCTCCCCCGGCAATCCGCCACGAAACCGAAGTACTCGGGCTCGTCTTCTGCCACCTCCTCCCCGCCTGGAGCGGCCGACTTCGCTGAGCAAACCCAGACAAGCGAACATATGACGGTGAAAGACGACAGATGAGCCACGCCGGCGCACTTGGCCAATACCAAATTCTTCAGCTCCTGGATTTCTTCTTTCTTCAAAACAAATGTTGCCCGGAGCTTGTTGATCGGGAGTTTCACTGGTGGTGGCTCCACCGGAGAAGAAAACTCTACTATCAGGTCCCAATATATTGAATCCAATCCATTGAGATTTGTCACAGTTTTTCTATCATAAAACGGCAAACAATTGCCTTGTGTCAATCGAGCACGGATATTATCTGCTCCATCAGGCCTGCTGCTGTTGATCAGAGCCCAGGCCTGGATGAAAGACACAACTGTGCTGGCATCGGCAACGGCGTGATGAGTTATAAAACCAATGCATAAGCCCTGTCCAGGGAATAGTGTTACCTGGAGAGCTAAAACAGGGCAAGTAATTGATTTTTCTGAACGGGTTGCCGGGGGGAGATGAGGGGCGAAAGCGTAAAATTCATCACAAACCCGGGGATGATTTCCGGTAAAGTGATTGAAATCAGCGCTGGATTCAGAAATTATAAAAGAAACTGAATCCCCAGATTCATAACGTAAGATGGGTTTATTTCCAGGGGTTAAAGGATGAATGATATTTCCAGCGAGTGGGAGAAAATGGCTGAGAGTGAGGGATAGAGAACTTTTGAGGTCAGGAACAATGGTGTCCAAGAAATGGGATTTGGAACAGGGGAACTCGAAGAAGAGAACACTTTGATTTGCTTGAAAATCGTACCATACCATATCGAAAAATACGATTGGGAGTGAAAACTCCGGCACGGAGTCCGGCGGCGGAGAGATTTTGGAGTGTTCAAGAATGGTGGCCATGGAGGTTGCGGGGTCTGAGTTTGGGTTGGGGTCAATGATCAGAAAACGGTGTAATAGATATGACAATAATTGGGTTTAGCTTGCTGCCACATATACATATATATTTTTAAACTAATTTTTTGAATTTTTAGATACTCTAGTCTTGAATATTTTGTAAAGTTTGTTTAAGGGCTTTCCGACTTAAATTTTATTATTTTAGTACTTTTAGAGTATTTAAGTCTTGTTTGGGATTTGAGGCGTCCTTTATCATGGTCTCGATCTACGATGCCATGGGGGGGTATCTCCCATTCTGGGGTGTTACATTATGAATTGGAAGATGTAGGTTTTTGAGTTTGTTTTTGTCTATAAAAAAATAAAATTCAGACCAATTATTCTCCAAAGTGCATAGGGCTGCCAGATGAATGAGCCAATTTGCAAGTTTAGTGAGTTGGCGCTAGTGAGTATGACAGCTTATAAGTATTTCTTGTTACTTTTAAATTTATGAAAAACATTATTGTGATATAAAATATTTATTAATTAATCTATATTATCAATGATAATTTTCATGTCACTTATTATATTTACTAACATTCTTTTTTCCATTGTATTATTTTTCATCATTTGGCATTGATGCGGCTAAAAATTGGATATCAAATAAATTTACATATTTTGAATGATTTACATTGCGAATCTTGAGTTTCACAAATTCGATCCCATAAATTTATGATTTTACCTATAATGTGCAAAACATCAAAAAGTTAAGATAGATGCTGGGTTTCTAAGCATAGCTCTTCTGAAGATCAAGTCAGAAATCACTTAATCAAAAATCGAATGTATGAAAAATAATCAATATCATAATCACTCAAATATTACATCACATAATGTAGATAAGAATAATACGTAAATCATAAGTATCTCTCTCATGAAGGGGAAGATATATTTATATAAAGAGAAAATATAGTTATCTTAAATAATAAATTTATTATTTACTTATCAGATTAAAGTATTAAATATATTAAAAGATTAATTTTCCGAGAGTTGTCTATCAATAGAGCTCTGCTAATTATAACTCTTAAAAAACTCATATTTATATTTAAGTTCATTGTAATTGTTTAGACTTAACTCATCCAACAATAAATCATTTCGACCCAAGACACATAGACCTTATTCACTAGAATTAATTTTGACCACATTAGATAGTCCTTGTAGTTCACTTTATAAACTGTAAGAGTAGAGTGGTTCTTCTCTTGGTTGAAGTATAATCTATCTGATAAAAGTTCTTAGCATCAAAGGGTTAATTTATAATCAATGAACTCAAATTAAGTTATTCTATTAGAGGCTTTTGTCAATCAAATCAGAGGCTTTTGCCCGTCAATGTTTCGAAGATCAGCAGATTGAATACTCCTATTAGATGCTTTCGCACGTCAAGCATTTTTAGGAAGTCGGCGGACTGAATACACCATTAGAGGCTGTTATGGCATCAGTTTTACTGATGAAGATGAATAGAGCTAAGAGCTATGTCCATTTTAGTGGTATGAGGATGAGAAGTAGACCTTAAATTATAGGCATTGCAGTTACACATTTGGGTTGACTGATATGGCATCTCATATGAAGAATGAGTCAACTCCTAGAGGATGGGGATACACTGGTCTTCCTTGGCTTTTGTTTCAATTTATAGGGTTTATGTTGATCTTGCTCAAATGAATGCCTCATTGGCTTTTTTTGGCTCCATGGAAAATGAGGGGAAAGAAAAAGATTCGGGAAATTATTTTTCCGTTTTAAATTATATAAGAAATTATTCTAAACTAAAACTGATTACCCACCTGGATTAAGAAGGATGGTATGTTTCTAAAATTCGATATAAATCTTGTCTATTTTTTTTGTATTATTTTATACTAATTGAAATTGCTATAGACCATTACTCTGTTCACAGTAAAATCATTAAAGTACTTCACAAATGGAACCTGGACAAAATAATATTCAGGGCTTCTAAAAATTCAACAAAAGTTAAAAATTATCTATATGTACCTACCCAATATTGTATTGCAGCATATTTGTGCCAATTGTTAACTTATCTGAACTGTTTAAAGTATTTATATTTAATTATTATATTGTTTTTTCAATTCTAAAATTATGTTAGAAGTTGAAATTTAGCTGTTTTCCAGAAAAACAAAATGCATCGCCCTCACGTGCTTAAAAAGAATTGAATGTCTAAAATTGGATCCAGATCTTGTCCTGAGATTCGCTTGTCAAGCATTTTTAGGAGGTTGACGGATCGAACACTCCATCAGAGGTTGTCACCTGTCAAACATTTTTAGAAGATTGGCGGATTGAACACTCCATCAGAGGCTGTCGCCTGTCAAGTATTTTTAGGAGATCGGTAGACCGAACACTCTATCAGAGGTTGCCGCTTGTTAAATCAAAGGCTTTTGTCTATCCAAGTTTTGGAGGTTGGCGGACTGAGCACTCCTATTAGAGGCTTTCACCCATCAAGCATTTTTAGGAGGTTGACGGATTGAACAATTCCCATGAAGCATTTTTAGAAGATTAGCGGACCGAATACTCCATTAGAGCTGTCGCTCGTCAAATCAGAGGCTTTCGCCCATCTCAGTTTCGATGGTCGGCGGACCGAGCTCTCTTATCCATAATGCATAGGTTCATAAATAATCTCCACTCATAAAATATCCAACTCATATTCAATGGACTCAAAAATAATATCTCCTCATAATCAATAAATCCTTCAAGAAATCCAACCCATAATCAATTGACACATTAAAAAATGAAGGCTTATATTTATTGTGTGAGTTCATATCAGATTTTGAGTATACTGAGCCACGACCCCCTCTTCTCATTCTCCTTTGTCAACCCATATAAGTGATTGAATTTTTATAGATTACATTTGTATCTTAGAATATATATATATATATATATATTTCAAACGATTCGTACATGAGGTTAAGTCGTAGCAACTAAAACCAGATGACTTGATTTTGCCTCCCTACTGCCCAGGGATTTATTAAGGTAATCCCGTGGATTCAATTTAATCATCTTTGCTCCCTCCATTATTTTCGTTTTTTCAGACGCATCTTTTCTTCAATCTTTCCTGCTGCTAATTGTCTTTTGCTGCACAATACTAGTGTGCTGCTAATAGTAGTTATTCAAGATTGATTTGAAGGTTCGCGAGCTTTTGGTTGCTCAACCATATCATGTGAGAAGCAAAGATTGTCACGATACTTTTGAAAAGAAACAGAGAAGGGTTAAACAGGGTACCGTTAACTCTGAGATGCGATATTTAGAACATTTTCGTTTCTTGAAAATGAGCTAATCATGAATGGGTTGCCCATCCACACAGGGAATCTCTCACGTCTCCACTCGATTTTCCACGTCAAAAATTAAAAATCAAATAAATATATTTACAGCTTGAATTTTGTGTTTTTTAAATTTGATCCCATAAATTTATAATTTTATTTATAATATGTAAAATATCAAAAAGTTAGGAGGGTCGTTGGCTTTTCTCGCGTAGCCCCTCTGACGTTCAAGTTAGAAATCATTCGATTAAAAATTGAATGTATAGAGAATATCAATATCATAATCACTTAAGGATTACATCACATGTAGATATAAATAATACGTAAATCATAGGTAACTCTTTCCATGAATGGAAAGATATTAAAAGAGCTCATATTTATATTTAAACTCATTATAATTATTTAAACTTAATTCATTAATGAATAACTCATTTCGCCCGAGATGCATAAACCCAATTCACAAGAATTAATTTTGGCTAGGCATGCTATGGTATTTTGAGGCATGACCTCAAATTTTATTGTGTTTTTACTATTATCTTCTTAATTATTACATTTAATATTATTGTCTTACGGCCATCTTATTATGATTCTGTTATAGAATTCGTGGGATTCTTATTAATTATGGGATTTGTTGTTAAATTTAATAAGATCATTATTTCTTTCACCTACGGAACATATTTCTAGTACGATAAAAGAGACCATTGAGATTTGTAATTTTACATTAGTTTTGAAAGAAATTTTACTTACTGCTACATATATTTTCTATCTTTAAATCTAAGCAACGTATATCAAGATTTTTTTGCAGATTCGCCGCAATAAAATATTGGAATAATGGCATGCACTTCTCTGCAACAAAACTAATGACTGTCTTTTACTATTAAATTAAACAACAGTGTCAAACACAAAATTGTTCCAGTTGATGGCTCCCTGTCAGCAGAATATCCGATTTATTTGCAATTTAAATATATATATATATGTATAATATACTAAAAAATATTAATGGTAATATATTAAGTGATAACATTAAAAATGTCACTAATGATATGTATTAAGTGATTGTGATTAGAAAAAAAATTATTATTTAATATATATATAATTAATAATTATTTTCACATTGTCACTTGTTATTGTGTGCTAATTTTTTTTTCTTTTTCATTTTATTATTTCCAGGACTTAGCATGCTATAGTATTTTGAATCATGGCCTCAAATTTATTGTGGTTTTATTATTATCATCATTATAAATTCTGTGATAGTTGTACATTTAATATCATTATTTTATGGCCATCGCATTATGATTCTGTTATGTAATTTATGGGATTCATAATAATTATGGAATCTATTATTAGATATAATTAGACCATTATTTCTTACAACAATAGATCATATTTCTATTATGATATAGACCACTGAGAAACTTTTCCATGAGTTTTGAGAGAGAAGTTTTATGTACTCCTACAAATCTTTGAGTGATTAGGAATATGAGATAAAACACTTGTTGTCGAGCTGATGAGGTTGTATCTTGGGTCGTGATGGAGACAATCAAAATTTTAGTACAAGGGCAATATCTATCCCTTCATCAATTCAGCTTCCTATTTGTTAATTTCTTGCAATATTTAATTAATTATTTCATTATTGCTCAATTTGAATTAATTAAGTTATTAATTAATTTTTTTGTATTATAATTAAAAATAATTTTCTAATTAACAAAAAAAAATTGAAGTTTAATTAACGGTGAAAAATGGTCAAAATATATTGGAAACTAAATAAATTCATATATAGCATAAGAATAAATTTGTCCAAACATTTTATTTAAGAGGAGCAAATATTGCACTGTTAGTTCAGGGGTGCTTGCGACTAGGGATGTAGTCCAAAAAAGTATAATGTATTTTAGTCAATTTAATTCAGGAGGTAAATGTTATAATTGTTAGTTTAGAAGTCACGGTGGTATAAGATATATATTATCCATTAGTTTATCATAAAATTATAGTTATAGTTATTATTTTTAAATTACGCGTAATAGACTTATAATGATATCATTTACTAAAATTCAATGTATATTTACATGTACAAATACTTTAGTTTAAAACATGCATAACTTTGTTAACTAAAATATCCAAAGTTTCATTCAGAATTTTCAACTATTCTGTAATTCTAAATTGAAATCAAAATTTTTAGTTATTAAAAAGACTTCCACTAAAAATTTTATAAGTTTACAACTTATCCATACCGATATTTAATACTTTACATGCAAAGTTGAAAGTATTCATAGTAGTTGTTTGGCAGCTCCTATTCATTGATTTATTTATTTTTCGTAATTTTTTTTTTTTTTTTTTTTTTGAAACGTGGTGCATCAGAAGGTGCATGTACTGTTACTAAGGGATACAATTTTACGTAGGGTGCCAACAGTTAGGAGGTAAATTTGAAGTTACATTAAAATAAGGGCACAGCATAGATCTAATCCAATTAAAACTTGATAAATGTAGGTTGGAATGGATAAAGCAAAGGCCCATGCTCATCTTTTGAACTTTGATGGAATAGATTATATTAGATAAATTCATCTGTTGGATCTAAAATCGAATTATTTTAAGTGTGTCTCGACGTACAAGTCCCTACCCAGGCCCAATGTTTCAATTTAATTTTGTGTGGGTGTGGGTACGGGCCTGCTATCCATGGATAGGGTAGGGTAGGCCACTACTTGCGTATTATGATAATTAGTATTTTTATAATTAAATTAATAATTAAATAGTTGGTTGTCGGTTCAATTGATCGACTCGATTCAACCTTCAATTCAATTGATGTAATGAAAATTGATAATAATTTTTTATTATATTATGTAAAATAGTAATGTGATATACTAATTGTTAATTACTAAATTTTAAATTTTAAAAAAATAAATAAATAAATAACCAACCAAAAAATATATATAACCAAATACCAAATTTAAATTTTTTCAAAAAAAAAAATCACCAAATTTAAGCACATTCATAATACTAATAAAGTCCCAAATTTAAAGTTTAAAGTTTAAATTGTTAAATAAATATATTTATTTCACTTGATATCTTTTATCCGGCATGCATTTCTTGAATTATGTTTTCATAACCATGATGTTCATCATCACCTTCGTTAAAATGCTCTTCCGAATAATGTAATTCTTGCATTTTACTTGTAAATTTATCCAAATCTAGAAAAAAGAAAAATAAGTGTTTTTTTTTTTTTTGCAAATAAAAAAACTTAATTTCCACTTTTTATTAATTTATTTGATTTTATCCATTTATATATATTTTAATTAATTTTTTTTATTATTTATAGCTAAATGAATAAGACACACCACCGATTCTTAATTAAATCGACCGATGTAATTAAATTTTAAAAATAATGGTGGTATTTTAGCCCTGGGTGAGATAAAACCCTACCCAAGCGTACAAGGGTTGTTTTGAAAGTACACACAATGAAAGTTGGTACTGATGTTTTTGTGAAACTATTCCAATTTTGTTCCTCTCCTATCATCAAAATAATGAAAGTGAAGATCCCTTACAACAAAGACTTAAATGCTTGTATAATAGGAAATAGAAGAGAATAGTTCAACAACATGAATAATACAAGTACCCAACCATTAAAAACTGTTTTTAGGCCAGGCATCCCCCCCCCCCCCCCCCCGGCTTGCTAGGTTAGGTCCACGAGTTACAACTATGTAGGAGTGAGACTTAGAAAATGGAAATTTAGCAATGACTAGCAGCTGGTTGACATGTCCCTGCTTTTTGTGCCAATTTTGCCCTTCAAATCCTTGAGAAATTTATCAAGGTTTCTATCTGAGGAGCCATTTATTGCCAATGCATTGTGCACAATCTTGCTTACCTTCTTCTTCATTTCCTGCCTCAAGTCATCCAAGGCTGTTCCACTCATCAAACTGTTGATCTTTTCTGCAACTTCGTCTTTGGAAATTGGTGGCTTGTCACAAAGATTGATCCCAATCTTCCAATCATCGACAACCATATTCCTATTAGTAGGTTGATCCATGAAAATTGGATAGCAAATCACTGGAACTCCAAACCATATGCTTTCCAATACCGAACTCCAACCACAGTGCGTTAGGAATCCACCAATTGCTGGATTTGAGAGCACCTTGCCTTGATTGCACCAAGGAATGATCAGCCCTCTATCACTGATATCAGACTCGAATCTTGGAGGTAGAACGTCGGTTTCACCACCGTGTCTCACTGCATCAGATCTGAGAACCCACACGAAATTCACACGACTGGTGCATAGCCCACGAGCAATCTCCCAAATGACCTGCTTATCAGTCTGGGCAATGCTACCGAAAGAGACGAACAAAACTGAACCAGGGGGCTTGGTGTTGAGCCATTGGGTGCAGTCTGTCTCAGATCTTAGGCTATTTATGATTGGAATTTGGCTGAAATTTGCAATGAAATTAGTCGGACCAATTGCATAAGTTGGCAGCTTTTGGTTTAGAGCTGATATTGTCTCGAATTCTAGTTCTTGCACTGTGTTACATAAGATAAAATCGGCTTTCCTCACTTCCAGGTGTGTCTTCATTATGCTGTCTCTCAAAATTGGTGGCACGTAAGGGTCATCTTCAGCAGGGGCATATGTGATAAAATCTCTTACACTGCTCGATTTTACTCCCGGTATATCATGTATATGATCCTTGTAATCACCTAACAGTTGAGCAAAATAATCAGCTTTTATTGGATGATTAAAAAAAAAAAAAAAAAAGAGTGTGAAGTGCGAAGGCAATAAAAGTAAGGCAGCAGACCGTAGGAGCATAAAACTCCATTCTCTTTGAGCAGCTCCAAGTGATGGCCTATACATAACCGTAGAGCTGGTTGAGTCCAGAAAGAAACGTTCGCTATGTGGTACTTGGCGGCAACGGCTGGAGGCCACAAATACGCAGCGTCGGCAACCAAGAAAGGCTTCAGCTGTCGTCCATCGGATTCTACAATCTTCCCCACCAACTCATCAACACGGGCCGGGAAATCCCGCAATATAGATTCATAAAACTCAACGAAGTTGAGATCCCTGTCGAAATCCAGGGAAAACCGTCGGGAATCGTTGTGTAACGAATGTCGAGGCCCGATTCACGAGCTGCGGAGAAGATGAAATCTTCTTGTTTGTGGTGATCAGAAGTGGCTTTGGACATGAGGTGGTGTATGAACTCAGTTTGGACATACGTGACAGTACAACCCTTTGAAGCAAGGGCTACGGCAAGATGGATGAAAGGGGTAATATGACCTTGGAACAAGAATTCCACCATTATTGCGTGTGGCTTAATGGCATCAGATTTATCAGCCATTGATTTTCACTATTTTCTAGCAGAATAGGAATTTTTTTTCTTTCAATTACACTCTCTTATTTATAGTAATGAAACCGATAACAGTGACTCATTATACTAATATAATACTTCCTCTATCCTAATTTTATTGTTTTTATTTTTTATGTAGATATTGTAAAATAATATTTTGCAAGTTTTTTCTCCAAAATTACAAACTCTTTTTTATAGTAATGATGTGATCAGAACTAAGACTTGGGGCGAAATTGAATTTTAAAAAATAAAAATAGAAAAAGAATTTATGAGGACAATATTATAAAAAGAATCAAAAACTTTATCTTTTTCAGATATCATTTAAAACTCCATATCATATCAAATCAGATATCACTTAATAAAGTAGTTTATATGTACCTGTTGTGAGATTCGAAACTTAAATATCAAGTAGATTTTAAATAAATAGTCATTACTGCTAGCATAACACAACACGTTTAGTCAATCTTTAATCAAAACATTAATAATTAGTGCCATATCAGATTTAATTATTGAGTCACATTGAGCTTTATTTAATCTGATTGTTATACAAAGTCATATATGGAAACAAACCATATTACATAAAGGGAGGCATTCATCATATCAACTTCATTTTTGAGATTGTTTTGCAGATTTCTTAATAAAAATATTGCCATTTTATTTTCCACATTTGGAAACACAAATTTGGGATGGAGGGAGTAGTATTTATTTATGGCTTCAAGTTAACATAAAAAAAATATATTCCATTTTAAGAAGTAAAGCTTTAATTGGAGATGTATAAAAAGAAAATAAAAATTAAAAAATTGGGACGCAGGAAATAATATATATTTTTGTCTTCACTTCACTGTAAATTCCTTAAATTGTGATTTTTTATTTTTTTTTCTGGAGTTACTCTCTTCGCTTCAACAAAAAATGAGTGGCTGAAAATAGGCCTTTTGCTCCGCAAATAAAAAATTGTGTTTGTTCTGTCTTCTCTTAAAACAAAAAGAGTGTGAAGGTTCTTGTTATCAACGGATTTGAATTTTGAGAAAAGACTTTGGAACTAAAGGATTTCAAATAACTTTAATTTTAAATGGATTTAAAATTCATTGATAATGAAGAAAATAAATTAAAACGGGTGCTAAGAATGTGAAATACATTATAATTTGAAATTATCCAAAAAGATTTTATAAATTATTTTATTATTGTAATTTTAAAGAATTTTAATTTTCAAATCCTTCCTTCAACAATCATTTCAATAGTGGTTTCTTCCATTTTTCTATTTTTATAAATTCACTTTGAGAAAATTGATAAAAAAAAAAATGATGGTTAACTGAGTTGTCATATATGCAGATATTGACCCTATATTTCACACTATATTATAGATGGAAAGTTGGATTATTTTATTTGAACAGAAAAGTTTTAATATGAACAAAACTTAATAGTTGTTGGCCAGCCCCTAACCGACAACACCTGGTTTGGTTTGGGTGATTGAGATCAGGTTCACGTGGTATAGATTTTTTCTGTAACAAGAGGCCAAAGTCGTTGACTTCCACATTAAATAATTGCCGATCGACTTGCTTACTGCTGAGGAATCATGTCAAAATCGTATTGGATCCTTTCAATTCAATCGATTCAATAAATAATAAGAGATTGGTTCATTTTAATTAGATTCAAAAATTAATTTGACTGGTCAAATTGATCAAAATCGTCCAAAATCGATTTAAGAGGTTTTAATATTTTTTTTTATTTTTTATTTTTTAATTTTTATAAAAATTTAAATTTGATATTTTGTTATATTTATGTGATTATTTGAATTTTGTATTTTGTTATATGTGTTTTTATGTATCTATTTATTTATTTTTATATTTAAAATATATTACATAACAATTAATTTATTATATTATTATTTTACATAATAAAATAATAAAATATAATTAATTTTTATTAAATCGATCCGATCGCCATTTGAACCGGTCCGACCGATTAAATCGCTAATTTTAATAAAAGCGATTTAGTTATCAATTCGATTATGAAAACATTGCTGCTGACTAACTTCCACAGCAAATAATTATTTTAAATACTTATTTCTAACCTTTGCCAATAATAGAGATTATATAATATAGTGTATACATAAAAAATTATTTTTTTTTGCATACTGACAGCCGTAATCCGTTTAGGTAGAATAGTTTGAGTTCAAAAAGACTTATCCACATTATATACCAAGCTCAAACATACGACAAATTTAAGGAATTTACGAATTATTGAAATAAATAGATTGTAATATATAAATTAAACTCAATAATCATTATTAGAAGTATCATGCGAAATAAAAGGATTGTAATATATAAATTAAACTCATTAATCATTATTAAAAGTATTAGGCCCAAGCCACGAAAACTTAAATATTAGTACTATAAATATCTCAAGTCTTCATTGATAAAAGGTATGTAAATTATTAAATATTAATCTGCTTTCAAGTTGTCAGGATTTTATCTGTTCCGGATCTGATTTGAGCATCGGAAGGTTTTCGTCGGACAAACTCCCAACACTTCTAATATTTGTTTGTGATGCAGACAATATACCACGTAGTAGTTTATTTATTCAGAAGTATGGTCTATCAGAGTGATACCACATCATTTTGGCGTCGTCTATGGGAAATAACCTACAACCATCATTTGAGAATGTTGACCAGATCTAGAGCAACACGAGAAGCCAACATGCAAGACAACACACCAGTTGGGAGCGTATGTGATAATGGAAGTGACTTCCCTACCAGAGGTGCTCGTAACAACAAGGTGAATCCTCAGTCAGGTCCGCTAGCCCCACGAGCTCCATTTCCACCTCGTCCGGGTGATCCCCCTAGCCGACGATGGTGTAATTGGCCCTAGAAACGCTAAGAAGATTGATTGAGGATGCATCGGCATGCGCAACACTCAAAAAGGTTGCCCATTTTGCTGCCAACCTATGTTAAGAAGAGCCTCGTCGGCGTATGAGGGCATCTCACCGACATGAGGAGGAGTCGTGCCTCTCACCTCGCAATAGTAGAGCATCATCGTCAATAGTTGATCGAACGGAGGGACGACGCTACCTCCATGATGAAGAGCTATAGAACCTCGTGAAAGTGAGAGCAGCCGTGCGTTACAGCCTCGTAGCTCGCATAAGGCCCCGAGGAGAAACAACGGGCACTCGCATTGGAGTGCCTACGATTCCGTCCACTCTTCATACTTGAGTGGAGGATTATCTTTCACTAGCGGTTGCCCCTGTACGACATAGCCCATTATGTATTGCTATATTGGCCGAATCGCTACCGGCCTATGTCAAGATAGCTAACTTAACTAAATTTGACGGGATTGGTGATCTACAAGAGCATCTTGATAAGTTTTATGCAAAGACGGACTTGTACAATCTAAGCAATGCAACCCATTACGTACTACCTATCCAAGAGGGCGTTGATGTGGATAACTCAGTTACCCATCGGGAGCATCATCAATTTGGAGCAAATAACTTAGAGGTTCTTACATCAATTCTCTATCAACCGCAAGTATTCGAAGTGGACTGCATATCTATTTGCCATCATGTAAAGAGAAGGCGAGCTGCTTCGGGAGTATGTTCTGCACTTCATGGAAGTAGTTTATGAAGTTCCCCACGTAAACCACGAGCTACTTGCCGGCATTATGCAGCAAAACCTTCATTACGGAAGGTTCAAGGAGTCCATTGCAGGTAAACCCTCTTTTACGATAGAAGAATTATTGGCCCGAGCTGAGAAGTACATAAGAATTGAAAAGACAATCGGTCTTGGAGACCTGGGCAAAAGGAAGCAAAGAATGGAAAAATGCCCATGGAAAGAAAAAATGAGGAGATGAGGCATGTGCCCCCATCCGGGTTCACGCACTTTGCTCTTGGAAAGCTCGACTATTCGAGGTAATAGCGGAGCAACAGGGTTTGCTTCAACCTCTAAGGTAAATGCATGAGAATCCCAAACGAATGAAATTGGATAAGTATTGTTGATATCATCAGGACAAAGGGCACTCCACTGAGAAGTGCCATCACTTGAAAAATGAAATTGAGAAGCTAATTCGTAATGGACACCTGGCCAAATATATTGACAAGTCTACAGACGATTATAGAGAACAAAAATGGCCAGACGCCCATAAGAATTATGATTCCACAAAGGAGCACAATAGTGGTAATAAGAAGAAAGGACGCGATGAAGATAACCTGCCTACCGCAGGAGTTATCGCAGTCATTTTAGGAGGGCCTGCGATTGGAGACTCGCAGAGTGCTAGAAGAGCACTCCTACAAGTTGCCAACGAGATGCACTCCACTTTTGGTCGTTTAATGGAGCAAGTATTCCACCTACAAAGTCTGAGGAAAGAACTTTTTTTCAGTAACCTAGACTTGGATGAGTCGAGGGAAACACACAACGATGCCCTGGTCATCTCAACTATGGTGTCAAACTTTTGGGTAAAGAAAATCTTGGTAGACACTGGGACCTCCACAGATATCATGTTCTATGATGTATTCTTGCAACTTGGTAAAGATAACGCCCAACTCACGCCAGTCAACACCCCCCTCATGGGGTTCAACGGAGATCTGGTAGAGGTATTAGGAGAAGTCACTCTCCTCATGTTCTTAGATTCCTACCTAAGGAGGGCTACATGAATGGTGAAATTTTTGGTGGTTAAATCCCCTTCCAATTACAACATGATCTTAGAAAGGTTAAGTATGAACTTATTCCGGACAGTGGCTTCAACTTACCACATGAAGTTGAAATTCTCAACCCCTAAGGGGATATGAGAGACCATTAGTGACAGGAGAATGGCGAGAGAGTGTTACACAAATACTTTACATAGAACACAAGATATTTTGAAGAAATGGAGAAGTAGCAGTGCGCCCAACAGTGCACTTCGGGATAAGGGCAAGCAAAGGTTGGTGGCCACAAAAGAAGAAGAGCTCGGGCCAGAGAGAGAGCCCAAAAATAAGAAAGAAAAAACTCGACGAAGCTAGGTTAGGGGCCATCGAAGGACTTAAGACCGTCGAAGTAGTCCTAGGAGACCCAACTAAGATGACAAAAATAGAAACAGGCCTAGAACGAGCTATAGATGAGAGTTTGATAGCTTTTTTCAGGAAGAACACAGATGTTTTTGCATGGGGAATGGAAGACCTCTGTGGAATTTTCCCTGAGTTGGCTATACACTGGCTCAACATTGATTTGATATTTAAGCCGATAAAATAAAAAAAGAGAACGTTTGGCTCGGAGAGATCACAACACATTATGGAATAAGTCGAAAAGCTGCTCACAACAAGATATATTTGCCCAATTCGTTATCCTGAATGGTTAGCTAATGTAGTGTTGGGACCTAAGTCTGGGGACAAGTGGCGTTTATGTATCAATTTTATGGATCTCAACAAAACTTGGCCCAGAGATCCATTCCTACTACCTCGCATAGACTTGCTGGTGGATTCTACGTTGGGATGCAAGTTGCTGAGTTTTCTTGACACATACCAAGGGTATAACCAAATCTGTCTCACACGTGAGGATTAGGAGAATACCAGTTTTATCACTAACCAAGGGATGTTTATTATGAGGTGATGCCCTTTTGGCTAAAAAATGCAGGTGCGGCCTATCAACAACTTGCTAACCAGATGTTTGAGCACTTGATAGGTTGCAACATAGAAGTGTACATTAATGACATGCTCATAAGAGTGGTCGAGCACCTAACCATGTGCTTGATTTGGAAGAGTGCTTCACCGTGTTGAGAGCCTACCACCTGAAGCTCAACCCAGCTAAGTGCACATTCAGAGTCCATAGAGGGTAGTTCTTGGGGTATATGATCTTGCAGATAGGAATAAAAGCCAACCTCGAGAAGATAGATGCTACAATAAATATGTCCTACCCCCGTATTATCAAATAGATCCAACGAGGCAGTCAACATAGTATTGGTGCGCCAGGAGGGTCTTGAACATCGTCTGATCTACTATATTAGTCGAGCATAGAAAAGTTATTCGCTGATGTTTTCAATCTCGTCCGGGGGTAGTCTTAAATAACCATCCCCTCAAACAAGTGTTAATGAGCCCTGAAACATCAGCCAGGATGGTGAAGTCGGCAGTGAAACTTAGTCAACACGGCATCGAGTTTCATCCTTAACCCGCAATAAAGGCGCAAATCTTGGTTGATTTCCTCGTGGAGATGGTTTCAGATGGAGTAAACAACTCACTCCCCACCTGGACTCTGTATGTGAATGGATCCTTTACAGCAATTGGGAGTGGGGCTAGAATAGTGCTCAAAAGTCCATAGGGGGACAAGTTCAAGTACACTATGAAGTTTCAGTTCCCAACATCTAATAATGAAGCTGAGTATGAAGCACTCTTGGCATGTGGCAAGTTGGCCTTCACAACATGAGTAAACAAGTTGGTAATCTATAGCGATTCACAGCTTGTGGTCAAACCAGGTTAAGGGTATATACGAGGTTAAAGACGAGAAAATGGCTAACTATTTAGAATTAGAGAAAGAGTTACTAGCTAAGTTCGATAAGTGCCAAGTAAAGCAAGTACTTAGAGCCGCCAACTCAGTAGCTGATCAAATCGCCAAGCTCACCAGCTCCATGGCCAGTATCAACAGCTGTAAGATAACTTTTCTCACTACAAGAAAAATGGAGATAGAAGGAGAAGGACTGCAAATCCTATGTGCAGACCTCGATGAGCTAAGTAGGAAGGACAACATTGTCAAATACTTGACAATAGGAAAAGTGCCCCCAAACCCTGGTGAAGAACGCAAGGTGAGGATGCGTGCTTCACGTTTCACACTCATTGAAGGTGAGTTATACAAGAGAGGTTTCTTATTGTCATACTTGAAATGTCTTTCTCCAACTAAGGCCAACTACGCCCTTTCTGAGATTCATGAGGAAATCTATGGCAACACCTCAGCGGAAAGGCCCTTGCCGCCAAAGCTTTAAGACAAGGTTATTTTTGGCCCACCATATTAGGTGATGCTAAAGAGTTAGTCTTATGATGTCGTTCATGCCAAGAATATGTCTAACATCTCACACCAGTCGGTTGCGCCACTACAGCCCTTGGAGAGCCCATTCCCTTTCGCCCAGTGGGGAATAGATCTCATTGGGCCGTTCCTTCCAGCTACGGGGCAAAGAAAGTTTCTCATAGTAGTAGTTGACTGCTTCACTAAGTAGGTAGAAGCCAAACCATTAGCCAAGATATCGGAGAAGGAAGAGATCAAGTTTTTGTGGAAGAACATCATTTGCCATTTTGGAATACCTGAAGCAATAGTGTCAGACAATTGAATGCAATTTCAAGGTTCCAAGATTCAATAGTGGTGCCAAGGCCTCTCTATCAAACAGTTCTTCACCTCTGTCTACAATTCCCAAGCCAACAGCAAAATTGAAGTAACTAATCACACTATAGTACAACACATTAAGACACGCCTTGGAACAATGGAAAGGGTTTGGGTGGATGAGCTTTCAAGTATCTTGTGGGCATACCGTATTACTCCGCGAGTGTCAACTGGAGAATCCCCTTTCAACCTCACAGCGTGGAAGTTATTGCCCCTGCAGAGATTGGGGAACTATCATGGAGGGTGACACACTACTCACCTCGGCACAACGATGGAGCATTGTGAGCAAACCTTGACCTCGTAGATGAATTAAAAGAGAAAGTATCGACTTGAGTAGAGATGTATCGTGCGAGAATGGCAAAAGCGTACAAGTCCAAAGTGTGTCCACAATTCTTCCAAATAGGAGACTTAGTGATGAGGAAAGCGGAGGTCTCGTACCCACTGGGTAAACTCAACTTGAAATGAGAAGGACGTTTACTCGAAGTGGGTAAACATTGAAGCATATTGACTCCAACAATTAGATGGGAAGAATGTACCTCGTACTTGAAACATAGCCAACTTAAAGAAATTTTTTAAATGACATGGAGATCAATTACTTAGATTTTTTTTTAGTTTTTCTTCTCCTATGTGAGCACAATTATTTCCATTCCTAGTTTACCTTTTTTTATGGGTCTCCTTATGGACCCTAACTTTATTCATTGTTCTGATTCATGAAGTTATCAATAAAATAATCTTTTGTCTGCATAATGATGCAAATTATAACATATGTCGCATACTTATTTACATTGTCACTGACCTAGAGAACTGACGAGATTCTCTTGAGGTCAGGAAAGAGCCAGGCCAGCTCGACCCTAGAATCCTACAGCTCGACTTTCCTTGAGGTCACCGGTAGAGAATGATAGCAAAACAGATCGAGCCACGATGAGCTCGACCTGCTCATCTCCCTATTTATCCCTCACCTTACCTTCATCCCTTGAGGTCGGCCTATGTCTAACCCTGGGTAAAGTCGTACAGGTGGCTCGAGACATAATACTTAGAAAATTTGAGCAATTTACCAAAAGCATTCACATTGTGAATATAATAAGCAACATAAATCTTTGCACAAGACAACGAGATAGCTAAAGAACATCAATATATAGCATGCCCACAAGATAAACAAACAAAACAAAAGAGCTCTACACTCGGGAGTTAAGCGAGCTAAAGTCTCGCACACAAAAACCCTAAACCCTAAACCCTAAACCTTAGATAAATGCTAATTCGTACCAAGTAGAAAGACCTTTATTTTATAAATCCTAACATGATGTTCTAACCAAAAGCAAACTAAAGTAAACTCCAAGTCCTAGCAACTCACATCTCTACTATGTGGGAAGGATCGAGGGAGCAGAGTCGACCACAATCCAGCCTGTTGTGTCCTCATCAAGGCGAAGAACATCAACTAGCTCACCCCCATCTATAGTCGGAACGGGGGGGATCTGTAGAGACATCAATCTCCACCTTGGGAATGTGGGGATCAATCAACATCACCACATTCTCTAGCGCGTGCCCTGACTTACATAGCTGACGCCTACAGTCGCGCATGATATCATCATATACTGTCACAGCTCGCTGCATCATGACCTCGTCAAAGGCTGCAAAATCCTTATATGCTATAACATCCTTCTCGGCCACCTCAACAATAAAGGCTTTACCAGCCTCAGACATAAGGAACTTTCTCCCTGACCTCCGCTCCTACTCATACCTCTCTTAAAGGGATTTTCCCATTGTCTGCTCCTGTTCATACAATCAAGGAAAATAGTTAACAACTCTTCTATGCATCATAATGAAAAGTTACAAGGAACTAAATAAATAGAAGATGTTATAGCAATAACTTACTCGGGCAAAATCTCCAACTATCGCCTCAGAAATCAAATGGTCAGGCGTGGCCTCTAAACAATTAACATCATATGGACTAATCACAGAACGCGTCATCCTCCATGCTAAGACATGGTCCTGTGCATCCCATTGGGATTCTACCCCGTCAGGCTGGTTCACTCTGTAGCTAAACAAACACTTCCCTCTACTTGATTGAGGAGTAGAAACTAATGAAAAGTCCCGAGGCCTCTTGGAACCAGGCTTATGCATAACATCAACAACATGCATATGACCACCTTGTCCCATATCTCAAGCTGACGATCTATGCTCGTCACCTCGATGGGAGGAGTAGACCTACCTCCATCTCCACATCGGCTGCTATGCCCCGTATCCTGCATACTATATCGCCTATCGCCTTTATCCCCAACAGCGGTACCATGACTCGAAGGGCGCAAAACTCCCACCTCATGAAGCTTACGAGAGCGCAGCTAGCAAAGTCTAACCTCTTCACTGAAAAGCAAGAGTAAAAACATGAGATAAAAATAACAAAGAAAAATAGTGAGAGCAAGAAAATTACTAAGTAATTCAAAAAAACTTCAATAAAAGCAACATCTAGCAAGAAATTAAGTTACAAATACCAACTCGAACTAAGCACCCCAAATCAAGCAAAGTCTCGAACAATCCCACTCCCCTATACTGAAGTTGAATATCATAATGAACCTCCCTGAGATGAATTAATGTAGGCATACTGCTCGACACCGTAGGAACTCCCCAACCACCATCCGTAATATGAAAGAATCTTTTTTTCCAAGGCCCTCAAAAAGAAGAATACCTCCCCTAAAAACTTAAACCCAACTCAGGGATAGAAGTAAAAGAAGGGCTTGTGAGGCACCTTCCGTGCAGTGAACATGGCGTGAAAACTATCTAAGTTAACAAAGAGCCCAAACCTCTCTAATTGATGATAGAAACCCACAAAGAAGAGCAGTGCATTAGGAGTAAGTTGGCTGGTTAATGCCTAGACTCCGAATAATGTCAACAAGAAGAGGAGGGGGATAGATAGTAAACCCGCTTGTGAAATAAGCAACATACATTTTGAAATGACCACTTGGTGGACTTGTTATCCTATCATCAGAAGACGAGAGCACTAGTTATAACACGAGGTAATGTGAGTTTGTTTCGTAACACTTTGAGTTCCACAATAGTCAAATAAGTATCGCAGACGTCAACATCCACAACCCGACAACGTTAGGTAGCCATGGGGAGCTCCTCCTACTCGCCCCTGACATAGAATCCTCACCTAAATCCCCTATAGATAACTTTTCAGACTCTGAGGAGCTACTACTCTTATGAGATCTACTGGACTCTTCCTCCTCCCACGACTCTCGGTCACACTCGGGTAGATTGGCAATGGCCTCAATGGTCTCAAGGGGAATACCATCCACATACTTAAGGTCGATGCGGCCACTACCTAGAATCGATGAAATAAATAAAGGGTCGAGGTGGTTCGTAGTAGTAGGGATGGGGGTGTAAGGTCAAACACCCTCATGTGGAGACATACAGGTCAAGCCCATGAGGGCTCAACCAGAAGGAGCCTCAGCGGGGGAGCTGTGGCGCTCGCTGAATGGATGCAACCCCCGCATCGAGATGGATGCATCCCCTGTATCGATCACCCATCTCGATGTGGGGGATCCCGACTTGCAGCTAGCAGCTACATACTACAAGCCCAGCAGATCGAGCCCTCGTAGGCTCAAGGTCGAGCTTTTAAAGTTTTCTCCCATTGGGTCTGCCAGCGTCGGTGCGGGTGGCGACTAGGTGATGGTGGTAGGGGATGGAGATGAGTGTTCTTGGTCTATCCTATCTTCCTCAATCATGAGTGAATGGTGGGAGGTGTGTGAAAGCTTAAGTGAAGAAGGCAAGAATGGTGTAGGCAAGGTGTTTTACAAAATGCTTGAGTTGGAGGCTAATGCTACTAAGAGAAAAGAAAGAAAAATAAAAAGAAGACTAAGGAAGAAGGGGAGGAGTAAAATGAAGCAACTTGCTTACCTTGTGACCCTATTTATTTGGAGATAATGTTGTAGAGAGAGAAAATTTTATATCAAACTTCTAGTGCTATGCTTTTGTTTTTTCTTCTTTGAATATGAAGATTACTTGTATTAAAGAATTTTTTTTGAGAAATCCTCTTTGCAAATGATTTTGTGTACTCTCAATTTGCCCTTCCTATATGAATGCAACGTGATAGTGGGGGGCTTATGATGGGACATAGTTCATTTATGCCAATAGTTTGAGTCCAAAAGGCTTATCAAGATTATAGGTCAAGTCCGAGCATACTCAACAATTCAAATTTAAGGAATTTATGAATTATTGAGATAAATAGATTGTAATATATATATTAAGCCCATTAATGATTATTAGAGCTATTAGACCCAAGCCTATGAATATCTAAGTATCAGTACCATAAATTATCCTAGCCTTCTTTAATAAAAGGTATGTAAATTACGCATTAAACTGCTTTCACGTTCTTTGGATTTTATCTATTCCGAATCTAACTTGAGCGTCGGAGAATTTTTGTCGGGTAAACCCCCGACACTTCTAATGCTTGTTTGTGATGCAGACAACATCCCACACACCAATTTATTTATTCAGGAGTACGATCTATCAAAGTGATACCACTTCACATAATTTAAAAATAAAATATAAGCATGATACATATAAATATAATATCAAAATTAGTCATATTTTGCTTTCGAATAATTCTTTTATATTGGGATTTCACAGATACATTCATGAATCCGCATATTACCCATTTTTATATTTTTGGGCCAATTGTTACACCGTAAGTTTATATAAAATGCATAATTTATTAAAATAATAAATATTGTGTATTTAACTAACTAGATATATCTAATAAAGCTAATAAAACTATGTAATCTGGGGAGAAGATTATGAACATATTCTAGTAAAACTTAAAGAATTAATTAATCAACACATGATTTGGTGTTTGATAAGAATTTTGATTAATATACCATTCAAATAATCATATAAAATACATATAAAATTTATTAAATAATTTAATTTTAATTACACATCTCATCATATTCTACATCAATCATTTATCATTTCAATCAACAAAGTAAATGAGCCTTTAGCATATACTTGTAAAGTAGAATACCAAATATTTAACATGTATTATAAAGTTGAATACAAAATCAAATACAAAGAACATGAAATATTTAACATATATTTACAAAATTGAATAAAAAATTAAAAATTAAATTAAGATAGAAGAATCAAAATACAAGAATTGAGCCTTTAGAGGGCCCTACGGGCCAATAATCATGCTAATGTAATCTAATTTAACTTACTGCAAAATTTCAACTTAACATCATATTTGATTTCAACACTAACATAGCTCAGTTCAGATATTACAAATTGGTGTTTTATCTTCAATTTTTTTTATAAATAAATATTAAGTTCATAAAATATTTATTTACTTAATATTTATTTAAATAATTATTTGATTGTAAATTACATCTCGAAATATATAATATATGATAAGATATAAATTAAAATAAATGATGCAAAATGAATATAATTAGAATATCGATACACTGACACACTATTCATATACTGGCACTACATAATGTGCAAAGTATTGCAGTCTACAAAACTTCAAATGTCAGCATCACCACACTATATATCAATGCGAGGGTCAAAATTTGCCTAAATAGAATTAAACGGGAATGAAAAGACTTTAAGATAGTGCCTCAGTCCTAAATTCCAAATATTAGAAGAAAATAATAATATTGATGATCTTTTAATTAATTAAGGTGGATTTAAGCCTATAAAAACACAATCACAACTCCAACTTATGATGTTTTTTTTTTTTTTTTCATCCATAAAACGAAATAAACAGATGAAACTTTTGTCAATGCAGTAACACTATTTTCATGGTTTAGGAAATCCTTGCATTATTCCTTTGTTATGGTTGTATTGTCCTCAAATTAAGTCCAATTTTCAATTTATTGACACATAATTATATATAATGCTAAAATGAATATCAATTATGGTACACTGTTGAAATCGAAAAACTTTCACATACGTTAGATTTCTCAATAGTATTTTATTTTCAAATAATGTAATACTTTTTCTATCCAAAAATTATTGCCCCTCGTACTGCATTACGACGAGAAAGTGATTAATATTTAAATTAATTTTTGATAAGTTTGGTATTACTAAAATCATTGATCAACAACACTTAAAAAATCAATAATTTCAATATGGAGGGAGCATGAATTTCACTTATTCATGTCATGAAATTCTTAGCTACCTAGACTACCTTTCAAAAAAGTCCAAAAAAGAAAAAATAATACTTTCACATTAGTTTCATACTTAACACAAAATTCAAGATTGTTTTCTAGTTGTCTATAGCAAGAAAAAAATTCTCTCTCTCTCTCTCTTCTCTCTCTCTCTCTCTCTCTCTCTCTCTCTCTCTCATTTATTGGTTTTTGATAAATTAAAAAAAAAAAAAAATCTTCTCTGCACTGTTTTTTATGATGACTTATTATGTTCTTACAATCCACTTTAAATAAATAAATAAATTCAACAAAAATTTCAAATACACTACTATAACAACCTTAACATAGAACTTTTCTGAAATGTTCTGAGACTTATTATTTATACAAATTAAATTTTTATTTACCATTTTTACCTTAAAAAAATTAATTGAATTGACAAAAACACTCTTATGTTTTTATAAAAGAGCAATTCACTTTACCCTCTATTATCATTATTATGTTTATTTTAGTTTTTAGTAAGATATCCTACTAATATTTAATATTTATTTAAACTCTATGTAAAACAACAATGAAACATCACTTAATTAGTTTTTTATGTCAAATAAAGTTTAGGGTTAAATTAGTTAATATTTTGATTGTATGAGGGGTAAAATGCTATATAAAGTATAATAGGGGTTAAAGTGAATTTGTTTTTATTTTTTGTTTTTTGTTTTTGTTTTTAACAAACTATGAGGATGTTTTTGTTCATTCAATTGAATTTTTTAAGATAAAGAGGATAAAAAAAGATTTAATTTACAAAAAGAGGTATTTGATACCAAATCAATATGAAAAAATGAATTTAACCATAGATTAAATGATCCAACAACCAAGAAAAACTTTTGAGACGATAGATCCAAGAACAGAAGAAGTGATTGCAAGTATTGGACAAGGGGACAAGGAAACTGTTGATTTAGCTGTCAAAGGCTGCCCTCCCTTGCCTGGATGTGTAAAAGTCCTTCTACATTCTCATCATTATGATTGAAGATATAAACTTTTTAGCCTGACAGATACAGCTAATTTAAGTATTTAATTCAACATCTGATTTTTTTTAATAAGAAAATATTTTTGTTTAGACTCAGTATTAATTGCTTGTATAGTTTGTTCACAAGTACGTGAAATAGTACTCTATCCATCCCAAAAAAATAGTTTAAATTTGTGTGATTTATATTTTGATTATCATCATTTTGAGATTTAAGAGTATAACATGCAGGGTGTTGTTTTTCCCCCTTAAAAATGAGGAGGTAAGTTAACAATTATACCTTATTTTAAACTCTTTATTTATTAATTTATTTGTTTATTTTTCTTTCCTATCTATGTGGGTGCCTCATGTGAAAATACGGTCCTGTTATATCTGTATACAAATACATGAATGTGTGTGTTTGTACATGAATTTGTAGTGAAACACTGCAACAGAGTTGGTGTTTAGTGGTCCTAAGTTAATGCATTTTAATCTAAGAGTGCCTCAAAAATATAAAATATAATTGCACTGAGTTCAAGTCCACTCAAAGCTCACAAACTCTTGACTTTATTTAATTCAGTATATGAAAATGTCTGACCTACAGCATAATCAATATCTTCGTTTGCCTTTCACCATACTAAATACACACACACACACACACACACACACTACTTTGACTAAATGGAATCAGAAAAATGCAGAAATTTAAAGTGAAACTTCAGGAAATATGAGCCGACTGAAGCCCCCTCTCACCAAACAATACAACAAGAAGAAAGAAACAGGAGTCTTAGAACAAGGTAGGCCTGTCTGATCCAAACATTAGCTGCTTCAAATCTAAGTGGTAAACAATCTTAGTTCCTCGTCTTGCTCGAAACAAGGCATGTCATTCTGGTTCAAATGCACCCATGCCTCAATTCCATCACCCTCTCTGTTGACCATGAGCACGGTAAGGTTCTCAGCGGGCATGGTCCCAATGCAGGCCCAATCAGGCTTCCCCCAACCAAAATCAGCTTCATAGAATCCAAACTTACTCCAATCGCTAAACCACAAAACATTCATCTCACCACTCTCTAATCTTTCCATCAAATTCGCCATGGGATGGATGATAATGTTGTGTCCATCCTCACCTAAAGACAATATCTCACCGCAATCGGTGATGGTTTTGTCGATGGCATCACCAAGTAGATAAACCAAATCTTGAAATCCCTTGTCCTTAGTTTCAGTTGCAGCCATGTATTGGGTGACTGACTGTATCACCAAGTTTCCACAAGAATGCTTAGGCAGAGGTGGGATTGTTCTCTCCCGCATGTTAACTGCTTGAGCAATAAGGCAAGCTCTTGATTTTCCGTATTTCGCCCGATCCACGCCAATCAGGGCCTTGGATATGAGGGCACACACCACACGCACCCTGGAGATCACTCGACCGCAGCTTAAAACTCCGTTTTCGTCGTTTGGCCTTAATTTGGATCTCAGGCTGGTTATGGCCTCCTTTTTAAATGAAAACCTCTTGACAACAATGCTGGGATCGCTGGTTCTAGATGGCTCGAAATCTAACCAAGATTCTTACCTGGAAACAACGAGGGAGAGTCGAAACTCGGGCTAATTGTGATTTTTCCCCCTGGATTGTTGGCATTTGTCCAGGCGGCAATGAATGTTCCGATAGAAGATGCATCGAAAATTCTGTGCGAAACGCTGACGCTGATCACTAGCCCACCACACTTGAATTTTGTGACCTGAATCGACAGCAGTGGATCCGTGACTTCATCCACTTCATAGGATTGACGTGGAAGGAGATCATTCAGTTCCTCGGTTGTCGTCTTTGCGATAAGATCGATCAGCTGGATATCAACAGCTTCTGCTTCTACAAACTCAGCGCCATGATCACTGCAATCAACCAAGTGATCCTTCTTGATGTATCTTCCAGCAAGAGGGTAGAATTGGGGTAAGATTTTGGCCAATGATTCTTCCAAATGGAAAGCTTTTGGTTTTGATGGATAGAAAAGAATGACACCCACATTCATTTGTGGGCTAAGCTCATCTGTAAAAGATATCTTGTACTTGTTGAGATTTTGAGGAGTTGGGGTACATGGTTTTATCAACTTCCTGCTAACTACGTTCACCTTCATGCTTACAGGAATTGACGGCTCTTCCATACAAACCCACAAGCACGTCTGATTTTATTTTGTATGCTCTTTGAATCGTGAATCATTATATTTAATCAGATAATGTGTCTCACATGGGATACATTATCCCTGACATTTTTTATATATGCAGTCATTTTTTTTATTTATGCAAAGCGTGCAAGAAAATTAACAACAATAAGAATTACATATTGATATAAATGTATACGCAACAAATTATCGATTCACGTATTTTGAATTAAAATCGTTTATCAACTTGCTTTTGATCAAACTACGAATATATTTTTTTTTATTGGTGGTAAATAACTACTAGAGTTATTCACTTAATTACACACCTTAAATCCTTGGAGTCTATGATGATGCTCCAAGAAAGACTTAGATATAAAAAGAATTGAGAGAATATGGAGAGAGTTTTTAGGGAGAATACATTCATTCACTCTCTCCTCAAGTTAGATGGGGATAAGAGATATAAATTCCTATTCAAGGAAAAATTTTAATCCACTTAGAAAACTTAATCCCACTCAAATTGTGAACATAACATTCAACTCAAAAATGGATGTCAATTGGGTCAAAGGTTCTAAACTCGATCCAATTTCCAACATCTCCCACTCATACATATTTGATTCAATTTTCTCAAATCTCATCATCATATAATTTCTTAATCTCACATCATTCCCTTCATACAGGAAATGAGGTGTGCGACCAAGTAAGAAAGCATAAGCGAGGAAAGTTATATTAAATCATCACTAAACTAACATAACTCTACAACTCAATAGCTTGCTGTATACCCCAAACCAAGTGGTCGCACCCCAATCACACATCTCTAGATCCCTCAAGGAAAATAAGTAGAGCATGCTCGACCCATTCAAATATGTATCTATATTTATGACCAATCAAACACATTTTGACATCGTCATTTGAGCTATGAACCATAAAACATAAGTGCGTTACCAACCTAGTTCTTCCTCGACCTCTCATACTAATCAGCTTGGTATTGACAAATTTTCTAGATATGCTCCGACAGACCGAATCATGTATGGCTATTGGATACGTGCTAAAGTAACGTCATCAAGATTACACCTCATGACAAAATGCAAAGTCCCAAAGGGTACAAGAAATAATATGAGCTTATACAATGACAAAGCAAGGACCCATTCAGTCACTCTCCCATAGGAGGTCATCTCGAAGCACATATAGTATGAATATATGATATGATAGAGCTCTCACTCAACTTGGGCATATCGTGCTCTAAACGTCATATGAACTTAAGTCCAGTCACTCTCTAAGTGCCTGACTTACATACCACTAGAAGTTACTCTCCAAAATGTCTTCTAGCAGTTCACACGTTCAACTAAGAACATGCTTATTATGAAGTTTGGACATACTTCTTCATAATCAATCAACTCTGATCTCATCTTAGCCTCCAAACTAAGGCGACTCTTAGTTATCCATATTAACTTTCCTCGTTATTCCAAGCGCGAAGGCAATCCTTCAAAAACCTCAGTTATGCGATACGATCTTTAAGTCTCATCATACTTGCTATCACAGTGTCAGGGTGATACTCATGTGAGAGGGTCAATCAAAGCTTGATGATAACTCATAAATCTAGTATCAAACTCATAATGAGAATATAAATGTAACTCATTAATCACAATATGTTCTCTCCCGCCAAAAAAATAAAAAATCAAATTCTACGTAATCCCATACTACTTACATGCCTTTGGAGCATATCTCCATACAAAGACAATAGATAAATGATCTAATCGCTCGTAGAAATATGGTTGAAAATAATTTAATTATGCGCAATACTCTTTTAAGTAAAATGATGACTGATATAAGCATGTTTATTCCTCCAACAATACTTGGCGCCTAAAGCATACATCAAAGTGGCTTTATTATCACAAAGACAATAATAGCCTCATAAATGTGCGCACAATGCGCATCTTTTCAAAATACCAGATTATCTCCAACAAATCTCAAACCACTCTATTAATATATTTAAGTATCCACTTGACAATATCACATTATTTGGGTCAATGATCACTTTGATATCCACACAC
Organism: Paulownia fortunei; assembly: GCA_019321725.1. Taxonomy (NCBI): domain Eukaryota; kingdom Viridiplantae; phylum Streptophyta; class Magnoliopsida; order Lamiales; family Paulowniaceae; genus Paulownia; species Paulownia fortunei. The sequence goes on from CM033123.1 coordinate 15,788,497, forward strand.
TAATAATCTAATTATCAAGGACAGTACTAGTCAAGTACACACCAGTGCACATCAAACCTTCTACAACGCTTGCATAATACTAGCTAGTATTTGTTTTCTTCTTCCATCTTAAGACATTTCAATCTAACTAAGAACTTAATCTTTGACCATAAAGTGTCAATAGGATTGGTGAGATGCACACAAAAACTTCGCATCACAATACCAAGTATACATTTGCTTTTCATATGTCCATTTAAATATAAAGGATAACCACTACTAAGTGGAGATACCATCTTATCTTTTCCAGCTATCACATTATTTCCCAAACACGTGAGAATTAAACTCTCTTATTTATGTTGACATATATTTAGTGACTTAGTCAACCATTGTAAGCCTACCAGAGTGATAGCTCGTTGAAATTGATAACACCACTATGGATTTTTTGATCAGAAATCTTTACGCTCTTGCCCCATTTATTGAATTCATTAAGTGATCCATATAGATCTCATCGTCCACTCTTCATTTATATATGTCAACCTCAATTATCCAGGACAAACTTACACAAAAGTGGCAATAACTAATAGCATTTTTGCGAATTGGGACAATCTTACCACTTAGGGAAAACATCTCAAAATATGTACGTTCCACAATTAGCTTTAAATATTTTGCCCTTGGTTGAGTTATACAGATGTTAATCAACCCATCTATTTTACAGTTGACCTCTAGAAACCACATGTTTCTAATGGTCATGTACCTAGATGGAAGATCAACCAACTCTAGACTTTGTTCTTAGTCATTAGGCTCATCTTTTCCTTTATAGCAACTATTCCCTTAAAGCATCAAGTAAAGTCAAAAGTCAAAGTTGACTCATCAACATCCATAAAAAATAGTCATGAAGTATACCCACTCAATCTCATAAAGACGATAGGGAACTATCTCATGCTCACTCCTTACTTATGGAACTTGAGAGTCACTGTGATAGCGAGCAAAATGAGACTTAAAGATCCTGTCGCATAACTGAGGTTTGCGAATGATCGTCTTCACGCTTGGAGTAGCAAGGAAGGTTAATATGGATAACTAAGAGTCGTCTTAACTTGGAGGCTAAGATGAGATAAGAGTTGATCGATTATAAATAAGTATGTCCAAACTTTATAATAAGCATGTTCTTAGTTGAACGTGTGAACTGCTAGAAGGCATTTTGGAGAGTTACTTCTGGTGGTGTGTAGGTCAGACACTTGGAAAGCGACTAGATTTAGGTTTATATAATGTTTAGAGCATGACATGCCTAAATTGAGTGGAAGCTCCTTCATAGCATGTATTTATACTACATATGCTTTGAGATGACCTCCTATGGGAAAGTGACTAAATGGGCCCCTGCTTCCTCATTGTATGAGCTCATATTGTTTCTTGTACCCTTTGGGACTCTGGACTTTATCATGAGATGTAATCTTGATGATGCTACTTTAGCATATATCCAATGACCATCATGATTTGATCTATCGGAGCATGTCTAGGAAACCTGTCAAGACTAAGCTAATTGGCATGAAAGGCCGAGGAAGAACAAGGTTGATAACACACTTATATTTTATGGTTCATAGCCCGGACGACTATATCGAAATGTGTTTGACTGATCATGAATATAAATACATATTTGAGTGGGTCGATCATGCTCTACTTATTTTCATTAAAGGATCTAGAGATGATTAATTGAGGTGTGACCACTTGGTTTGGGGTACATATCGCACTATCAAGTTCAAGAGTTATGTTAGTTTGATAATGATTAAATATAATTTTCATCGCCTATGCTTTCTCATTTGGTTGCACACCTCATTTCCAATATGAAAGGAATGATGTGAGATTGAGAAATTATATGATGATGGGATTCGAAGAGATCGAGTCAAATATGTATGAGTGGAAGTTGTTGGAAAAAGTTTTAGGGAGATTGAAAAATTGTATGATGGTCACACACCTTACACTATTGGATATGGATTAGAGATATATATTTCTACTCAAAAAAGAATTTCAATCCAACTAGGAAACTCAATTTCACCTAGATTATGGAGATAACATTCAACTCAAATATAGATGTCAATTAGATAAAAGATCCTAAAATCGATCTAATTTCCAACAAAATGCAATGAGATTTGATAATTGATGACTCATTGGATTGGTTTATAGTCTTGTGTGGACTGTCTGTGATTCAACCAACTTAAGATATAAATTATTACATTTTCATTTTCTTACATTTATGCTAGATACAAATTATTATGTTGAAGACTATAACATTACAAGACAAAATAATATTAGTAATAAAATATTAAGTAATAATATCAAAATTATAATTAATATTACTTGGTTGTTTCAACAAGACCCCAACTCCATAAAAAAATTAAAAATATCTTTTTCTATATTATTTTTTTAAAAAATAAATCTCACCCATCCCTCAATTTTTATTTTCTGACTCATCCTAAGAACAACACATCAAGTCATTGATTAGTGCCCTCTGGGCCCAATCATATGTAAATTCATAATGTTTCTTTACTGTCTACTGCCTCGTTCATATATAATCGTCACATGATTTTACGGAGGGAGTAGTATATATTTATGTCTTCACATCACTACAAATTCCTTAAATTGCAATTAATTTTATTTTGTAGAGTTACTGTCTTCCCTTTAACTAAGAATGAGAATGGTGTAAAATAGAATTTTCATTTGCCTTCTTGCTCCAATAAATAAGGATTATCATTTGCCTTTTGCTCCAGTAAATAATCAAAAATTATATTTGTTCGTCCCCTTAAAACAAAAAGAGTGTAAATATTTCTGTTCTTCCCTTGCATTTAGAGGAAGGAGTTTAGATTTGAGAAAATAATTTTGATCTAAGAATTTCATATAAAAAATGTAATTTTAAATGAATTTGAAATGAATAAAATAGGCAAAATTATTATTTTGATCCTCTAAGTTAATCTACTTGGAAGTCCTTTTTTATAGGGTATACTAATTTTAGGACAGCAACTTCAAAAACTTTGCAATTTAAGAAATAATTTTGCTGGAGCCAATAAAATTGGCGAAAATTGGCGAAAATTGCGGGGAAAGATTTGCCAGGGAAACTTGATTATGTGACAGCCTACGTGGACAAACCAAGGGAAAATTGCCCACCCGGCGTCCTACACGAACAAAATGAAAGGAAAATTAAATGCCACATGGATTCCACTTAGGCAATTTTAAAAAGTAAAAAATAAAATATAAAATTAATAAAAAAAGGTAAGTATTTTTCCCATAATTCATATAAAAACATTAATCACAAAAAAATATATAATAAAATAAGTAATATTTTAAAAAAATTAGTACACATAAAAATTAAAAACAACTATCCATCATCAAATATTTTTTTATATATATTTGGTTTTTATATATTTTTACTGATCTATATTGTCAACTATAATTTACAAGAGAAATAAATCTACATTTTCTCTTGAATCCCTTTAGAATTATTTTAATAAATAATAATTTTAGATATCATATTTTTAATCCATTGACCAAACAAAGAATTTGAAGTTAAATTTTTTAAATAATTTTGATTTAAAAAGGATTTGAAATCCACTAGTAATGAAGAAAATATGTCAAAATTGGTGCTAAGAATTTAAAATACATTATAATATAAAATCATCAAAATAAAGCTAATGAATCAATTATTATTATAATGCTATCAAAAATTTAAAATCCTTATGTGGAAATGCAACTTCAACGCCCGTTCAAATAGTGATTTTTCTTGTATTTTCTTTTTATTTTCAAATTCAATTGGAGAAAATTGATTAAAGAAAATGATGGTTAGCTGAGTTGTCAATATTTTACGAGAGTTTAGATGGAAAGTTGGATTATTTTATTTGTGTTGAAAACTTTGTTAATATCAACTTTAGTAGTTGTTGGTAAAAAAAAAATAAAAAAAACTTTAGTAGTTGTTGGTCTGCCCCTTTCTACCTGACAATACCTTTATTACTTTGTTATTATTCTATAAATTGTTGAGATTGATTTCTGACTTTGTTATATATTTTATTCATTCAAAGAGAAATTACACATTATTTACGACACTGATTTCTTCAAACAAATTATGTTAATTTCAATGCAACTGCGTTGATAGTAACGTTTACGGTTGAACATATTAGGTGATAATATTTGTTTTGGATATATTAGTCTGAAAGTCAAAGTAATTATTTTAATATTTAATTGCAAAGTTTCAGAATACTTAACTTCAAATTTTGAGAAACCTGATATTATTTTGTACTCTAGAATTTTGAAAGCCAAAAAATATATCAGAATTATTCATAAGTATTAATTAAATATTATACAAATAAAAAATAAAACTCCAATAATTTATACAAATATTAATTATTGTTAAATACTTATCTCTAATACTTATCTAATTTAAATTAAATGATTTAGTGAGACATATAAATAAGTTTTGCACAATTTAAATTCAAAGTACAAGCATGACGCTTATAACTAATATGAAAATTAGTCATATTTTTTTTCGAATAATTTCTTTTATATTTGAATTTTATCTGTACATAATCTATATATTATACATTTTTATATTTTTCAACTGATTTTTTCACCATAACTTTATATAAAATTCATCATAAATTTATACGCATTAAATAATAAATCTCTCTCATCTCATCTCTATCTCTTATATAGTAAAGCTATGTAATCTGGAGAGAAGATTCCAAGCACATTCTAGTAAAGCTAAAAAATTATTAACGTGTTTGAGATCACACCATATATATATAAACAATAAATATCATATGGCGTATTTCAATAAAACACGTTATCTGATAAAATAATGATTATTATCATACTCCAAATCTACATGGTAACAAGTAGTGATTCATGAGATTTCTTGCACTTATTTATTATGCGTATCTTTGGTTTTGAAAGACGAAATTGTGTAATTGTTTCAATAAATAGTTATTTTTTGGTATCTAATTAAGATTTGAGATGCTACAACAAAAATTAGAAGTACGTCCGTTGCAGCCAAATATATATCCTTTTACTATTGATAATTCGTTTACAAAAAAGATGTTCAATAAAATATACAACCTCATTAAAATATTCGTGTCTAAATAATTTTTTTTAAAAAAATATAACAGGTTGAAAGCAACACTGTCATGTCCCCAAATTCGGATGCGACAAGGTCAGGCCGTTGAACAACACCGCAACGACATGAAACCTTCAAAAATTCAATAAATTTACAAAATCTAAGCGGAAGCGTATGATTTTAAAAAAATTCATTAATCTAAAAGTACAAAGCATCTAAAATTTCATGTCAAGTATTCGAATTGCAATAAAATAATATTATTAAAGAGTTCTACATATAAAAATCCTCAAAATTCTTAATTGATTACTTGAAACAAATAATACCAATTCTCTAAAAATTATGAAAACAAAATTCCTAAAATTCAAACATAACCTTTCAATCGAATTTCCTTAGCTCCGGGGCACATGAACTATTAAAAAGAAAATATTAGCAAATGGTGAGCTGCATACTAAATAAACAACTTTCAATACCTTTCTACGGAATCAAGCAAGCACAGTTTCTTGGGATGGAAACTTCTGGGGCCATTGGAGTGGAAGCTTTTGAGGCCGCTAGGGTAGAGCTCATGGGGCAACAAGGAAGAACGCTTCTAGGATTGCGAGGATGGACATTACCAAGGTCATTAGGGCACGAGCTTCTCACTTCATGAAGCTTGTTCTTGCTGAAGTAGGTTTTCACTCTTGCCTCTGCCCTTGTTCAGTTGTTCTCCGTTAGTGCTAAGGTGTCCTTCTAGATGATCTACAATTCTGTCATTCCGATTGACATTTCTTATTATGGAGGCGATGTTCCCTTATGAGGGGCATCGTGAACGCCTACTTCCCAAGATCTCGTCAGCATTTTCAGTGTTGACTCCATTATTTAAATGCGAATTTTCCCCCATTTGTTGTTCTTCCCATATTGCGAGGTGAATTTTTGACAAGTTAATATATATGTTGTTACATAAGTCATGGGTATTTCGAAATTTTAACCCCTTTGTGATTTTTTTCTTTTTTTGTTTTTTATATTTAGTTGTGTGGATTTGGACATTTTTTGAGAGCAATATCTAATTTTATGCTTAGTCTTTTACCTCAGTCTTTTACCTCTATGTTTTGTAAAAGCAAGTCTTGGGAAAAATGTTTATGAGAGGTTCCCATAATTTTCTAAACTAATTTATGGGGGTAAAATAAGGAAGGTAAACTAATTTTCTAAACTAGTTTAAGTAGTGATAAAAATAATTAAGTGTTAAGAAAGAAAACATATTGTTAGTGAGTTCATGCATCTAAGTTGCCTTTATTGTTTGTGGTTCAAGATTTTTGTATCATTTAATGAATTAGTATTGTGAATAAGTTACCGTATATATTTAATAAGTGGTAATACAAAAACTTAATTAGGTTAAAAAGTTAAGAATATTTTGTACTTTTTTTTATTATATCATATTTTTTTATTGTCCAATAAAATAATAAATTATTTGGAAGATGAGATATCGTGCAACTTAAAATAACCTAACAAACTTAATAGTGTCATACTTTATCTCATCAAAATTACCGGACGTGCCCTTAAAGAAATCTGTGCGTCACAGATTTTCTTTACCAAAAGCTGCTTTTGTTCTCTTTCTACAGTAACTCAACTGTTCTAATATATATGTGTGTGTGTATATATATGTATGTGTAATATATAATTATTTTCTATTTTAAGTTTTTAATGGAGAAAAAAATTACATAGAAAATATTACTTATTGAATTATAATTAAAAATATTAAAATTTAATATACAAACATTAAATTAAACTAATTATTTCTTAATTAACATTTTTTTTTTTTTTTTTACATTTTCACTAATTTAGTACAAATAAAGCACATTTGGGTATATACATAAATATACATATACATATATATATATATATTATAGATATATGTTCCATCATACATAAGTAAGACAGCGTGAATATAAATTAATTAGTTTTACTGAATACTAATCCAATACCAATTAAATTATTTTATACTAATATTTTTTACATTTAAAAAAATAAATAACAAAAAAATATTTTCATAAATACATCTACATTCAAACAACATTTTAAAAAAAAAATTATAGAAATTTTTACAGTCAAATATTATTAAAAAAAAAAACATATCACATAACTTATAATCATTACATTTATTTCATATCCAATCACACTTTTAAAATTCATTTTTCTTTTTTGAAAATTTTGTTTTCTCAAAATTCTCTCAAAAAAAATAAAATAAAAATCCAAATGGAGTAATAAGCAACCACACTTTATTTCTTGCTATTTTAATCAAGAAAAATAAGAAAACAAACTGAAACAAGAAATATGAAACTAAACCTCAACCCAAAACTCAACACCATTTTCCATTAATGCCTGATCATCATGATACCGCTGCTGCTGCAGCTCATTTCTTCACACAAATTTTTGACAGCTCCTCTGCTACTTCATTAAATGCTTCTTTTTCCTCCATTTTCATCTTCTTGCTCAATTCTCTAGCTTTATACCTAAGCCCTTCTCCACTCTCCTCTACAATCACCTCATTTACAGCTTTTGCCACCCCTTTGCCATCAAACTGTCCATTTTCATCCCTGATCACCTCCACACCAACACCAACCTCCACCACCAGCCTACAATTCACCGGCTGATCAAGTTTTAAAGGCACGGCCACGACCGGAACAGCGAAATATATACTTTCTGTGATAGAACTCGAACCACAATGGCTCATGAAACCGCCTACACTTGGATGTGCTAAGATTGCAGCCTGTGGTGCCCATCCCTGCACAACTATCCCTCTCTGTTTTACCCGGTCCAGAAACCCCTCAGGCAGTGCCTCTTCTATGACAATGTCACTTCCAAGAGGTGATCTAGCAACCCATATGAAGTTAACACTACTTAGCACCAACCCTTTTGCTATCTCTTCTATTTGCTCCTTGGACAAGTAGTTTTCACTGCCAAAGGAAATGTACAGAGTTGAACATTGGCTTTTCTGACTCAGCCAATGCATGATCTCTGAATTCGCAATTTCTTCATTGTTAGCATCTGTAACAAGTGGACCAGTAGGTACAATTTTCCTCTGGCACAAGGTAGAAAGATAGTCCACGTACTTGCCCTCAATCCCCCTGCAGCCCTTTATCAAGACAATGTCACAAGATAGTTGGAAGGCACAAAAACCAAAGCCTTCATCCATGTCTGCAACGTCCATGGATGCACCTTGAGCAATCAGATCCCTTATCTCAAACTCACGAAGGCGTATTGCCGGATAAGGGAAAGTGTCATAATTCTTGTGTGTATGCGCATGAAGAAAAAATGACAACGCCGTCGAACCTAAAATAGAAAAATGAACAGCAGGGATACCTTGTGATGAAGCAAGTTTAGCAGACCAGGGCTGAAATGCATCATATATAAGCAAATCAGGCTTCAGGTTGCTGATTATATCAGAAAAGCTGGAGGTTGACATCTCAAAGGCCTGAATGAGGGTTGGCATAAGATGGGGTGGTATATTTTTGGTTGTGTGGTAGTGTGGAGGAAGTTCAGGCAGGGATGGCAAATGAAGTTCTACTAGTTCTATTGAGACATCATCATCAATAGATAAATCTTTCTTCACAGAATCAAGGTTGATGGCTGTGGAACAGAAGTATATGCGGAAGTTTCTCATGGAGAGCCTTTTGGCCAGTTCAAGAAAGGGGAATACATGTCCATGAGCTAACCATGGGAACATTAAAGCTCTGGAACTAGTTTGTTTTGGATTCATTAATTGGTAAAACAACAAACCCTGATGATCTCTTTCTTTGTTGCCTCAGGGGAGAGCAAAGTCACAGGATTCGGGGAGAGCAAAGTTTCAAGATTCAGGGGTGTAAGAAATTAACAACAATATGAATTATATATTCATATAAATATAAGTGGATCGTGTTTTACCATATTCAGCAAATTGTCGAGTAAATTGTCGATCCATATATTTTATTGGCAGTGAATAATTATTATAGTTATTCACTTAATTATAAATTTCAAATTCTTGAAGTTTATAGCGATGCTCTAAAGAAGATTATGAGAAAAAAAAAATTGAGAGAACATGGAGAGAGTTTTTAGGGAGATATTTTTATTCAATTTTTTCTCAAATTGGATGGAGATAAGAGATATATATTTCTAGTTAAGGAAGAATTTGAGTTTAACTAGAAAATTTAATTTCACTTAAATTTAAAAGATAACATCAAACTCAAATATAAATATAAATTGGGATTATGATTTTTAAATCGGATTCAATTTCCAGTTGAAAGTGGTGTAAATTTCTTCAAACAAGTGATTTCTTATCATATATAAAAACAATGAATTGGTCATTCTGGTAAACTCATAGGCAATGACAAATTTCGAACAAAGATAATAAAAAAAGAAAGCGCTAGTCATAATTTAGTATTTTGGGTAAATTGTATAAAACTCCCTTGTGTTGTAGCAAATTGCAAAAAGATGTGCCAAAAAAATAGTTTTAAATTTTCCCATAAAACTAAAATTCCTGCACACTCGTCCTTACTATTAGTTAAGTCTAACGATGTCAATTTATTTTATGATTGGGATAAGAGTGTGATGGCCGTAGATTATATATAAACCCAATCAACCTATGATTTTATTTAAAATCAAAATTATTAGTCCATCTTATTATTCAATCATTCCCAAAAAAGAAAAAAAATTCCTTTCATTTGAAAATAAAATCATAGCTCATATATTATTCTTCTCTTTCTTTTTTCTCTCATTTCTCTTTTTCTTTTCCACCCTTCGTGCTCACCACCATCAATACCAAAGTCATCTATCGCTCTCATGGATGCCACTCGTTGACTCCATCTCAGTCCTTTTTACTGTTTTTCAGTGGCCGCCACTCTTCGACCCCATCTCAGTCCTTTTTATTGTTTTTCAGTTGTCGAAGACGACACAGATGCTCGGTGGACGTCCATTGTTTTCTTTTTCTTTTTTGCTGATGCTACGTGGATTCTTTTTTAGCCGTTGGAGAATGGTTGCGATTTAGTAGTTCATACCATACCGTATCTTTTTACAAAGGTCCATAATTTTACCATACACCCTTGCTAACTAGATGATTGTGTCTATTCACTTGCACCCCATCTGTATTATGAACCAACTGCAGCCTTTCGTACACACCTAGTCAACAGCCACTTGAACGGTCACATCCACTCGGCATCCAATCGTACGTTGTTACGCCATATAGGTGCACTTGGATGAACCTGTCATGTCACCAAGCTATAGAACTGAACCTTGGTTTCATTTTTAAAAAAATTAAGGCTTCTTAGCTCTTTGCAATGATGCTACGTGTACCTCTATGCGCTCACGCCCAATGCAATCTTTACACCATGCACGCGCGCATGTTGGTGAGGGCTCAAGTAGTGCTTCACACCACCCTCCTAGCTCTTTGAGCAAGTTAAAGCTAACCAAAAGTCCCTTAGGGTGCACCATAAGAAAAGCTACACTTTTAATTCTCTTTTAAAGTAAAATTCTATATATGCAAGACAAATTTCATTTTTTCAATGTGGGATAACTTCCACACTGAAGGACAATCTTATAGAGTTTGGGGACCCTTTTCATTCGCACCAACCTTTCAATGTGGGATACCAACCCCATAATTCCATCAGGCTGGGGTTGAGTTGTTGCTAGTGTAGGTTTTGGCTGGAGTTGGCCAGTGGTTGACGGCATTGTGGGTAGCTAGGTGGCAGTGTTGTTGGGGTGGGCACTTGGTGGCGGCGGCGGTGATGGGGTTGGTGGTGCAGTGATGGGTTGGTTGGATGGGGATGGTGGTGGTTGGTTGAAGGAGGAGGCAAAAAAAATGAAAAAGAGCATGAAAACGAGGAAGAAGAAGATGAAAAAACAAAAAAGATTAAAAATAAAAAATAAGGAAGAAAAAATAAAAAAAGAAAGAGAATGGATATAGTTATTGTTCATATTTGGGAATATACCAAAATTATTTTATAGTATTATTATTAAAATGACCACAAAATAATTTGATATAATGTATACTTTATATAAACTTTTAAAATAGTAGAAAAATAAAAGTTAAAAGTATTATTTAATAAATTAAAAGCTTATCATAGTAAATCATTATTTTTTTGATGATCAATAAAAATTTTAAATTGTTAAATGCATCGTTTTTCAAGTAACATAAATAAATTGATACATAAAAGTATTATTTATTGAAACAAACTAGATAATAGATAATGTAATACATAGTTGTTCTTAATTTTTTAAAATGTAGAATAACAATTAGTTAAATACTACTTATTGAAATAAATTGACCAATAAAAAAATATAATACATATTTTTATATTTTTGTTATAAAAATTATAGTTAAATATAGAAGTATTACTTATTAAAGCAAATTCATAAATAGTATTTCCTATTTTTCACAAATAGGGCAAAAATTGTTAATTATAAATGTTAGAATTAAATTTAAAAACAGTCAAATGCATGGATAAAATTTTCAGGATCATTTTGGAAGAACTCAAGATATAAAACATTTTTTGGTAAGTTTATTCATTATCAGCTTTTATATATCAAATGCATAGGCCAATTTGTCCATTTATGTGGAGAATTCAGTCAACGTACAGCAACACACCACCACCGGCTTCGCATTCCCTGCACGTATTCTACAATTCCCATTAATACATGGTTTTTTTTTATTTCACAATTTTGCTAAAATGTAGGTGGATTTTATGTAATTTACCCTTGCATTTTCCTCCTCGCAGCATCACCACAAGGTTATTTCAATATAGGGGTTGTCCATGGGTTATTGGTATGAGCCTCCCACCTGACTATACAAGATTCTATAAAACTTTATTTCAAGGCCTCACCATAAAAAAAAAAAAAAAAAAAAAAACAAAGATAGGAAAATTCTTGGCGAAGGTGCCAAGCTGATGCATGTGACTTTTTTTTGAAGTTTTTGATAATTAATACAAAACTCATTTCACAGTTTAATAATTATTGATAAGTTGGTTTTATATCAATTATTTTATATCTTTTTATTTAATAATTTATTTATTTTCAAGCATTTTATATTAATTTTATGTGTTTTTTGTGTTATTATGTACTTCTCATGGAAAGGAGAAGAAAAAATAGAAAAGAAAATAAAAATTCATAAAATTTTTTGGAAGTCATGCTATGACTCAAGAAATTGGAGCCACGACTCTTGAAAATGGAGTTGCGGCATTAATTAGAAAGAAGGACATAATGTTTGGCGCCGCAACGCCGAAAATCAAAGCCGCGGCGCCAGTTGGACAGATAGCTAGAGCCGCAGCCCTAGAAATCAGAGTCTTGGCTCTAGTTGAAGATTGTTTGGAGCTACGGCCCCAAAAATTAGAGCCACGATGCCAATTCATTCTAGCTAAGATAGACGGTATGGGGTCGCGACCCTTGAATTTAGAGCCGCGGCCCCAGTTCACGAAAATTTTAAAACACCATTTTTAGTTCGATTTTGGGATTTTTTTTTTGGAGCACTATAAAATGCAACTTCCAAGACACATTTGGGGATCTCCTTTGGTCGAAAAACACAGAGAAAAACAAGAGAAAAAAAGAGGAACAGGTTCAAGATTCAAGATCTGGTTTTCTCTTCATGTTTTTAGTTATTCTTTTCTTTTCCAGTTCTCTTACCTTTTATCATGAATTCAAATTTATCTATGAATTTGATAGACATGATTAGGGGCTAAGTTTCTTATTTAGGGTTTTGATGTAACCTAATTAGAATGATTTGAATTTATCTTTCAATTCAATTGAATATTTATTTGATCTAGTTGAGCTTTCTACATGGGTTTAAATGCTTTTAATTACTTGATCACTAATTTAATAATTTGCTAATCATATTGACTTGAGAGGTGATATATGTATCTAGTTTTGTGTGTGAAAAATCATAAATTACATGTAAGATAAGAATATACTTTCATGGTTTGTGTAGTTTTTGATTGAGATCTATATAGCCCAATGATTTATCGATTGTTTAATTCACATAGAAATATATAGTGGGTTAGCAATTGATAAAATTTTCATTAGACCTTGGGAGTGGCTATTGAATAATTTATGGATTCTCGACTATCAACTAGTAAAATAAATTAAGATTGAGGCATTTAAGTATTCAAATTTGACTAATTATGGTGAAATCATAACCCTACGTCTTTAAATTGTTGAATTTTATTCTTATTTGATTTTGCATATTATTTAAGTGATAGTTTATTTTAGTTTGCATTAATCGCCACCCACTTTCATTTGTTCAAATAAAATTAGAGTTAACCTAATTTCGATATTTAATAATTCACAATCTTTGTGGGAATGATACTTCACTCATCCACTTTATTACTTATTTATGATAACGTGTACTTACATTCACAAATTTCGCAACAAGCTTTTGGCGTCGTTGCCAGGGACTCTTTTGTAATATTAATATCGATATCAAACAACTCTAATTTTAATTTAAATATTTTTTATTTTTTTTTACTTTCGTTTTCTATTTTAAATTTTCAAACTTTGATCATAGGTGAAGAGAGAAGCTTCTAATCAGTCTCAAAGCACCATGGCAGACGCAGGGGAAAATACAGAGAACAATAGGGCACTACGTGATTATGCTATTGATGAGTGAATTTTATACCCATAAATTGAGTACCATTTGTTAAATTTTTTGATTAGTTTTTGAGTATTTATATTACTTTTTATACATTTAGTTTGAAATATTATAGGTAATAGCAAAATGAGAAAAAAATGAAAAGAAACATAAAACTTGGATAAACTTTAGAATAATTCGCGTTTGGTGCTATTAAGGACAGTATTCGTATTTAATCATAACTCTTTGATCCAATATCATTTTGACTTGTTTCTTAAACCATTGGAAAGTCATATCTATAACTTTTATGTTTACCATGAAATCCAGTTCTTTCTATTTCAATGACAACAATTGGGTTAAATAGTCTGTACTTGACTAAACATTTATGATATAACATATTTTGGTATTTTAGACATAACTCTTTCCACAAATTTTATATTGAGTTGATTCAAGTACCTATCGAAAGCTAAGATATAAAAATACAATTCATATGAAAACATCAAAAGCCGATTTAGCATATAAAATGGTGAAAAAGTAGTTGAAAGAGGCTATAAGTGCAAGAGAAATTGAACTTGGACAGCAAGAGCTGCACCTAGGCACTGCAGGTGCTGCCCTCACTGGACTGTAGTATGCTGTAGTGCCTAGGCGCTGCAAATTGGTGCCTAGGCGATACCTGGCAGATAACTAAGGGCAAAATGGTATTTTTTATTCTCTTTAGGACATCTCCTATCAAGTTTAAGTATTTCAAGAGCCTCCAAATCAGATTTTTAAGGAGGGAGAGAGGGAGAGAAGAGAAAAGAAGCCAAGAAAGAAGAAGGAAGAAGAGAAGAAGAGGAGAGATTTCTTGCAAGAGTTGAGAAAAAGATATCACCAAGGGGAAGAAACTCATCCTCCTTCCAAGTTTTATTTCATTTTCCTCTTTCTCTCATTAATTATGTTCATGGATATTGTTAAGTTATTATTCATTTTTATTATCATGAACTAATTTTCTCTTTTTAGGGTTATGATGTAATCTAATTAGGATGTTTTGAATATTTGTATCCATTCAATTCTTGATTTATTTTGAAGTTGAGTTTTCTATATTGTTCTTAATGCTTTCAATTACTTGGCCACTAATTGAATAATTTGCTAATCATATTGATCTGAGAGGTGATATATGTATCTAATTTTATGTGTACAAAATCATAAATTGTATGTGAGATAGGAATATACTTACATGGTTTGTGTAGTTATGTTTGAGACTCCATAGAATATAATGAATTGTTGATTGTTGTAATTCACATAGGAATATAGTGAGTTAGCAATTGATGATATTTTCATTAGACTTTGACAGAAGTTAGTGGATAATTTAGAAATTCTTGACTATTACTTGAGAAATAAATTGAGGTTGATAAGACAAATTATTCAATTCGAAATAATTACGGTAAAATCATAACCCTAGGTCTTTTAAGTTAGTGAATTTCATCTTTAAATATTTTCTATTATTAATTTAGTTTAGTTGAATTTAGTTTATAAACAAAAATACAAAAATGCATTTATTCAAATAAAATTAGAGTTAATATAATTTCGGTACTTAATAATTCAACAATTCTAGTGGAAACGATAATTGATTCATCATTTTATTACTTATATACGATAACGTGCACTTGCATCCACAAAGTTTTGCAATAGCTATGCCTATGGTCATTGATACACTATTGGGAATTAGGCGCCCTGACATTCAAGCAAATAATTTTGAGATCAAACCAACTATTATTTAGATATTCAGGCTAATCAGTTTTGTGGATTAGCTAATGAGGATCTCAAATGCACACATAGCTAGTTTTCTTGAATTTGTGATACATTCAAGTCTAATTGCATTATTGATGATGCTATTAGATTGAGATTGTTTCCATTTTCACTTCGGAAAAAGGTCAAAATTTAGTTAAATTCTCAATATGACTTGGAATCCCTGCATGAGGCTTGGGAAATGTATAAGGATCTATTAAGGAAGTGCCCATATCATGGTATACCAAATTGATTGCAAGTGAAAACATTCTACAATTGTTTGTGTGGCTAAACTAGAACTTTAGTTGATGCAACAAGTAGGGGAGCTTTGATGGGAAAGACGCATGAGAAGGCCTACGACTTATTTGATACCATGGTTGCAAATGCTTATTATTGGCCCTCTGAAAGAATTATTCCAAATAAAGCATTTGGAGTACATGAAGTAGATTCCTTCAATGCACTTACTGCTTAAGTTGCTACATTGTCTCAGCAGTTTAGTTTATTCACTGCTAATGCAGTTTCCAAACCAGTTGAGGTATGTAATTTTTGCAATGGTCCTCATCCTAGTACTTAATGTCAAGATGGCAATCTATTTGCTCTATCATAATCCGAACATGTGCAATTGATTGGGAATGTCAATGGACAAAATAATCTATTCTCCAACTCATACAATCAGGGATGACACAATAATTCAAATCACTCATGGAGAAATTGTCAAAATATAGTGAGGCCTCCATTAAATTTTCTGCCTCAACCTCCACCACAACCATAGCCGCCATCAGACAAAGTCTCACTTGAAGAAGCGATTGCCCAATTAACTATGAACACCAATCAGTTTATGGTACAAACGAAGGCTACTTTGCAGAAATATGAGACTTTAATTCAAAATCAAGAAGCCTTTATTTGGAACTTGGAGATTTAAATAGGTCAAATTGTCAATATACTTAGTATAAGGATTTAAGATTCCTTGCCTAGCAACACTAAGACGAACCCCACGGAGAATGTGCATGACATAACTCTTTGGAGTGGTAAGGAGTTATCGGAGCCTGAAAGAAAAATCCATGAATCAAAGAAGCCAGTAAAAGAGATTATCATGGAAGAGTCTAATGAAACACCAAACAAATAAGCTGAGAAGCCAAAGTCAAAGTTGTTTTGCATATAACCCTCTACCATATGTTCCCACTTATCCTATTTTCTCAGCGCTTCCAGAAATAAAAGCTGGATAAGCAATTTTCTAAATTTTTGGATGTTTTTAAGAAATTGCATATTAATATTCCTTTTACAGATGCCTTGGAGCAAATGCCTAGCTATGTGAAGTTCATGAAGGAGATCATCTCCAATAAGAGAAATGCGAAGGACTACGAGATAGTGACACTTACTAAGCAATGCAGTGCCATACTCCAAAAGAAGTTGCCACCTAAGTTGAAAGATCTAGGGAGTTTTACGATTCCTTGTACCGTTGGAAATTCATTTTTTGATAAAGCTTTATGTGATTTGGGTGTAAGTATAAATATAATATCTCTCTTTATATACACAAAACTTGGGCTTGGAGAAGCAAAACCAACCACCGTCTCTCTACAACTCGCTGATAGGTCTATTAAGTACCCGAGGGGAATAATCAAAGATGTGCTAGTGAAAGTGGACAAGTTTATCTTCCCGACAGATTTCATCACATTAGACATGGAGAAAGATCAAGATATCTCAATAATTCTTAGTCGACCATTTTTAGCTACAGGGAAAGCTCTTATCGATGTACAGAAGAGTGAGCTGATTTTGAAAGTTCAAGATGAACAAGTTTCATTCAATGTATTCAAGAAGATAAAACATCCAAGGGAAGTTAATAGTTTCTTGTGAGTAGAGACTGCTGGCAAATGCATGAAAGTGGCTAATTCAAAAAAACTAACAACTTGTTTATTTGAATTTTCAAAGAAAGATAACCTTGAGATTTTGGAATTTGTACGCTAGGTGAGTTGGCAATGATTGAAAGGATATATTGATGGTGGTGGGAGCCTGAATGAGTCTACGATCATTTTAAAAGATAGGGTGACGTGATCAAGAGACAATATAACTGAAGACTATAAACTAAACAATTCTTAGGAGGCAACCCAATTTATTTTACTACTTTTATGTTTTTAGCCATTTTTTTTCTTATATTTATTTCATTTATATAGTTTAAAAGTCAATGTTTAGATTGCATTATACTCTATTTTTCTTATCTCTGATATTCTCTTCATTGTTTTGGTTGAAGGTTTTAACTCAAAAGTTGATGATTCACAAAGCACCGATTATATAAGCACAACTCCAGTTGACATCTTGTAGACATTTCCAGAAGCCCCCTAAATTGCCTCTTTTCTCTCCTGAGTCGTAACCAGTCAGGAAAGTCCTCCATTCTTTTCCATTCTTTCTTTGCCATTGAGGATAATGTCAATTCTAAGTTTGGGGGTACTTTTTGTCTTTTGTGGCTTTTGAGAGTGTTTTATATTTTTATTTTGTTTTCTTTTAGATTTTTTGTTTATTGTCATGTTTAGTGTTTTTAGGTCATTTACTTTATTTGCTTTTCATATGGTAAAAAATGTTGAAAAAAAATAAAAATTGAGTTGTACTGTTGTGAATCATCTATGCCAATGATAAGAACTTGATTTGCTGGGGTGATAATTTTTTAGAATGTTGAAGTGTGTTGTTTTAATTATTGGTTTTATGTATTGATTTTGGCTTGTTTTGAGATTCTTGTCTACATTGAGCACTTGCCTGTTGTCGAATTTTGTTTGAAGTACTTAAAGACAGTTTATGAGGATAACTTTTTTCCTAAAGATTCCACCAATTCTAGAACTTGTTTGAACATTAATCGAGGCGAAATCCTAGATGACATATCATGAAGGCAACCATCATTAGAACGCTAGAGCCTATATAGCCTACCAAATTCTCATGATTTATCCCTAGTGTCCTCTTTAAGCCTAGATGAGCCTTATTATTTGACACCACAAAAATCAACCATAACATCACAATATTTTTGTCCACATTTCTACCATTCACCCCCCATTTTCATTTAGAGATCACGTTCAGAAGTGGGAGAAATATACATGGATTGGGTAGTATTGATAAATGTTGTGTGATCTCTCTGAAAAGAAAATTGGAGAAAAATGAAGAAACAAAAGAAACTTTAGAAGATAAGCAATTAGCCCCTTGTTAACAAAGCAAAACAACATAAGTTTGGGGGTGTACAAATTCTTGAAATATATATATATATATATATATATATAAGGCTTATGTAAAAGTGTAGGAAGATTAAAAAGCTTATGTAAGCTAACATGATTTTCTAATGTTTGTATTTTGGGTGATGTTGAGCCACTTCACTATCCAAATAATCTACCATTACCCAAGCCATATATTACAAGATTTGCCTATGGAGTTGGGAAGAATCATCACATCATAATCAAAGTGGATCTTTTAGAAAATACTTTACTTTATAAACTTATCTAAGTGACAAACTTGATTTGATGCATTGGTTATACACACACACACACTTAAGATCATAAGGTTAAGTCGAAATTGGCATATACATCAACATTGTTGATATAATTACCTTTTTGCTATTCTTTTTGAATTATTACCCTTAGTAATTTTTGAGATTCGATAATTATGATTCCATGGTGGTATGACGTAGATTTTTGTTAGGTTATTCTTATTTGGGTTTTTCTTGTTTTATTTTTGTTCTTGTGATGTGGTTTTGTGTTTTTTCTTGAGTACAAATAAATGTTTAAGTTTGGGCGTATTTGATAAGTTGATTTTATACCAACTATTTCATATCCTTTTACTTAATAATTTGTTTATCTTCAAGCATTTTATGTTGAGTGTATGTATTTTTGTGTTATTCTGTAGAACTCATAGAAATGAGAAGAAAAATTGCAAAAGAAAATAAAATTTTGTACAAAAATTTGGAAGTCATCCCATGACTTAAAAAATTAGAGCCACGACTCTTCAAGATGGAGATGCAGTGCCAGTTAGAAAGAAGGACAAATTGTCTAGAGCCGCAACCCTAGAAATCAGAGTCGTGGCGCTAGTTGGATAGATTGTCTAGAGCCGTGATGCTATTTTATTCTGGTTGAAACAGATAGTTTGGGGCCACGGTCCTGAATTTAGAGTCGCGACCCTAGTTCGTGAAAATTTTAAAACATGACTTTTAGTTTGATTTTTGGACTTCTTTTGGAGGACTATAAAATACAACTTCCAAAACATATTTAGGGATCTCATTTGGCCAAAAAACACAAAGAAAAATGAGAGGAAAAAGGAGGAACAACTTCAAGATTCAAGATCTGGGTTTCTCTTCAATATTTTAGAGTTTTTCTTTTCTTTTCCTATTGTCTTACCTTTTGTCATGAATTCAAATTTGTCTTGATAGATATGATTATCTTTCAATTCAATTGAATATTTATTTGATTTAGTTGAGTTTTCTACATGAGTCTTAATACTTTTAATTACTTGGTCACTAATTAAATGATCTGCTAATTATATTGATCCGAAAGGTGATATATATATCTAGTTTTATGTGTGGAAAACTATAAAGTACATGTAAGATTATGAATATATTTGCATGATTTATGTAGTTTTTGATTGAGATCCATTGAGTTCAATAATTTATTAATTATTTAATTCATATAGGAATATAGTGGGTTAACAATTGGTAAAATTTTTATTAGACCTTGGGAAAGACTATTGAATAATTTAGGAATTTTTGATTATCAATTAGTAAAATAAATTGAGATTGATACAATTGAATATTCAAATCGGACTAATTATGGTGAAATTATAACTCTAGATTTTGAAGTCATTGAATTTTATTCGTATTTGATTTTGCATATTATTTTAGTGATAGTTTATTTTAATTTATATTAATCGCCACCCACTTTTATTTGTTCAAATAAAATTAGGGTTAATCCAATTATGATATTTAATAATTTGTATTTATCGTGGGAACGATACTTCACTCATCCACTTTATTATTTATCTATGATAACGTGAAATTGCGTTTGCAATAATTAGTATTGCAACTTTGCAGTTATAATCTAACAATTGATATTGTATTTGTTGAACAAGCAGAGCAACAATATAAAACTTCCCTTTTTTTTATGTATATTAAAAATAACTATTTTGAAAGTTATGTGAATTCTACAAGTGTTTGTTCTTATTTTGAAAAGATATCCATTTGCTTGCTCAAGTACTCTTGCATAATAACAAATAAGGGTGATGATGTCTGAGAAGCTGGGTTTTGCTGTCTGAAAGGCCTTGAGAAGGGTGAGATTAAGATTTCATGGAAGATTCTTGGTTGTGTGGTAGTGTGGAGGAAGTTGAGGGAATGGTTGTAGATGGAGTTGTACTAGTTCTATGGAGTTATCTAACTAGTCCCAGAAGTGTTAGATTCAACTGAAATTGATGAAATGGCATTTGAACACATGTATGAAAGTTTTCTCTCTTCAAGATTCTTTTGGCTAGCTCAAGATAAGGGACATATGGCCATGAGAGTAGGGGTAGGGGTGTGTACTGCCCTACTGAAATACCGGTATCTATTTGATGAAATGTGCAACTAAAATTTATGTAGCAAAATAATTTTCTTTCTTTCTTTTTTTTTTTAACTCGGTTTTACCGGTATCGAATACTGATAATTATCTAAAATTCCATATCAATTTCAGTTCGGTTCCCAATAATGCAATGACTCATTAATTACCAAATCCCATTGCATATCAACAAATAAAAAAGGATTGCGTTTATCTAATATATGAATAATTTGTATCCACGTGAGAACATTGTATATAATAATTGACCACTCACACGTACATGTATATATATATATATATTAAATAATTAAACTTCATATCCCAACAAAATTGATCAATTATTGTAGGATAAATGGAGCATTAAATTCCATTGTCTCAATCTTGTACTACTGTATGGAAAGGACAGGACTGCTAAGGAATGGGCACAACAATTGTCGATGCAATGAAGATTGCAATAAAACGAGGGGCTGTCGGTTTGATTTTGATGTTGTGGTCAACATTGTATTTAATAACCTTGTTCGTTTGAATTTTCAAACAAAGATGACTTGAGACTTTGAAATTTGTGGGCCAAGAGTTGGCGATAAATAAAATGATATATTGATGGTGATGAAGCCTCAATGAGTCTGATCAATTTTACAGACACAGGGTGACGCGGTGACGCAATCAAGCAGATGTAGATTTGCTCATCTTGCAAGGTAAAACATTATGCAGTAAATGAAGGAGTACTAGTACAATTTGGGCATTAATAATTTTGGCACCTCATCCCAAAACAATTGAACACGAAGTGTCCTAATAGGATAGGACAAGACATCTATAGGGAATTCACTTAAAAAAATAAAAATTATTGATAATATATTTAATGATAATGTGAAAGTTGTAATTAATTATATATATTAACTAGTAAAAATTATAATTTTTATAAACTTAATAAAAATAAAAATTATATTTAAGTTGTGACTATTAATCATTAGTGACATATTAAATAAATTTTTTGTCATAAATTATAATGAAAACATAAAACATTAGTTCTTATGCCTGTTAAGCCATTATTATGAAATATACAAATTTTTGTCACTTGATAAATATTATTATAAGTATCAATAAATAAAAAAATGATTGCGATTATCTAATATATGAATAATTTATAGGGTCAAATACACTTTAACTCCTTATACTATTAATTTTGAATCAAATATTCCCTTCTATTAATAAAATCTTCAAATACTCTCATAAACCAACAAAAATTATATTGATGAACTAAAATACCCCTAAATTAAATAAAAAATTAAATTTACTTTGCCCATCTATTATAAACTATGTAATCTTTACACCTTCTATAATTAAATGTCAATCAATTTGATTCCAAATTTTATTCAACACTAATTTTTTTAAATAAAATAATCTTTAATTAAATATAAAATAATTAAATAGTCAAATACAATTTTAATAATAGAGGGAAGACACAATAAATTTTAAAAAAAACTATATCACATTAATTTATATTACTATCATTTTAGATATATAACTTTAATAAGTATTAAATTTAGAGTCAATTAAACTAATATTACTTAATAGTATAAATAATTCTATTATGTAAGTTATGCATGTGTAACTCAAATATATTTGTTGCAGATTTTATGAATGCAAGTGCACGTTGTCGTTAATAAGTAATAAAATGATAAATAAGTATCATTCACACAAGGATTGTTGAATTATTAAGTATCGAAATTATTTTAACTCTAATTTTATTTGAGTAAATGCATTTTTGTATTTTTATTTATAAACTAAATTCAACTAAACTAAATTAATGATAGAAAATAATTAAAGACGAATCTTAATAACTAAAAAGCATAGGGTTATGATTTCACCGCAATTAATCCACATTCAAAAATTTATCTTATCAATCTCAATTTATTCCCAAGTGATAGTCGAGAATCCCTAAATTATCCACTAGCCTTTTTCAAGGTCTAATGAAAATATCATTAATTGCTAACCTATTATATTCCTATGTGAATTACAACAATCAACAATTCATTAGGTTTTATGGATCTCCAACAAGATTACACAAACCATGTAAATATATTCCTATCTCACATGTAATTTATGATTTTCTACATCTAGAACTAAACACATATATCACCATTTGGGTCAATATGATTAGTAAATTATTTAATTAGTGGCCAAATAATTAAAAGCATTAAAAAACAATGTAGAAAACTCAACTTGAAAATAAATCAAGAATTGAATTGATACAAATATTTAAAACATCATAATTAGATTACATCACAACCCTAAAAAATAAATTAGTTCATGATGGTAAAAATAAAAGATAAATGAACAATATTCATACACATAATTAATGAGAGAAAGAGAAAAATGAAATAAAACTTGAAAGTATGATGAATTTCTTCCCCTGTAGATATTTTCTTCTTAACTTTTGGAAGAAATCTCTCCTCTTTTTCTTAACTCTTAAAAGAAATATCTCATCTTCTTCTCTTATTTATTCTTCTTTCTTGGCTTCTTTTCTCTTCTCTCCCTCTCCCCCTCTTTAGAAAATCTGAAATGGAGGCTTTTGGGATCTTAAAAATAAGATGAAGATGCCTTAAAGAGGAAAAAATGATAATTTTGCCCTTAGTTGTCCGCTCGGGGCGCTGCACTTGCTGCTTAAAATCCGACTTTGCAGCGCCAATTGTCTTTTTCAACTGATTTTTTACCACTTTCAAGATCAAACTAGCTTTTTATAAATTATAGAGCTATGTCCTATCTTTATATATCTTTATGAATCAGCTTAATATGACATATGTGGAGGGAATTATGCCCAAAATACCAAAATGTGTCATACAAGATATTTTCAGTTAAGTGTTGACTATTTAACCCAATTTTTCTCATTGAAATAGAAAGAATTGGACTTTATGGTAAAAATAAAAGTTATAGATCTATCTCTTGGCTTTCCAATAGTTTAAGAAACAAGTAAAAATGATATTGGAGCAAAACGTTATGATTGAAATACGAACACTACCCTTAACAACACAAAAAAAATAGATTATTCTAAATTTTAACCAAGTTTTATGGTTCTTTCCATTTTTTTCTCATTTTGTTATTACCTACAATATTTCAAACTAAGTACATAAAAAGTAACATAAATACTTAAAAACTAATCAAAAAATTAAGCAAATGGTACTCAATTAATGGGTATAAAATCCACTCATCAAATATTCCCAAACTTAATATTTTGCTAGTTCTCGAGCAAAAGAAAGAAATAAACTAAGTAAAATAATAAGTGATAATGAAACCTACTAACCAAATGGGCATAAAAAATTATTGTGAGTTTATAAGTTAAGAAAATCTCAAAACATCATCAAAATGCACGATTTCAACTCAAGAGTCAAATTCACCCATCTTTAAATCCTTTGAGTGTATGTGTGTAGCCTCTTACACTTAACTTTTTGCTACTTGGATTGGTTTATGCAAACTTGCAACAAAATTATTGATCTCTTATTTATGTATTTTAGAATTCCATAAGCTTATTTTTCTTGTCACTCTCCACTAATGTAGACTAACACAACATCAAGGATCATTAGAATTTTGAAAGCTTGTAACGTGTGCCTAAGGTAATGGTAGGATAAAAGATAATATATGACTCAAATTACTCATAGCACATAACTATTCTAGAACCTTGTTGATGAGCACTACCACATCTTCGTCTCACACCTTCGCGAACCTTTCTTCTTTCGATTTGTCACACCACTTTATTAATTAAACTCCTTTTTTTTCACATATTTTTTTTATGTGCTACACCCCCAAACTTATTTTTTTTTATAAACAATGGGTGTTGCACTCTTTTCTCATATTTATTTACTCTTTTTTTTCTTTTTTGTTTTGGGAGTTTTTGTTACCTCTCTTTTGCCATTTTTTTTTTCAAACCACTTTCAATACTTAAAATGATGTTACTAGAATATCAATGAGTTGAATGTGGGGTAATATGTAAGATGAAAAAAAAAATTTATTGATTGAGGTTCATTTGTAGGGTGACAAAGAAATGACTCAATAGGCTCAACGGGAGATACTAGAGATTATGCATCATAAACAGGGTGGTTTGAAAGGCTCAAACGGTCCAAAAATTACCTAAATCACTTCTCTAATGTTATGTAGCCTATAATTTCGTCTTGAGTGACAATCAAACAAGTTCTAGAATTATATGAGATCGCAAAAAAAATATTGAGTTTATATAAGCTTTTTCTAAGCATACAGAAAATTCAAATGTTCAAGGTTATGTGCTCAATATGTCAAATGATTATAAGAAAGATAAAAATTGCTACAAGAGTCAAGTATATACATAAGCACAATATTCATCAATTTCCAAAAGTTATAAACAACCAAAATCAAATGAAGCACATACATCCACCCCCAAACTTAGAACTAACATTGTCCTCAATGTTAAATAAAATAAAATAAGATATAGAAGACTTCCTTGAATGGTGTTGGTTCTCATCAACTTAATCATTATCCTCTTCTAGAATAGTGATGGATGTGCACGCATTAGTTGGTGGTATATCACTCCTTATTTTACAAATTCTTCCCCAAACTTGAGTTGGATCCTGAAATGAAAAACAAACAAAAAAAATCATCAGACTAAAATAAAAAAATTAACATTAAACAACTAAATAATAAAAATAAAAGAAAATTTAAAACACTTGGGTTGCCTCCCAAAAAATGCTTGATTTATAGTTTTCAGTCGGACTTCTTCCTTGGTCAACAGAGATCCAAAAATAAGTGTTTATCATGCTTTTGTATGCTCTAAAAGTGTAGGTGATCCCCAAAGATAGACATATTGAGCATAATCCGACATGGGATCAAGTGAATTATTTTTATTGTTGAGTGGATGCCCAATGACCAAAAATAGTTCTCTTTGTGTGAGAGAGATGTTTCTATCATTTTCAATGTAAGGATAATAAAATCTAAATAGATAGATTTGTCAACATCCTCAAGTAGACCTTCATTTACCACAATATAATTTAATGAGTAATCTACCAATTCGTAATCCTCCACTTCATACTTGTGTAATGAGATCCCCATATCATCCTCCATAATATTTGATATAGGTTTGTTATTTTGTAGAAGATGGGGAGAAGAAACTTCGATTGTTGGCTTTTGAGATGCGCTTGGTTGAACATTTTCTTGATCTTCTCTATTTTCTGCTAAAGGTATTTGTGTTGATATCTCTTGTTCATCCTTTATTAATTTTTTAATCCACAAGACAGTTTCAATCTTTTCATCACTTAACAAACTAATATCCTAATATTCTTCTCTTTTCTCTGCTAGAGGTATTTGTGTTGATACATCTTGTTTGTCTTTCATCAATTTTTCAATCCACAGTTTCAATCTTTTCATTACTTAGCAAATTAGCATCACAATGTTTTTCGCCCTCTCCATTTGCCTCAGTTGTATAAGGCAAAGTCTGTTGTGATGGATTGCTAGGTTGAGTTTACAACAAGATTTGGTTGGTAGTATGTTCGAATTGAGCTAAAGCTTTTTCAAGGCTTCGCTTATTCTCTGATGGTGGGTAACTAGGTGCATGCCACATCATATTCTCAACATTTTTCCGTGAATCATTAGAATGATTTGACCATTCTTGATAAGTATTAGAGAAAGGATAATTTTGTAGCTGGTTTTAATTCCATCCATATTGAGCATGGTACAAATTGATTGCTCCCTTGGTATTTGTTATAGTCTGAAAACCACCATATGATTCACATATCTTGAATGGTGAATGATTAGCATTTGCTACAAAATATTTCTCCATCTCTTTTGAAAGTATTTGTACTTGAGCACCTAATACATTAATGGCATCTACTCAATTCGTTCTAGAGGCTTGAGTTGAAGCTTGATTTATCATATCATATTCAGTTGGTCAATAAAATGAATTATATGCATCTCGTCTACTACTTTTTGATCAAATCACACATATAAAAGAAACATTTGCGATTATAAATAAGGGCACACTCAAACGATAAAAGAAAAAAAAATAAGGAAAAAATATATACAAGAAAAATTCAAAATAAAATTAAAGGAAAAAATAAGGAATATATGCGAGTGCACGTTGTCGTTAACAAATAATAAAGTGATGAATAAGTATCGTTCCCACGAGAATTGTTGAATTATTAAGTATCGAAATTATGTTAACTCTAATTTTATTTGAGTAAATATATTTTTGTGTTTTTGTTTATAAACTAAATTCAACTAAACTAAATTAATGATAGAAAATAATTAAAGTTGAATTTCAATAACTAAAAAGGTTAGGGTTATGATTTTACCGTAATTAATTCGGATTGAAAAATTTATCTCATCAATCTCAATTTACTCCCAAGTGATAGTTGAGAATCCCTAAATTATCCACAAGTCTCTCCCAAGATCTAATGAAAATATCATCAATTGCTAACTCACAATATTCCTATGTGAATTACAACAATCAACAATTCATCAGGTTTTATGGATCTCCAACAAGACTACACAAAATATATAAGTATATTCCTATCTCACATATAATTTATGATTTTCTACACCTAAAACTAGACACATATATCACCTCACGGGTCAATATGATTAGCAAATCATTCAATTAGTGGGCAAGTAATTTAAAGCATTAGGAACAATGTAAAAAACTCAATTTAAAAATAAATCAAGAATTGAATTGATACAAATATTCAAAACATCATAATTAGATTAAATCACAACCCTAGAAAAATAAATTAGTTTATGAAGGTAAAAATGAAAGATAAATAAACAATATTCATATACATAATTAATGAGAGAAAGAAAAAAATGAAATAAAACTTGGAAGTAGGATGAGTTTCTTCCCTTTGTAGATATCTTCTTCTTAACTCTTAGAAGAAATCTCTCATCTTCTTCTCTTCTTTCTTCTTATTTCTTAGCTTTTTTTTCTCTTCTCTCCCTTTCCCCTTCTCTAGAAAATCTAAAATGGAGGCTCTTGGGATCTTAAAAATCAAATGGGGATGCCCTAAAGAGGGCAAAATTGTTATTTTACCCTTAGTTGTCCGCTCAGTAGCGCCTAGGCGCTACACTTGCTGATCAAGATCTGGCTCTACAGCGCCAATTACCTCTTTCAACTGATTTTTCACCATTTTCAAGATATCTTTATGAATCAGCTCAATAGGACATCTATGGAGGGCGTAATGCCTAAAATACCAACATGTGTCATACTAAAAATATTCAATCAAGTGTAGACTATTTAACTTGATTTGTTTTATTGAAATAGAAAGAATTGGATTTTATGGTAAATATAAAAGTTATAGATATATCTCTTGACTTTCTAATGGTTCAAGAAACAAGTCAAAATGATATTGAAGCAAAAAAGTTATGATTGAAATACGAACACTACTTTCAATAGCACCAAAAAATGAATTATTCTAAATTTTAACCAAATTTTATGTTTATTTTTATTTTCTTCCCATTATACTATTACCTACAATATTTCAAACTAAATGCATAAAAAGTAACATAAATACTCAAAAACTAATCAAAAAATTAAGCAAATCGTACTCAATTAATGGGTATAAAATTTAGAGTCAATTAAACTAATATTACTTAATAGTATAAATAATTTTATTATGTAAGTTGTGCATGTGTAACTCAAATATATTAATGAATCTAATTTTAATATGTTGTTATTTATATGTGAAACATAAATGAAAATTAGAAAATAAAAAATAAAAAAAGCTTATAAAGTATATTAATGAAATTAAAAACTTTCGAGTGAAAAAATAAAAATAAAAGTCTAAGAGATGTTTTCTAAAACAATATATATAAGATGAGAGTAATATTAATTTATGTGAGATATATATTTTTTAATTTAATATGTCTTTTTTATATTATTAAAATTATATTTTGTTATTTATTTAATTTGAATTTAATTAAAAATTAATTTATTTAATAAAATTAGTGTTAAATAAAACTTGGAATCAAATTAATTGACATTTGATAATTAAATTACTACAACTTGTAATTTAATTATAGGTTTATTTATTTAATAAAATATGGGATCGAATTAATTGATTTTTAATTTTAGAGGGGGCAAAATATGAAATTTAATATTTTATTTAGTTTAAGGGTAATTTTGTCTATTTATATATTTTTATTAATTTAAGGAAATATTTGATGCAAAATCATTAATATAAGGGGTAAAGTGTATTTAATCTTAATTTGTATCCAATGTAAGAACATTTTTATATAATAATTTATCCCACATATATATATATATATATATATATATGTATGCAATCATGATCCATGATTCATGAGATCTCGTGAAGGAATTAAATAATTTAACTTCATATCCCAACAAAATTGATGAATTATTGTAGGATATCTCAATCTTGCAGTACTATATGGAAAGGGGTGGACTGCTAAGGAATGGGCACCACAATTGTCGATGCAATGAACATTGCAATAAAACGAGGGGCTGTCGGTTTGATTTTGACGTTGGGGTCTACATTCTATTCAATAACCTTCAAATATTTTTACCACTCCACACACTCTCACTTAAAAAAACAAAAATTATTGATAGGATGTGAAAATTGTCATTAATTACACTTTTTTTTTATTGCCAACAACAATTGAAGTTCATCATTAATCATGCCATTAATGACTTCAACTACGTCTCACATTATCCAAAATGGTGATCGTGTTTTCGTCGTTGAATATGCAGAGAAAGTCTTTGAGATTACAAAAATGGTTGGCTCAGGATGATATGATATCTTGAGATAGTAGAGGAAATCTTTAGACTGTCCCACATGACTTTTGATTTGATGAGTTGATTTGCAGATCTTGTGGAACCTAAATAGATAGAAAAAATGATTATATATGTTGGGATATTGTATCCCATCTTCTCCGCATTAATAGTTATTATAATGGTTGGTATTTAGATATAGTGAAATATACAACTTACTATAATATTTATTATTGTATATGATGGATAATGTTTTGTGGGAATTTGTCTCCACATAAAAGTAATTGGACATCCGAAACAAAATTCATCATCTTTTATATTAAAGTAGTCGATCCCAAATCAATTTAGTGATATAAAACTCAATCAATTTTTCCTCTGCCCCCTTAAGGCACTCTTTGATTAGAAAAATATGATATTTGCATTCTTTCTTCATTTGAGTGCTTCTATTGTCGGTTCTCTCTTCTCATTACTTAATAAACGCCCATATTATTAAGATTTTGAAAAGATCCTATAATAAACGTACTAATAATGAATATGTATGATGCCCGTGGCATTAATATTTGGCCCAAGGGGCCGATCTGATACATTGATTGATGGGCTAATGTGAAGACGACGTTCAGAGTTTCGGTGGGCCGTACCACCACCATGGCTAGATGATTGATGGGATACGAAAAATGGGAAACACATCCCCTTGACGATGACAAGGATCCCCGGAGGCATCCAAGCCATTAATAGAAATGGGGTAGGTGGACACGTGTATGATGTAGGGCTGGGAGTGCCATTATGGAAGCAGATGAAGAGACATGAGACCGTCCACATATTGAGGCATTTAAATGTGGACGATTTTATGGTGGAATGGCGCTAGAGATGAATTTTCACCAATGGACATGTTCCTGTCTAATACACCAACTTGAGAACATCTCTTTCTACTCTCGCAGCTCCTCATTCACTGAACTATGAGAGTGGGGATGGCATTAAAATTTGGCCTAAGGGATCAATTTGGCATATTGGCTGATGGGCCAACCTAGAATTTTTGTACCACCATAGGTAGACGCTTGATGGGTTGTCTTAGTTCAAGCACAGTGCGCTTAGGTGATTAGAGCTCAAGCCTGCATATTACCAGAGTCCAGAAACACTCTAAGAGAATGAGAGATGATCTAATGAGACAAGAGATTGCCATCTAGAGGATAACTAATTACTAATAGGTATAAAAAACTTTTAGTTCATGGAAGTATGTAAGTTCTCAATGTGATTGTCTTTCATGTTTTCAGTTCTCTTTCTCTTGGCATCTAATTTTTAACTTAAACATTAGAGTGTTTATCCTAGAAAAAATCCCACGCAATGTTTGGTCTAATTTGCAACTATTTTAGGGAAATTATTATGGGAGAATATATTTTGGTAATGAGATTGAGGAATGTGTGAAGAATGAAAATGTGTTTGAATGTTTTTTTGAAAAAAATGATGTGATGTAATATGGAAGATATTTATAATTGTAAATGTTTTGTTAATATTATTTTGTTGTGATTTATGAAAGACATTTTTAACTGTAGATATTTTGTCTATATTTTTTTGTTGAGGTCAGTGGAGGTACAGTATGGTATAAATTATTTAAATATTATAATGAATGATTGATATTTTAAAATTATAAAAATTTTATTCTGTCAAAATGCGAGTGGCAAACCCCTTTCTTCTTCTTCGAAGAAAAATGGATGGGAAAAAATGAAACCATTTGATTAAAGATTTCTTGGTGTGAATTTGAGGTACAAATCAATGTATCTACAAATTTATATTATTTTCTCTCCATGACTTTTTTACAATATTAAATAGGTTTTAGATCTTATAAAAATTACTTTAAGAAATATAGGATTCTCTAATTTCCATATAACTTGAGTTAAAGAAGGTTTTAAAAGGGCCAATCTCATTTAAAAATTAAGTTTAAAGCAAAACATCCAGTTAAGGAAAAATTGCATTTTTAGAACCACAAGTTAGGTCCTCTTGCAAGTGATTAGGAAAAAAATCCAAAATCAGTCTCGCAAGATAGGTTTTCATTGCAATTTTCAACCCACCGTTAAAAAATTGATGGTTTTAACTGCTTTCTCTATTAGTAAAATGATTTGGAGGGGGGAAAAATGAGTGGCAAGGAAGGTTTTTGGACGGAAAACCAGCAACATGCACCATTAAAGGCCTAGATAGGCATTGGGGCAAAAAATATCATTCTTCACCATTTTCAAACGCAAAATTTTCAAAAAATAAATAAAAACATATCTTCATCAACATAATCAAGAATATTTTGCAACTATAGAAAGTCTGCTCGATGGAGAACTTTTTAGACGAATGATTTTTTTTTTCTAAATATATGATCTAAAATAGGTGAGATAGTGATGTTAAATATATATTCTTAAGTGAATTAATAAGAACACGCTAAAAATAGTAGAGGCATTCATTTGGTAAAATTGAATGAAACTAAACTGAAATTTCAATAAACCAAAAATGGCATTCCAAAATGAAACTAAACATAGCGTAAAGGTTTGTTATGATTACTAGGCCTATTGTCTCGCCCAATTACAATCTTAGTGGTGGAAGGAAAGAGAAAATTTAGGGTTAGTTACACTTATCTTCCATTTGAAGTAGTTAAATTTATGAACCCAAAACGGAAGTCATGAATTGACCACGTTACCTTCAACTTAAAAAATTAAAAAAATTATCAAATTATTAGTTTATTAAATAGTCATTCTAATCTCAAGTGTCATGGTAATGTTTATATATTTGACAAGGGTTATATTTGTAACATTTTTGTAGTTGAGGGGTATCTTTGTAATATATATGTATTTAAATTTTATTATCCTGAAATTTCAAAATAATTTAAATGGAAAAGTCATGTTTGCCCCAATTATATTGAGAATGTTTAAATCTTGGAACAGAGCTCTCATTCTTATATTTAGAATACTATATAAAAATAAAAAATAATATTTTTAAAATTATAAAATTGATCTAACAGATTAACAAGTCCTACCCTTCAAGTCTCAGATTTGGGGGAGTATGCGTCCAAGTCCACAAAAAATCTTGGCAGATTGGATTTTCGAGTTTTGACAAACTCGCCCCAAACTTGACCAATTATCATCCTTATATGTTATTGATATATAATCCAAAAAGTATACAATTACAAGATAAATGCATTAGCACTTGTCTTGTATATATTATTGGGTTTGGTTAAACCTAATCTAAGCAAAAAAAATTCAACGTGAGGCATCTAAATATAATCTATATCAAAATTACAAAAAATTACATTTCTAAAATTAATTTAAAAATTACTTCTATTTAATTAGAACAACTTAAATAATTTTTTTTGTCTAAATATAGCTAATTTTCTCTTGGTATCTTCTTATTAATCATACCGTGCATAGCATAGGTCTAATACTAGCAAATTAATAACACATCTTGAGTTTGGGTCCTACCCCTGTATGGGTATTAGTCTATTTTGATATTAATTTTTTTTTTAGATGTGTGTTTTGATTCAAAATTATTGGTTATCGATGGCCCCAACAATATTCTAGATAGTTCAATAATCTGAAAGGTCCAGTCTAATAGAACTAATAATAAAAAAAGCTTTGTCAATACATTCACTCTACCCCTTTTGAGCACTTATACATACCCAATCCCCATTTATTTTCTGGTATGTTCAATACATTTCTCTTTTTACATCTTTATGGCTTCGGCTCTCTTTATATATTTCCCTACCCAAGTTTTGATCTAATAATCGGAGGACTCCCCAATACCTCTAACAACTTGTTTGTACCTCAGGTAAGAACCCACTATCCACTAAGATACTTGAGATAAGTTGACCTTCAAATTCTCATCAATCAGAAGAACACAATATCAATTATACTTAATTAACATTTTATATCTTTATATACCCAATAATTTAATTGATTATTTCTCTAGAAAAATAAAATCTTATATTGAGATGGATGGGAACTGTATATTCTAAAAATATGGAGAGAATGTCAAATTTAATTTCTACAGCCATATGTGGATTTGCTCATCTTGCTAGGCAAAATATTATGCAATAAATGAAGGAGTACTAGTACAATTTGGGCATTAATTCGTCACCTCATTACAAACAAATATACAGGAAGAGTCCTAATAGGGATAGCACATGACCATCTAGAGAGAATTAAGTACAAGGAGAAAAAAGTAGTGATAATAAATTTAGTGATAATATGAAAGTTATCATTAATTATATATATTAAGTGAGAAAAAAACTAATTTTGTCATGATAATAATTCTCACAAGTTTAATAATTTTAAGAATTATATTTAAGTTATGAGTATTAACTAATGACACATGTATACTAGCAATAAAAATCTAATCATAATATATAGTGACAACTTAAAACACTAGTTCTTGTTATTATTAAGCCATTAATGTGGCAAGATAAATTATTTTTACTTAATATATATTTGTAATAACAAAACAAAAGTTATTATAGCTTAATTTATACAAGTGACAACTTTTACATTGTCGCTTATTTTTTTGTTAATGATATTATTTTCTTTATAATTATTATCATTTTTTTTTTGGTAGTGATTGTTCATTGTGGTTCAGCTTGCCAACAACAATTGAAGTTCATCGTATTCGTAGAACATGTTAAATTAGTAATGTTCTTACTCTACTTGATTCAAGTCCACTACTAAATTTATGCAACTCAATCAACATTACTAGTTGATCACAGAGAGATGATCTCAATCTATTCTCTTTTCCATCAAAATTTCTGTCACACCGATCTGCACCTTGAAAGCCTTATTCTTTCATGTAATCTTCGAATTGTTCAGTTTTATTTCCCTGTGTCTTCGTCATAGGTAAAGAATGCTGGGGTTTTTAATGTGGAAATATAGTGTAAAAATGAAGATATAACAAAATGTTATCAGGGATTTTTTAATATGGCATGATACTCCAAGTGTGGAAGTTGCATTCAAGAAGAACTTCTAAAGAGTTATACTTGACTTTCACTTTCTTATAAATTTGATTTT
This sequence comes from Paulownia fortunei, assembly GCA_019321725.1. Classification (NCBI taxonomy): domain Eukaryota; kingdom Viridiplantae; phylum Streptophyta; class Magnoliopsida; order Lamiales; family Paulowniaceae; genus Paulownia; species Paulownia fortunei. The sequence goes on from CM033123.1 coordinate 15,823,229, forward strand.
GTCTACACAATTTACAGACCAAATTCAATATTTTAGCATCAAGCATTAATTTTTTTCCAAGTTCCAAGCTTTTACAAGAATAAAGAATTAGTCGTATACACTTAGCATGTGTATGTGATATAAAATATAAGATATAATATAAAATTTAAATAGATGATCTAAGATGGATCACCATGATACTCTCAACTCTCTTTGGATACGGGTAGAATTTTTTATTGTAAGTCCTATTGCATTCTCTACTACATTACACTAATTGCGGCATGTGTAAAACCCTATTCGTAAAGTGTATATATGGCACCAATCAATATAATACAATAGAGGATGTAATATAATTTGTAGTAGAAAATTCTATCCGATTTGAATAAGGTGATTGATAATGTATACTCACATGTATACTACGTGCACACATTACGAATATAATTTTATACGTGGTGTCAATTAGTGTAATATAATAGAAGATACAATCAGATTTGCAATAAAAAATCTTACTCGGTTCAAGTCATCATGCCTATTTTGAATTTGGTAAGAAAATAAATTAATTGATTTATTCATTTTATATGGACTTACCTTATTTGACTTGTGTGTATCTTTGCAGATTTGGAAGAATGAGTGAAAAGTCAAAGATTTTGAGAATCATATTTTAAAGATCTTTTTGTTAAGAAGAAAGATTATTTTATAATATCTTGATAAGACTAAGATTTTGTGAATTATATCTTGAAGATTTTTTGTTGAATGATAATTATTTTGTAATATATTGGCTTATCAAGAGACGATTCTATAGGCTTTTTCTATTTATGCCAATTGATTGTGGCATTATTTTGACTACGGTTTTAAGAGATTAAAATCATAAGAGCAGATTTTTTACTCCAAGGTGAAAACGAGATTTTTGTCTTCAAAGTTGCCAAGGAGATTTGGTCTACATTATTAACCATACTGCAACATCTCTACTCAACATCCTTTGGGAGGAGGTGGAGTCTTTGAGAGAAGCCGCCCTATTATTTGACGGAGGTTAACGTTGAAGGAAGTTCAACGAAGTAGTTCAAGTCGAGTGGAGATTGCAAACAAGTTCAGCTGTCGATGATCAATACAAGACGACATTAAATAAAGAGGGAGTCTTTAATTTATTTATAAGTCCTATATTTTTATTGTGTAAACTATCTTCTAATACTTAATTTTTTTCTTCTCTAGACGTGGCCTCATGCATGTAGAGTACTTTTGTACTTGAAGCACATTAAAAATTACTAAGTCAAATTTTAATTTATGTTGTGTGTTTAATCTTATGATACAACATTAAATTGAACATAAGTTTTTGGAAATTGACTAACAGTAATATATTCCGCTGCATGTTTAACTATATGTTACAACACAGACTTGAACATACAAATTTGAATAATTATTTTTAATATTAGGGCAACAGATTCTATCAATTGGCATCAAGAGCAGGTCACTAAACTAACTTAGTGAGATTTTGGAATTTATTTATTGCAGGAATGGACCATTTACAAGAAGGAGTTTCAGTTTCACACCCCCATTACTAGATAGATCAAACTATGCCTATTGGAAAGCTAGGATGAGAGTGATGAAGCTCTTGCGTTGCTTTCTCAAAATTCGAAAAATCCCTCAAGTAGATAAGCAAAAAGAACAAGAGTTCTATACCTTGTAAGACTTCTAACCCTCCTAAGTCTATAAGTGCTGCTAATCTCTCTTTTCCCTCTAATGATAGAAAAAAAAGAGAATCCAATGTCATGAGTGCGAAGGATTTGAACATTTTCAATCCGAATGAGCCAACACTCTCAAAATGATGGGTTATCTTGTAATATATTGGCTTATCAAGAGACGATTCTATAGGCTTTTTCTATTTATGCTGATTGATTGTGGCATTATTTTGACTACGGTTTTAAGAGATTAAAATCATAAAAGCAGATTTTTTACTCCAAGGTAAAAATGAGAGTTTTATCTTCAAAGTAGCCAATGAGATTTGGTCTACATTATTAACCATATTGCAACATCTCTACTCAATATCCTTTGGGAGGAGGTGGAGTCTTTGAGAGAAGTTGCACTATTACTTGACGGAGGTCAATGTTGAAAGAAGTTCAACGAAGTAGTTCAAGTCGAGTGGAGATTGCAAACAAGCCCAGCTGTCGATGATCAATACAAGACAACATCAAATAAATAGGGAGTCTTTAATTTATTTATAAGTTCTATATTTGTATTGTGTAAACCATCTTCTAATACTGAATTTTTTTCTTCTCTAGATATGACCTCATGCATGTAGAGTACTTTTGTACTTGAAGCATGTTAAAAATTACTGAGTTAAATTTTAATTTCTACTGTGTGTTTAATCTTATGATGCAATATTAAATTGAACACAAGTTTTTGGAAATTGACTAACAGTAATATATTCCGCTGTATGTTTGACTGTATGTTACAACACAGACTTGAATATATAAATCTGAATAATTAATTTTAATATTAGGGCAACAAATTCTATCAATTGGCATCAAGAGCAGGTCACTAAACTAACTTAGTGAGATTTTGGAATTTATCTATTGTAGAAATGGACCACTTACGAGAATGAGCTTCAGTTTCACGCCCCCATTACTAGATAGATCAAACTATGCCTATTGAAAAGCTAGGATGAGAATGATGAAGCTCTTGCCTTGCTTTCTAAAAATTCAAAAAATTCCTCAAGCAGATGAGCAAAAAGAACAAGAGTTCTATACCTTGTAAGACTTCTAACCCTCATAAGTCTATAAGTGCTGCTAATCCCTCTTTTCCCTCTAATGATAGAAAAAAAAAGAGGATACAATGTCATGAGAGAAATGACATGTCACTTTTGGGGATGGTGTCAAAGGTAGAATTCTTGGAAAAGAAACACTTGATGTAGATGATTTTCCAAAGTTGAACAATGTCTTACATGTTGAGGATCTTAAAGCTAATTTGATAAGTATTAGCCAACTTAGTGATCAAAATTTATTTGTTAAATTCACTAAAACATGTGTTAAGTGTTTGATTCGACTAGGAATGAGATCATCTCACAACTGCTATATGTTGAAACATGGAGAAACATGTTATAACATGACGTCTGACAATGTTGAAAACTGGCACTAGAAGCAAATGTCGCACAAGATGTTACAACATGATTATTCAACACGAAACCTTGAATGTCTCCTTATTGACCTCATGGGGCTAATGCAGATAGAAAATATTGGAAGAAAAAGGTTTGTGTTTGTTTGTGTGGCTGATGTCTCAAGGTTTGCATGAGTTGAGTTTAATAAGAAAAATCAGATACATTCATTGTGTTTAGAAATATATATGCTAATTTGAAAACTGAAAAAAATTACAATATTGGAAAAATAGTTAGAAATGATCATGGTAAGAAATTTAAAAATACTATCTTTATTAATTATTGTGATAAGCTTGGCATAGCACATGAATTTTTTATCCAAATGCTCTACTTTATTTAGGGAGATGATTGAAAATAAAACTGTGATAATTGATAATTTTGGAACGGAGAACCAACTTGTTGACTTTTCACCAAGGCAATTGATGCACAATGTTTTTATACATTAAGAAAGTCCTTGGATGTGTGCATTCTATAATATGTCTAATTTGGCATTGGAACATAGGAAATTTATGGTTAAACATTCATATTTGTAACACTTCATTATCATATGTTGAAACACATGTTTCGACATAAGTCAGGTAGGAATTCATGCATTTCATTCTAAGTTTTGCACTAGGCATACTACATAATTATGTCAAATATTCAGATTTTGATATTTCAGATTCTGATATTTCAATTTGAAAATATAGATTTGATTATTTTTGGACTTTAAACTTGAAAATCCATTTTGATAAAATTCCAAATTAGTTGTAATTTTGAGAACATGAAGGCATTTAATGAAAAAAACTACCTACCCTACGGTATGGAGTTGTCCTTAAGTAATCGGACCCTATGTATCACAAATATATATGGGATGATCTACCATGTGAAAAGAGCTACCCTAGGTCTAGAGTAAAAGCTACCAACTAGTTAAAATATTATGTTCTCTAGATATATTTAAACATGAGTAGAAACATCTCTCTTGAGTATACTTTAAAAAAACTAAAAAAATAAATACAAGTGTTGCCGTATTTAATGAGGAATGAAAATATTATGTGATGAATAGAGTTGAATTTCAAAAATGGTTGAATCAAAATTTCCTTATTGAAATATTAGATATTTGATGTGTTAAAATCTTGTCTTATTATTATCAGTTTGTATTTACATATCTCACTCAATCTCTACAATTTTGGGATTTGAAGTTGGTTGTGTGAGTATGTCATTCCATATTAGGACTTTGACTTGGGAAGATGCAGATTGTGCTCTATCTCTATAGTTAGGCATATTTTAGGACATTTTGCTTGATTTGAGTATATCAATTACTTTTGCATTGATATGGTAATAGGTTTGGCCTATCATGTTGCAACACGTCTCTTATCATGTTCTATTTTCTATTAATTCCTAAAATAAAGTGATAAAGCTTGTGTTTACTGATTTTTGTAGTTTCTAAGAGATAATCTTCACATTTGTAGCAAAGTTGATAATTATCTCTTTTTAGGCGGGTTGTTTGTTGGGGTTTAATGTGTTCATTTCCATGATTCAATATTAAACCCTTGTCCCCTAGTTTTTCATTAGCCCCATATCTCATTTCATCTTTTTGGGTTGTTTATTGTATTTTTAATTCACATATTAACAATGTTTAAAACAAGAAAGGAGATACTCATTGAAATAAAAAAGAAGATTGGGGAAAAAAAGAGAAATAAGGCTGGATCAAGTTCAAAAGGGATGGAAGTAAAGACGAAAACAACCCAATCTGAATATGAGGGTGAATCATAGCCTATTGCTATATTTTTTCTTGGACACCCATGATCACTTATGCTCAAACCACAATAGACTCTAGTTAGGTCTTTTACTGAGACGACGGATGTTCAAACCCTTATTGCACTGACTGTAGAAATAGAGTTAGAAGTTCAACCACTTGTTGAATCATATGAAATTGATCCCTAGAATGATTGCACCATCTGTTAAGCCCACTATTGAAACTTAAGGGGATCTACTTACCAAAGAATTCAAGGAAGATATTTCTATTCAAGTTGAACCCTTTCTTGAAATAGACCTTAATGTTTAGTCACCTGTTGAGACTCCTTAGGCAACATAAGGAGATGTTGAAGCTACTAATCTTATAATTTAATCAAACCATTCTGCTCTTTTGTACTGGGACTGGCAATCTTATAATTCGATCAGTCTTTTGTATTACCTTTTCCTTCACTTATATATGTTGTGCTAGTATCTCAAGGTTTTACCAAGAAGAACACAAAGGTGTTGGAACGACTAAAAATTCCCATCAAGATCTTCTCCAAAATGCTTAAACATCATGTTGATGACATCATAGAAGTAGCTCAAGAACTTGTGCAATCATATGTTGGAATAGCTAGTATTGGTCGCTCTGTACAATTGGAAAAGTGGACTTCCTTCAATTTCTTCAAATAGAGGTTCTGGGCCTTAAGCATATAATCTAGGGACTGGCTAGCACGGAGCAATCTTATAAATAGGGGGAGTTTCTCACCATACTGATTATGATTGACTTTGATCATTTTTTGTCAAAAGAGGTAGATAAGCTAGTTCAAATGTAAGTGCATGACTGCTTATATGCATTGATTTATTTTTGCAAGTTTTTGAAATGAACATATTACTGATTATGATTGACTTTGATCTTTTTTTGTCAAAAAGGGAGAGATAAGCTAGTTCAAATTTAATTGCATGACTGCCGATATACATTGATTTTTTTTTGTTTGCATGTTTTTGAAATGAACATATATGTAGGAGGAGCATGTTGTTTTGAATGTTGGAATAGAAAATTGATTTGGGGGAGTCTAGTTTTATTTCACGTTTCTTCAATGTGTTGTATTGCATGTTCAAATCTGCGTTCCAACATTGATTGCAGGAACTTGTTTGAACATATGTTCATTTTTCAATAAATGTTCTTTTTTTATGTTCAATGAGATAAGTCTAAGATTTTGACCAAAAATGTCAAAGGAAGAGATTGTTATGTATCTTGTGAGATACAATTATGTTAATTGGCAATTTATGGCAAAAATTATATTTGTGAATTTGTAAGAAAATAAATAAATTGATTGATTTATTTTATATATACTTACCTTATTTGATTTGTGTGTATCTTTACAGATTTGGAAGGATGAGTTAAAAGTCAAAGATTTTGAGAATTATATCTTGAAGATCCTTTTGTTAAGAAGGAAGACTTTCTTGTAATATCTTGATAAGACCAAGATTTTGTGAATCATATCTTGAAGATCTTTTTGTTGAAGGATAATTATCTTGTAATATCTTGGCTTATCAAGAGATGATTCTATAGGCTTTTCTTATTTATGCCGATCGATTGTGGTATTATTTTGAATGCGGTTTTTAGGGATTAAAATCATAAGAGTAGATCTTTTACTCCAAGGCAAAAATGAGAGTTTGGTCTTCAAATTCACCAAGGAGATTTGGTCTATGTTGCAAACCATATTGCAACATCTCTACTCAACATCCTTTGGGAGAAGAAGGTGAAGTCTTCGGGAGAAGATGCATTGCTGCTTGATGGAGGTCAACATTGAAAGGAGTCTAACAAAGCAGTTCAAGTCGAGTAGAGCTCACAAATAAGTCCAACTATCGATGATCAATACAAGACGACATCAAATAAAAAAGGACTATATAATTTATTTATAAGTCCTATATTTGTATTGTGTAAATCATCTTCTAATAGTGGATTATTTTTTTCGCTAGGCGTGGCCTCGTGCATGTAGAGTACTTTTGTATTTGAAGCATGTTAAAAATTACTGAGTCAATTTCTAATTTTTTGTTGCATATTTAATCTTATGATGTAATATTAAAGTAAACACAAGTTTCTGGAAATTGACTAACAATAATATATTCCACTACATGTTTAATTGTATGTTACAATACAGACTTGAACATACAAATTTAAATAATTAATTTTAATATTACGGTAGCAGATTCTATCAAATATGATGGAATGCCAACATACTTTCAATGCTTTAATTTGCAATCGAGCCGTGTGGCTGCATGTGGATTGAAGCATATAAAAAAAAGAAGTAACACTATTCATTTGGACATAGATGCCCAAACAAAAGAACAACTGTGTTTATAGCGCAAAAATGCTAAACAATGTCGTTTCTCAAGAATGGTAAAAAACTAAAAGTGAAATATCGAGAAAATAGTGGAGAGGGTTATAGATAAGTGGATGGACAGTTATTTTATTTGTAATACATATCATATATAGTTAATATTTTCAAAACTAGACTGATAATCTAATTGAACAAATAATTGGCCATCGGGTCATTGATTCAATCGGTTGGCTCGAATTGAAAAAATTGATATATTAAAAACTACTTCTAAAGAATTTACTTAAGCAAATCCAGAAAATATCAAAATCAAAATACAAATATAATATAACCTAATCTCTAGATCAAAGTCTTGAAATTACTAACTTCTTTATTCTCAAAAATCGACTAAACATTTGAAAACAATTTAGTGAAAAATGAGTTGCATACTTAAAAATAATACATGACATTCTCTACTCGGACCAAGAATAGTTTCAAAGCTAAAATAATGCTATATGCAATATCAGGCAAGTTCTAAAGAAAAATTTTCGCGGAGATTAGCAATAAGCATTTTCAGTGAAAATACAGATAGCAATTTTTTTTACTTCGCAAACCAACTAAGGTCACTATTATATCTCGTGGCATGGGATGTCAGCTAATGAATATTGTTGCAAAAATTTGTGAACGTAAGTGCACGTTATCATATACAAGTAATAAAGTAATGAATCAATTATCGTTCCCATGAGGATTATTGAATTATTAAGTACCGAAATTATGTTAACTCTAATTTTATTTGAATAAATGCATTTTTGTATTTTTATTTATAAACTAAATTCAACTAAATTAAATTAATTATAGAAAGCATTTAAAGATAAAATTCATTAACTTAAAAGCCTAGGGTTATGATTTCACCATAATTAATTTGAATTGAATAATTTATCGCATGAATCTCAATTTATTTTCCAAGTGATAATCAAGAATCCCTAAATTATCCACTAGCCTCTCCCAAGGTCTAATGAAAATTTCATCAATTGGTGACCCACTATATTCGTATGTGAATTACAACAATCAACAATTCATTAGGTTCTATGGATCTCTAACAAGACTACACAAACTATGTAAGTATATTTCTATCTCACATATAATTTATACACTTAGAACTAGACACATATATCACCTCTCAGGTCAATATGATTAGCAAATCATTTAATTAGTGGCCAAGTAATTGAAAACATTAATAACAATGGAGAAAACTCAATTTGAAGATAAATTGAGAATTGAATTGATACAAATATTCAAAACATCATAATTAGATTATATCACAACCCTAGAAAAATAAATTAGTTTATGGTGATAAAAATGAAAGATACATGAACAATATTGAAGAACATAATTAATGAGAGATAGAGGAAAATAAAATAAAACTTGGAAGTAGGATGAGTTTCTTCGCTTGTAGATGCCTTCTTCTCAACTCTTGGAAGAAATATATCCTCTTATTCTCTTCTTCCTTCTTCTTTCTTGGCTTTTTTTCTCTTCTCTCCCTTTCTCCCTCTCTCAAAATCTGAAATGGAGGCTTTTGGAATACTTAACATTGATGAAAAATGCCCTAAAAAGTACAAAAATACCATTTTTGCCTTACTTGTCCTCTAGGCCACACCTAAGCACCAATTTGTAGTGCCTAGGCATTGCAGCACACTGCAGTCCAGTGAGGGCAGCGTCTAGGTGCTGCACATTCTGTCCTAGACAGACACTGCAGCGCCTAGGCGTTGCTCTTGTTGTCCAAGTTCGATTTCTACTGCGCTTGTAGTCTCTTTCAACTATTTTTCACCATTTTTTAGGATAAATTGACTTTTGATGTCTGCATATTAATTGTACCTCTATATCTTGGCTTTCGATAGGCACTTGAATCAACAAAATATAAGATTTTTGGAAAGCGTTATGCTTAAAATACTCAGATGTATCAAACTAGAAAGTTTTGGTCAAGTGCAGACTTTTTAACCTAATTTTTCTCATTGAAATCAAATGAATTAAATTTTGTGATAAATATAGATGTTATATATCTATCTCTTGGATTTCCAATGGTTCAAGAAAAAAGTTAAAATGATATTGTAGCAAAATGTAATGATTGAAATACGAACACTGCCCTTAACAACACCAAAAAGCAGATTATTCTAAATTTTAATCAAGTTTTATGTTCCTTTCCATTTTCTTCTCATTTTGCTATTACCTATAATATTTCAAACTAAATACATAAAAATTAATATAAGTACTCATAAACTAATAAAAAAGTTAAGCAAATGACACTCAATTAATGGATATAAAATTCACTCATCAAATACCTCCAAACTTAACATTTTGCTAGTCCTCGAGCAAAAGAAAGAAATAAAACAAGTAAAATAACAAGTGATAATTAAACCTACTAACCAAATGGACTTCAAAAATTATTGTGAGTTTATAACTTAAGGAAATCTCAAAATATCATCAAGATGCACGATTTTAACTCAAATGTAAAATTTAACCATCTTTAAATTCTTTAAGTGTGTGTGTGTGTAGCCTCTTGCACTTAACTTTTCACTACTCGGATTAGTTTATACAAACTTACAATAAAATTATTGATCTCTTATTTATGTTTTCTTTTTTTAAAATTCCATAGACTTGTTTTTCATGTCACTCTCCACTAATATAAACTAACACAACATCAAAGATCATTAAGACTTTGAAAGCTTGTAATGTGTGGCTAAGGTAATGGTAGGATAAAAGATAATATAGTGGCTCAAATTACTCATAATACACAACTATTCTACAACCTTGTTGATGAGCACCACCATATTTTCGTCTCACACCTTCACGAACCTTTCTTCTTTTGATTTGTCACACCACTTTATTCCTTTAACTCCTTTTTTTCACATATTCTTCTTTTTTTTTTTTGAAGTGCTACACCCCAAAACTTATTTATTTTTATGAACAATGGGTGTTGCACTATTTTCTCATATTTATTTACTTTATTTTTTTAGAATTTTATACAAATCATCACCTCTCCTTTGCCATTTTTTTTTCAAACCACTTTCAATAATCAAAATGATGTTACTAGAATATCAATTAGTTGAGTGTGGGGTAATATGTAAGATAAAAATTTAATTCATTGATTGAGGTTGATTTGTAGGGTGATAAAGAAAATGACTCAATAGGTTCAATCGGGGGACACTGGGGATTATGCATCATAAATAGGGTGTTTTGAAATGCTCAAACGGTCCAAAAATGGCTTAAATCACTTCTTTAATGTTATGTAGCCTAGGATTTCACCTCAAGTGACCATCAACTAAGTTTTAGAATTATATGAGATCGCAAAACAAATATCGAGTTCATGTAAATTTTTTCTAAGTAAGCAGAAAATCCAAATGTTCAAGGATTTGTGCTCAATATGTCCAAGGATTACAAGAAAGATAAAAATTAATACAAGAGTCAAGCACATCATTAATCAATTTTGCAAAAGCTATAAACAAACAAAATCAAATGAAGCACATACATCTACCTCAAAACTTAGAACTAACATTGTCCTCAATGTTAAATAAAGCTAGATAAGGTACAGAAGTCTTCCCTAAATGGTGTTAGTTCTCATCAACTTAATCATCATCCTCTTCTAGAATAGTAATGGAAGTGCATTCATTAGTTGGTAGCATATCATTCCTTATTTTACAAATCCTCTCCCAAACTTAAGTTGGATCCTGAAATAAAACAAACAAAAAACTTGTTGCGAAAATTCGTGAATGCAAGTGCATGTTATTGTATACAAGTAATAAAGTGATGAATCAATTATCATTCCCACGAGGATTGTTGAATTATTAAGTACCGAAATTATGTTAACTCTAATTTTATTTGAATAAATGCATTTTTGTATTTTTGTTTATAAACTAAATTCAACTTAACTAAATTAATAATAGAAAGCATTTAAAGATAAAATTCACTAACTTAAAAGTCTAGGATTATGATTTCATCATAATTAGTTTGAGTTGAATAATTTATCTCAACTTATTTCTCAAGTGATAAACGAGAATTCCTAAATTATCCACTAGCCTCTCGCAAGGTCTAATGAAAATATCATCAATTGCTAATCCGCTATATTTTTATATGAATTATAACCATCAATAATTTATTAGGTTCTATGGACCTCTAACAAGGCTACACAAACCATGCAAGTATATTCCTATCTCACATGCAATTTATGATTTTTTATACATAGAACTAGACACATATATCACCTTCCAGGTCAATATGATTAGAAAATCATTCAATTAGTGGTCAAGTAATTGAAAGCATTAAGAACAATATACAAAACTCAACTTGAAGATAAATTGAGAATTGAATTGATACAAATATTCAAAACATCATAATTAGATTACATCACAACCCTAGAAAAATAAATTAGTTCATGATGATAAAAATAAAAGATACATGAACAATTGATGAACATAATTAATGAGAGATAGAGGAAAATGAAATAAAACTTTGAAGTAGGATGAGTTTTTTCCCTTGCAGATGTCTTCTTCTCAACTCTTGGAAGAAATATATCATCTTCTTCTCTTCTTCCTTCTTCTTTCTTGACTTCTTTTCTCTTCTCTACCTCTGTCCCTCTTTCAAAATCTGAAATGGAGGCTTTTGAAATACTTAACATTAATGGGAGATGCCTAAAGACCATTTTTGCCCTCACTTGTCCGCTAGGCCACACCTAGGCGCTAATTTGCAGCACCTAAGTGCTGCAGTCTAGTGAGGCCAGTGCCTAGCCGCTACACATTCTGTCCTAGACAGAAATTGTAGCGCCTAGGCACTGCTCTTACTGTCCAAGTTTGATTTCTGTTGCGCTTGTAGCCTCTTTCAACTACTTTTTTTACCATTTTTTAGGCTAAATTGGCTTTTGATGTCTCATATTAATTGTACCTCTATGTCTTAGCTTTCGATAAGTGCTTGAATCAATGCAATATAAGATCTGTGGAAAGAGTTATGTTTGAAATACTCAGATGTATCAAACTAGAAAGTTTTGGTCAAGTACAGACTCTTTAATCTAATTTTTTTCTCATTGAAATCAAATGAATTAAATTTTATGATAAACATAGAAGTTATATATCTATCTCTTGGCTTTCCAATGGTTCCAGAAAAAAATTAAAATAATATTGGAGAAAAAAGTTATGATTGAAATACGAACACTACCCTCAATAACACCAAAAAGTGGATTATTCTAAATTTTAATCAAGTTTTATATTCCTTTCCATTTTCTTCTCATTTTGCTAGTACCTACAATATTTGAAACTAAATACATAAAAAGTAACATAAATACTCATAAACTAATCAAAAAGTTAAGCAAATGACACTTAATTAATGGATATAAAATCCATTCATCAAACATCTATGGTCTATACAAAATAATGATCCAGTTGTACTCCTGCTGGGTGGCCAAACAATAATGGAATTAGTTTTAGACACCAAAAAGATTCTCCAAAGAAGCTAAGTAATGCATAGGCCAATCTACGAGTTTAAAATAAAATATATAATAGTGATTCTATTTTTCAGAAAGAACTCATTATCCCAAAGTGTATAGAGTTTTAATGATAATACTTGATTTCGGGACAATACCAACATTTTTAAAATCCTAAATGTATGTGTAATATACTTTAATATTGGACAAAAATAAAAGCAAAGATCGTTAATAATTATTTACCTCAAAATCTCCAATGACCAAACAAGCTTAAGGTGGTTGGGAATATTTCTATCACATTTATTGATGATCATTCAACATATGAATTTGTTTACCTAATGCAAAGAAAATCTGAAACTTTTGAAAAGTTAAAAGAATTTCAAGTACAAGCCAAAAGACGTTAGGTAAATTCTTAAAGTCTCTTTGATTAGATTGAGGAGGCGAGTATATTGATAATAAGTTCAAGGATTATATGTTGGAGCATGGTATTTTATATCAACTCACAACACCTAGAACTCCTCACCAAAATGGTGTTGTTGAGAGAAGAAATCGGACTTTACTTGATATGGTGAGGTCCATGATGAGCTATCTTCAATGTCAGATTCATTTTGGGATTATGCACTATAAATTGCGTGTACATTTTGAATGTAATACAATCAAAGTCTATCCAAAAGACACCTTTAGAGTTGTGGAATGGTAATAAACCTACTTTATGTTATTTTTGCATATAGGGGTGTCTGACACATATGTTGAAAGGAAAGATTGAAAAATTACTACCACAAAAAGAAATGTGTTTGTTTATGTGATACCCCAAAAGCACAAGAGAATGTTTGTTTTGTTATCCTCAAAACAAGAAGGTAATTGTATCAACAAATACTATATTTCTTGAGAATGATTATATGATAAATTTCAAACCTCATAGTAACGTTGTAATAAAGGTGTTGTTTTTTAATAAGATCATATTACAACCAACAAGAGTTGGTAGACAACAAACCCTGAGGACCACCAAATCTAGTCAGAATGTCATCCTACCTCGACGTAGTTGAAGGTCTGTTAGACCACCAACTCGCTACAAAGTAGATGGAGAATCACAAGTTGCTATCTCCAACACAGTGAGAATGATTCATTGATATTCAATCATGCAATAGAAAATTCTGATAAAGAGAAATGGCAAGAGATTATGAACTAAGAAATGGAGTCTATGTACTCCAATTTTATCTGAGAGCTATGGATCCAACTAAGGATGTCAAGCCCATTGTGCGTAAATTAATCTTCAAGAAGAAGGGAGGTGTAGATGGGAAAGTAGACACTTTCAAATCAAGGCTAGTGGAGAAGGGTTATACTTAGAAAAAGGCAATCGATTATGAGAAAACCTTCTCGTATATATCCATGCTTAAATACATTTGCATATGCATATGATCGCATGTATATATATATATATTTCTATATCTAACATATGGCTAAAAGACAATTAATCGTTATGTGAAGGAAATTTAGTAAAAGAAAATTTATCATTATATGAAGAAAATTTATTGTTGGATGATTGAATGCTCTGAAATAATAACATATATGTTGACGAGTGCATGCGATCAATTTAAGACATATGCTAACCCGATTTGGCCGTTGTAGACAAATTCCTTGGCTAAAACACTCTTACGGTGATTTTCGCTAGTCTATCCGATGAATAGTTGTTAAAGCTGACGCACGTGTACACATTTTCTTGGCTGTATAATTGTATGGAAAATTTCTGGGCTGTCCATGGCTCAAGCAAATCATAGGACTTTGAAATACATTTGGAATCTCTCGTTCCTTTCGATACAAAGGTAGCAATATTACAATTTTTTATGCTATTTATTTGTGATACTTCATAGTGCAATCCGGAGATCACTTTGTTTGTTATTGCTATAAGGAACTATGGAGGAAATTTGTTGTGAGAATTTTAGCAATCATGGACACGGTTTTGAATTATTTTTTGGGCATACACATACACTGCCTGAGTTATAAAGTGAATCAATGACTTCTAAGAATAAGGAAAAAATTATTAGAAAAGGTTACATGATAAAAAATGTGCATTAAATAATGCAAAGCTGATGGATTCTGGAGTACTAATCTTTCTTATTCTTGACTGTTATGGACTCTTAACTGTAGGTGTATATGTTGAGACTTCTTACTACTTGAACTTCTTACTACATAAGTTGATATTATTTATAAGTTTATTTGGGTTAGATTTTTAAAGGAGCTTATTGATCATAAGCTCAAATTATTTATGAGTCGATTTAGACTTGATTTTTTTAAAGAGCTCATTGATTATGAGCGAAAATTATTCATAAATTCATCAATTGTTGACTAGTTTTCTTGAAGAGTTCATTGATTATAAGCAGACAGTTATATGAGTTTATTTATTATGTATTGAATTTCTTGAAGAGTTCAATTATTATGAGTAAATATTATATTTGAGTCCATTGATTATAGGTTGGATTTCATAATGATAAGATATTATTTATGAAGTCAATGATTATGGGTTAGAATTCTTGAATAGCTCATGCATTATGAACAGCTATTATCTATTAATCCATTGGTCATGGTTTGGATTTCTTGAAAAGCTCATTTATTATGAACAGATATATTTGTCATGAGCCCATTGATCTTGGATAGGATTTAATTTTTGACGAATTTACCATTATGAGGAGGGTTATTTATGAACTTAGTCATTATGAGTTGGTTTTCATGAAAAATGTATTGATTAGGAGCAGATACTATTTATAAGTGTATTGATTATTGGTTGAATTTCTCATGAGCATTGATTATCTATAAGCCCATTGATTATGGGTTGGATTTCTTATTTCTTATGAACTAAAATTATTTGTGAGCTCATTAACTATGGGTTGGGTTTCTTGAAGAAATTATAGGAGAGCTTAGTTCTCCAACCTCCGAAACACTAATGGGAGAAAACCTTTGATTTGACGAGCGGCAGCCTCTGATGAAGAGTTTGATCCGCCGACCTCCTAAAAATGCTTGACAGGTGAAAGCCTTTGATTTGACAGGCGACAACCTCTAATGGAGTGTTCGGTCCGTGAATCTCCTAAAAATGCTTGATGGGTAAAAACCTTTGATTTGAAGGGCAGTAACCTCTAATGGAATGTTCGATCTACTGACTTCCTAAAAATGCTTGATGGGCGAAGCCTTTGATTTGACGGGTAGCAACCTCTAATAGGAGAGCTCGGCCTGGTAACCTCCAAAATACTTTGACAGGCGAAAACATCTGATAGGAGTGCTCAGTCCATCGACCTCCAAAATGGTTTGATGGGCGAAAGACTCTAATAGAAGAGCTTAATATGAGCTCATTGATTACTGATTAACCCTCCGATATTAAGAATCTCTATCGAGATAGGCCACATTTTAGCCAAGAGAATAACGATTCCACTCTTACGGTTTATGAAATAGTTCCACTCTTATAGTTTATGAAGTGAACTACAAGAGTGGATGACTAATTGATGTGACCAAAATTAGTCCTAGTGAATTGACTCTACTTGTTTTAGGCCAAAATGAATTATTCATAGATGAGTTAAGTCCAGATAAAATATAATGTACTTAAATATGAATATGAGTTGCTTTAAAACTATAACTAGCAAAGTCCTACTGATATACAACTCTAGGAAAAATAATATTTTAGTATATTTGATACTCTAATATGATAAGGAAAAAAAGATTTATCACACAAGGTTACCTTCTATCTTTATATAAATATATCTTCCCCTTCATGGAGTGAGAGAGAGTATGATTTATATCTTATTCATATCAGCATTACGTAATTGCAATATTTGAGTGATTTTAATATTAATGATTATTCCCTATATATTCGATTACTGATTTGAGCGTCGAAGGGGTTATGTTAGAAAAACTCAGCGTCCCTCTTAACTCTTTGATATTTTGCAGATTATAGGATAAATCATAGATTCATGGAATTAAATTCTTGAAACCCCGAATTCGCAGTGCAAATCATTCGAAAAAGATAAATATTCTCTCAAATTTGTAAAATTGCTATTTACTCAAAATATACAAAATTATTCTCGTATACATTCGTAATACACTATATAAATATAATTATATTTATAATTTGTACAAATATTAAATAAATTTATATGCATAAACATTTAGATAAATATTTAATATCTATATAAATATACACATGTATATTTGTTTATGTACACAAATATATTTTTTCCATACATGTATATTTTTATATTTAAAATATACTTATTTTTTAAATTATTTTAAATATTTTATGATTAAATTGATCACCGATTTAGATAATTAATTATCACACTTAAATGTTATATTTATTGTTGTAGTTATTATTTTATGTATATGATTCACATAAATAATTTTGTTTAATTGATTTTATCAAACTTCACAAAATAAATTACTATTTCAATATTCAAGAGCAATTTAAATTTTTACACACAACAAAAAGAATATACTTTTATAACTTATTTACAAATACTTATATTTTAATTTATAATATTTTTCATGAACACATTACAAACAATCGTCAACTTTTACTTCTCAATTATTTTTTTACTTTTTCTAAACTAAAGCACTTCTTTAAAAATAGAATTTTTTAAATACTCCCATAAATTTAACTAAAGAAGTGTTTAACATTAAAAGCAGTGTTTTCATAACCGAGTGACCAAATCAATCTTATTAACAATTAGCAGTTTAACCTATCAGATCGGTTCAATCGGCAATCGGTCCGGTCTAATGAAAATTGATTATATTTTCTTATTATATTATATAAAATAATAATATAATATACTAATTATTATGTAATAAATTTTAAATATAAGAAAAAATAAATAAGTACAAAAAAATATATATAACAAAACAAAAAATCTAAATAATTATATAAATATAACAAAATATCAAATTTAAACTTTTTAAAAAATTAAAAACAAAATAAAAAGATGAAAATCGGTCAAACGGTTTTATGTACCTAATCGAACCGAACCAACATCCGATTGTCGGTTAAATCGATTGAACCGACCTATCCACTCCGATTTTGAAAACATGGGTCAAAAGTACTAAAGTCAACTTATTATTAACACGGTTGACGGGTCTACTCCCCTAACTTTATACCACGTAGCATTTTGCCATTATAAAGTTAGATCCTATATTTTAAGTGTTTTTTAGATATATGAATGAACGTTACCATTATAGAATTAGATCCTCTATTTTAAGTGTTTTTTAGATATATGAATGAACGTTACATGTATATCAAAGAAGAAAAAAAACGAGCAAATTCCTTAAACATGATTAAACAAATGAACCAAGGTAAGAGCTCATGAGGAAATGCATCTGTTAACTATATATATTATCTATGATTTCATTACACTACAAGAAAAAATAATTTTAGCCACAAGATGTTGAGTCATAAAATAAAAGTTGTTGATTATGTGTATTAAGCAATAAAATTTTTTGTTTTGTTAAAATAATAGTTGTCACAAGTTTAATAATGACAAAAAATATATTTAATTTGTTACTATTAACAACTAATTAATGATACATACATATATATACACATGTATGTATTATATACACATATCACTAAATGTTATTAGTGACAACTTAAACACTATATATATATGTTATTAATTATTAATAATAACAACCTAATCTTAATTCTTTTTATCATTAACCTTTGGAGATCCATAATGTGAAAAAATATATAAATTATTTTGACTTAATTAATACATATTAAAAGTGATAAATTTAATTTTCAGTTAGTTACTATAAATTTTCTATTGTAGAGAAATGTGCAAAGTGGAAAATATTCAAATGCATGACAGCCCCAACTTCAAAATGAAAATCCACAGGTACATTTGTGGGCATGACAGCCCTTTGCTTTTTAATGTTTTTCACTGATCAGCGCTGTAAAAACAGCTTATTAATATCAATTATAGAAAATTCTACCCAAGAAGTAATAATAATGCAAGAAATTTGATCAGAAACACACATTGATCAGGGATAGGCCTCAATGACAGATTCAATAGCTTTCATATGCTTGATTGTGTGGCTGCTGAAGCCTGCTGTATCGACAAGTTGTGCCCATTCCTTAGCAGTCCTCTCCTTCCCATTGACAGTTGAAGCCATGATCGTCATATCCAGTGCCAAACGAGCACCCGTGTACTCATCCCCTCCTTCTTCATCAATCACAGCTTCAACAATTATCACTTTTCCTGTATCCGCTGGTATAGCTTCTTTACATTTCTTGAGAATCTCTATGCACAGTTCGTCGCTCCAATCATGCAATATCCACTATTATATATATATATATATATATATATGAATAAGAATACAAATAAAAAAAATGCAAAAGGAACCAGACTCTTTTTTTTTAATAATAAACTTTTATATGAAATAATCATTAATTTATAATATAACTATATTATACGCACCATAAGCATAACTGCATCGGCTTTCGGAATGCTTTCAAACATGTTTCCTCCTGCATGCTCGACCCCGTCCAGGACTGGAGCCCCGGACACCACGTCTGGGAGATCAAAATTAATCCCTCGAATCCAAGGAAAAGCCTTTACCAACATTCCAATCGCTGTCCCCTCATGGCCACCAACATCCACCAAAGACCCAATTCCCTGGAAAGTCTCCGGGCAATAATTTATTACTGCCGATGTCGCCACCTTAGCATGGCACGCCAAGAAGTCCTGGAACAGCTTGTCATACGCTTTGTCAATTTCCAAGCTCCATATTCTATCCTCAGTAGGAGCAGCCTCCACACCAGACCCTTTTCCAGCTCTTAAATCTTTTGCACTTATACCAAACTGCGGGCCTGGCGGGCCGGCCTGGACAAGCACAAACGGGCCCATTTTATCTCTCCCGAGGAGACGGGAAAGGGACGTTTGAGCATAGAAAACTGATCCAGGATCTTGGCCCTTAATCTGCTTTTTGAAGATTCCATGGTAAGTCAAGAAACGCATGATGCGGTGGAGAGAAATTTCCGGGCAGCCCACAGCTGTCGATAGCTCTGAGAGTGCCATGGGTCTTCCATGGCTTTCCAGGGCGTCGGGTAATCCTAGTTCGATGGCGCACTTCACCACTCTCATCACGTCAAAACCGAAGGCATATTTCCACACATTTACTCGAGCTTGTGCTTCTTCGTCCATTACCAGGTTGGTGAGGTAGCTCTGGCTAAATATTACAACAAAAATGGACAAATTTTAAACCATTTGGAAAACCGAAAAAATGTATGCGCCGGACAGGAGAGATTGCTGGTTGATTTCATATACTAGTACAAGATTGAGACAGTGGAATTTAATGCTCCATCTATCCTACAATAACTGATCAAGTTGTTGGGATATGAAGCTAAATTATTTAATACCTTTACCAGATCTCATTAATTATGGATCACTGTTGCATAATGTATATATATTTATTGCATATATATATATACATATTATATATGGTCAATTATTATAGATAATGCGTCTCAGATGGGATACAATATTCAGACTATTTCAGAGATTAGATATATGCAGTCACTTTTTATTTGTTGATATGCAATGAGATTAGGTATTTAATGACTCCTGCATTAGTTTGTAGTATTGTGGCTGTGATTCCATTTATTTTCTTTAATAAAATAGATTGGTGAAATAGAAATGTTAATAAAGTTATGCCTTTAATCATTTATTATATTTGTTGTGTGTTGATTATAATATTTTAATTATTTATAATAATAACTTAATAAAGAGATACTTTCGTTTATCCAATTAATTTGAAATATATTTACTTTATCTTGAAATATATCTTTTTATATATTATTTTTTATATTATTTTTTATACTATTTTTTATTTTAAAATTTATATTTTTATATTTATTATTTATTTTTATACTTTTTTTATGTTTTTCTCACTCATAATAAATAAAAAATATATTTATAATAATATTATTTAGTTTTTATTTATGTATTATTTATTTTTTTAAATTCGATTAATCAAAAATCAAACTGAAAAATAAAAAAAAATTCGGTTAAAACCGAACCGAATTAATTAATTCGGTTCGATTTTCAATTTTTAATTCTGATGAAATTTCGGTTCGATTCGATTCGATCGAATCGAATGAACACCCCTAAACAAGAGTTTTGTAAAACCTAAATTCTCCATTCTATACCAACGTAAGATGCTTACATTTCATTGCTTATGGGTTTGAATCACCTAAAATAAAATTACGGAATTAACCCATATCCTCTTTTTTAAAAAAAAAAAAGAAGTTTGTCCTATTCCAACACATTTTGTTACCCCCCACACAAATTTTATACTCTCAAAACATGATCCCATCCTAATTGTTGTCTTCGGGCGCAGTGGTTAAGATGCTAGAAGACGAGTCTTGGAGAGTTCTTTTTATTTGCTCATTCAATATTATGTTTTTCTTGATTTATTTGAGTTTTTTTTTTTTTTAACTTATACTCTTTTTTCTTTGATTTCTGCGTTCTTAAAACAGAGTATTAGGAATACACAAATTTGAATTTAAAATTTGAATCAGCGAAAGTTAATGTTACCTCTATGCTAAAATGATAGATAAACTTGTTAATTAGGTATATGATCAATATTGATCATTTATATTGATCATGCAACGTCCTTTTAATATGTTAAATTGACAAGATCATTTATATTTGATAAATTTGTTCATTAATTAATTTTTCAAATATATATTTAAATTAGTTATATTTCTATATTGGTTATTTAACATCTTTTTAAAATCCAACATTTTGCCAAAAGAAAATCTCAAATGGAAAAATTATGACATTTTTTTTTGGGGGGGAAATACACACTATAAACCAACCCACAAAAGAAAATTGCCACCCGTGGCCCCCTCACCCTGATTCCTTCTCTAATGCAAATTTTTGAACAAAAAATTTTCCATCTAAAATAATTCCCTGGAAGCATTCTGACTTAATAGTACTGGCTATTTCCAGCCATAACAATTTTTCTTTTTTTTTTTTGGTTAAATAAGAGAATGAATGTCTATCGGCAGAATTCGTCTACTCTTTGCAATGGGGAAATTCATTTAACTTGATGCCTTGTTTGGGTTAAAAATTAAAAGTTAAATACCTCAATACTTCTGAATGTTTGGTTACGATCTCGGGAAATATTTTTATTTCCCTTGAAAAAAGATAATAAAATAAATTCATTTTTCAAAATAAAATGGGACTTATTATATTATCTAATTATTATATTATTATAAATATATATTATTTTTTATATTAAAAAATATAATAAATAATATTTAAAAAAATAGATTAACGTGATACCACTTACTCATCACAATCTTACATATTCTTTCATCTTTTTTTTCCCCCAAAATATAACACCCTAAAACACCTAAAACATAATCAAACATAGTCTAAAAATCCTCATAAAAACAAAAGTCCAAAATAACCTCAATAATTTTTTTTTTTCTTTCTTCCATTTTTGAAGGAACCAATGGGGAATATCATAAAAAGAGAAGAATTAAGTAGGTCTTTGTATGCCTTGAATTCTCTCTTTATCATTCATAGCCTACTTAGTCAAATACCAAACTCAAAAAATTAGGCATTTAATACTCACAAATGTATTATGAACTTTTTAGAAATTAGGATAAAAAAATTAGCTGAAAAAAACGATAACAAATAATATATAAATTTATAGACATAAGGGTAAAATATAAATATAAGTGAATATTTTGGGAGCAAAAAGATGACTTCTTTTAACATTTTCTATGTGTACTCACTTTAAAAATATGCGAAAATTGGTCAGTATGCATCATTAGTTTTATGGCACAATATGGAGATAACTATTCAACAGAAACAATATTTATTTATCTAATTTATAGGTTTTAAATATATATACTAGATTATTTTTCAAATCGAGTACAACACAGAATGTGTATACTGCATGTATTTAGAGTTTCAAATCAAGGGTATAAGTGTCATTGAGTTTAGAATGTTTACAAGAAATTAAAAGTATTTGTCAATTATTTTTATACATCTGTATTATACTAGTATTATAATATGAGTTTTTACATCCAAAAACAAATAGATATTACTACTTTTAAACATGTCACCAACATGATAACAATCAAATGCAACAAAAAACTAAGCAACTTATAAATTTCAGCCTCGTTTTCCCTGGAATTCGCGATCCCATTCACACATAAGAGATTCTCAGCTCTGTTGTTCATCTGGATAACAATATTTGAATCTTATGCAATTGATTAACAACATCAAGGTTCCTGATCTTGCTATATTATTTATGTCCGGTCCTATTTGAATTATCGGATCCACAATTCTGTTGTCTGATCTAGCAAGGCTGAAGATTGATATCATTGTTGGATTGTAGCATTTGAATTTTACTAGGAATTCAAAATGAATGGATCGGTCTCTTAAGGAGACTTGAGTTTGTTGATTTTAGTAATAATTTTTTCTTGGTCCCAATACCCACAAATCTATCTCAACGCCCGAATCTTGTTTATCTTAACTTGATTGACAATAACCTCTCGGGTAAGATACCAACCGCACTCGGTTCTATGTACAAACTCAAAGTTCTAGGCTTAGCTGGAAACAAACTTTCAGGGCCTATCCCTCTATCCATTGGACACTTAACATCACTAACAAGACTTTTTTTAATATCCTGCGGCTTGGAAGGAGAAATTTCAGAGTCATTTGCCAAACTTCAAAGCATGAAATTTCTTCAATTAAGTGAAAATGGTTTAACTGGTAACATTCCTTCTGGTCTCTTTAATATATCTGCTATGGAAGATTTTTTAGTATACCGTAACCAACTTCATGGAGTCATCCCGTTTAGCATAGGCCTCACGATTCCTAAGTTGAGGGGTCTTTATTTGTGGGAAAATCAATTCACTGGCCTAATTCTATTTTCCATCTCAAATGCTTCATTGCTTGAAACTTTTGTATGGTAACCATTTTACAGGACCAGTGCCAAGAGTTGGAGGGCTTACTCATCTTCAAGGCTTCTTCCTTGGATCAAATCTTATTGTAGATGATATCAGTTTCATTTCATCGTTGACCAATTCGACAGAGTTGAAATTTCTTGAAGTTGGTGACAACTTGTTTACTGGTTCATTCCCAGATTCGGTTGCTAATCTGTCCACTCACCTTAGTAGCTTATATATATATATATATATATATATATCAATATATATATATATCAAAATATATGGGAACATTCCTTCAGGTATTGGAAACCTTATCAGTCTCACTACCTTTACTCTTTTTGACAATTATCTTGATGGTCCAATTCCTGTGGGCATTGCAAAGCTTTATATGAGAAAAACAGATTTACAGATAAACTGCCATCTTTTTTTGAAAACTTAACTCTTTTAACTGGCTTGTACTTGAGTGAAAACAACTTTTCGGGAAATGTACCTTCGAGTCTTGGTAACTGCAATAACTTGCTGGAGTTAGATCTCTTTAGTAACAATTTCAATGGCCCGATATCTCGAGAAATTATGAGTCTTTCATCTATTTCTATTACATTAAATCTATCTTACAATGCGTTGGTGAGTTCAATTCCAAATGAAGTTGGTTCTTTGACAAACCTCGCAACATTAGACTTGTCCAACAATAGATTGTCTGGATTAATTGATTCCTAACTCTTTAGGCAACTGCAAGAGCTTGCAAAAACTTTACCTGGAGGGAAATTTACTTCGAGGAGAAATACCTCCAAGAATGAGTGCTTTGATGGGTTTACAAGACTTGGATCTTTCACGAAATAATTTGTCTAGTCCAATCCCAAATTTCCTTGGGGTGCTAAGTCTTGAAAAATTGAACTTGTCATTCACCAGGCTACAAGGACAGGTCCCAATCATAGGAATATTTAAAAATAAAACTTCAATTTCTCTTGATGGCAAGAAAAAACTATGTGGAGGAATTAGGGAGTTGAATTTTTCTCCTTGCTCTTCAATAAAACACCGAAAGAAAATCATGTCAACTTTGCTAAAATTCTTGATCCCAATATTGGTTGTTGGAGGCATATGCCTTGTGCTTGTAGTATTCTTCACTTACAAGTAAAGAATGTCCAAGAAAAATATGATTTATGTGACATCATTTAGTGGCATCCAGTTTATGAGGCTTTCCTATGCAGATCTCTTGACAGCTACTGGTGGATTCTCTAAGACTAACTTGCTTGGAGTAGGAAGATTTGGATCCATTTACAAAAGGATTCTCGATGATGGACAGACATTGGTAGCAGCGAAGGTACTTAATCTATTTGTTAGAGGATCTTCTAAGAGCTTCATGGCAGAATGCAATGCACTTAGAGACACAATGCATAGAAACCTATTGAAAATACTGAGTATGCGAAAGTACAGACTTCCAAGGAAATAATTTTAAAGCATTGATTTATGAATTTAAGGCTGATGGAAGTTTAGAGAAATGGTTGTACCATAGCAGGGAACAAGAAGGGGAACAAAACAGAGATATTAATAATCTTAACATGATCCAGAAGCTTAAAATTGCCATTGATATTGCTCAAGCACTCGAATACCATCATTTTAGTACTGATTCATCTATTGTTTATGGTAATTTGAAGCCCATTAACATTCTTCTGGATCATGATATGGTTGCACAAGTTGGTGATTTTGGATTGGCCAAAATTATTGTTGCGAAAATTTGTGAACGCAAGTGCACATTATCGTATACAAGTAATAAAATGATGAGTAAATTATCGTTTCTACGAGGATTCTTGATTTATTAAGTATCAAAATTATGTTATCTCTAATTTTATTTGAATAAATGCATTTTTGTGTTTTTGCTTATAAACTAAATTTAACTAAACTAAATAAATGATAGAAAGCATTTAAAGATAAAATTCACTAACTTAAAAGCCTAGGGTTATAATTTCATCGTCATTAATTCGAATTGAATAATTTATCGTATCAATCTCAATTTATTTCCCAAGTGATAGTCGAGAATCCCTAAATTATCCACTAGCCTCTCCCAAGGTCTAATGAAAATATCATTAATTGCTAACCCACTATATTTCTATGTGAATTACAACAATCAATAATTCATTAGGTTCTATGGAGTCTCAAACATAACTACACAAACCATGTAAGTATATTTCTATCTCACATGTAATTTATGATTTTCTACATATAGAACTAGACACATATATCACCTCCCGGGTCAATATGATTAGCAAATCATTCAATCAGTGGTCAAATAATTAAAAACATTAAGAACAATGTAGAGAACTCAACTTGATATATAAATAAAAAATTGACTTGATAAAAATATTCAACACATCCTAATTAGATTACATCACAACCCTAGAAAAATAAATTAATTCATGATGGTAAAAATGAAAGATAAATGAATAATATTTATACACAATATTAATGAGAAAAAAAGGAAAATGAAATAAAACTTGGAAGAGGATGAGTTTCTTCCCTTATAAATGTCTTCTTCTCAAATCTTGGAAGAATTCTCTCATCTTCTTCTTCTTCCTCCTTCTTCTTTCTTGATTTGTTTTCTCTTCTCTCCCTCTTCCCCTCTCTAAAAATCTGATATGAAGACTTTTGGAATATTTAAACTTGATGGGAGATGCCCTAAAGATGGCATAAAATACCAATTTACCCTTACTTGCCCGGTTGGCAACGCCTAGGCACCAATTTGCAGTGCCTAGACGCTACATCACTTTGCAGTCCAGTGAGGGCAGCACCTAGGCGTTGATTTTTGGGGTCTAGGCGCTGTACATTCTATCCTAGATAGACATTGCAGAGCCTAGGTGCTACAGGGCAGTGCTTAGGCGCTGCTCTTGTTGTCCAAGTTCGATCTCTGTTGCGCATATATTCTCTTTCAATTACTTTTTCACCTATTTATAGGCTAAATTAGCTTTTAGTGTCTTATACGAATTGTACCTCTGTATCTTGTCTTTCTATAGGGACTTGAATCAACTCAATATGAAATCGGTGGAAATATTTATGCCTGAAATATCAAGATGTGTCATACCAGAAATTTTTAGTCAAATACAGATTATTTAACCCAATTTTTCTCATTGAAATAGAAAGAACTGAATTTCATGGTAAACATAAAAAATATAGATATATCTCTTGGCTTTCCAATGGTTTAAGAAACAAGTCAAAATAATATTGGAATAAAAAGTTATGATTGAAATACAAACACTGCTCCAATAGCACAAAAAAGCAGATTATTCTAAATTTAAACCAAGTTTTATGTTTCTTTCAATTTTCTCCTCATTATACTATTACCTATAATATTTCAAACTAAATGCATAAAAAGTAACAAGACACTTGAAAACTAAACAAAAAGTTAAGCAAATGGTATTCAATTAATGGGTATAAAATCCACTCATCAAATACCCCCAAACTTAATATTTTGCTAGTCCTCGAGCAAAAGAAAGAAATAAAACAAGTAAAATAACAAGTGATAATTAAACATACTAGCCAAATGAGTTTCACAAAATGTTGTAAGTTTATAACTCAAGGAAATATCAAAATATCATTAAAATGCATGATTTCAGCTCAAGTGTCAAATTCACCCATCTTTAAATCCTTTGAGTGTGTGTGTGTAGCCTCTTACACTTAAATTTTTACTACTTGGATTGGTTTATGCAAACTCACAACAAAATTATTGATCTCTTATTTATTTATTTTATAATTCCATAGGCTTATTATTCATGTCATTCTCCACTAATGTAGACTAACACAACACCAAGGATCATTAGAACTTTGAAAGCTTGTAATGTGTGGTTAAGGTAATGTAGGATAAAAGATAATATAATAGCTCAAATTACTCATAACACACAACTATTCTAGAACCTTGTTGATGAGCATCACCATATTTTTGTCTCACACCTTCATGAACCTTTCTTTTTTTTGATTTGTCACAGCACTTTATTCGTTAAACTCTCTTTTTTTTCACATTTTTTTTGAAGTGCTACACCCCCAAACTTATTTATTTTTATAAACAACGGGTGTTGCACTCTTTTCTCATATTTCTTGACATATTTCGGGAGTTTTGTACAAATCACCACCTCTCTTTTGCCATTTTTTTTAAACCACTTTCAATGCTCAAAATGATGTTACTAAAATAGCAATGAGTTGGGTGTGGGGTAATATATAAGATAAAAAGAAAAACATTGGTTGAGGTTGATTTGTAGGGTGACAAAGAAAATGGCTCATTAGACTCAATCGGGGGACACTAAGGATTATGCATCATAAACATGGTGATTTGAAAGACTCAAACGGTCCAAAAATAGCCTAAATCACTTTTCTAATGTTATGAGCCTAGGATTTCACCTCGAGTGACAATCAAACAAGTTCTATAATTATATGAGATCGCAAATATATATATATATATATATCGAGTTCACATAAACTTTTTTTAAGTAAGTAGAAAATTCAAATGTCCAAAACTATGTGCTCAATATATCAAAGGATTAGAAGAAAAATAAAAATTTACCACAAGAGTCAAACACATACATAAGCACAACATTCATCAATTTTCAAAAGTTATAAACAAACAAAATCAAATAAAACACATACATCCACCCCAAACTTAGAACTAAAATTATCCTCAATGATAAATAAAACAAGATAAGGTATAGAAGACTTCCCTGAATGGTGTTAGTTCTCATGAATTTGATCATCATTCTCTTCTAGAGTAGTGATGAATGTGCATTCATTAGTTAGTGGCATATCACTTCTTATTTTACAAATCCTCCCCCAAACTTGAGTTGGATCCTGAAATGAAAACAAACAAAATCAAATAAAATAACAAAATTAATATTAAACAACTAAATAGTAAAAATAAAAGACAATTTAAAACACTTGGGTTGCCTCCCCAAAAGCGCTTGATTTATAGTTTTCAGCCAGACTTCTTCTTTGCTCAACCGGGGTCCAAGAATAAGTGTTTCTCATGTCATGCCTTTGTATGCTCTAGAAGTATAGGTGATCCCCAAAGATAGGCATAGTGAGCATAATTCGGCATGGGATCAAATATCTCTTTCATATTGTTGAGTGCATGCCCGATGACCAAAAATATTTCTCCTTGTGTGAAAGAGATGATTTTGTCCTTTTCAATTTCGGGGATGATGAAATCTATATGGATAATAGATTTGTCAACATCCTCAAGTAAACCTTCATTTCCCACCATATAACGTAATGAGCAATCTCCCAATTCATAATCCTCCACTTCATACTTGTGCAATGACATCCCCGTATCATTCTCCACAATATTTGACATAGGTCTGCTATTGATAAATGCATATTTTGACATATTTTTATATCAAATCCTTTATACTTTTCTTGCTTTATTCTTGTTAATATTATTGTTTTATTAATGTTTTGTGTTAGGGAATAAATGGAAACATGTTTCCAAACTTGTGCAGTTTTTGTAATTTGAGCATAACTTCATGATCAAAAGCTCTATGGACCTGAAGCTTATTTCATTTGAAATCCAAGAGATAGAGGTACAACTTTTATGTTGGAGGTTCAGCCCAATTCAGTCTTGATGATAGCATAAAATTCATCCAAGTAGTTGCACAAAATGGATCACCAAAATTCGGATCAGAGTTCAGCCCAGTATTGACTTATTTTACCAATTTGGTTATATATCTTGAGCCCAAATTTATTTTGGTTTGAAATTAAGATATGTTATACCCAAGAGGTAAATAAACAAGTTTGCTGAAGACAAGATGGTGTGAAAATGTGTCAAAATGGTAAAACCATAGGCTGCAAGTTGCTGCTGATGTTACAGGGCGGCTCTTGAACATGATTCGGTAATTTGACCATATCTCCTTCATCCGATCACCAAATTTGACAAAAGATATATGAAAATATATCAACATTGAAAGATCTACAATTTTGATTCTTCACGTATCTTCAAAATCTGGCTGTATATGACCGAAAAATGTAATTCAATTCAATGGATGAAAAATTTATGTAACAACTTACCAACTCTTGGCAACTAGCATACCACTTGATTAACCCCTCTATTATTTGTTTGGCCTCTAGCTTACTCCAAGTACTATAAATAGCCCATGTATTAAGCTTGTAAGAGGAGGGGGTAGAGGGTTTCTTTAGGCTAAGTTATCTAGTTTGTATGTTTTCTAGTATTGAAAGTTTTCTAGTAGTAATAGAAATGCATTCTCTAGTTTCTCTTATATTTTTAGTCTTTGTTACTTTTATTATGTTTTTCTAAATTCCATTTTGCTGAGGAAAAAGGGTGAATC
Source organism: Paulownia fortunei (assembly GCA_019321725.1). Taxonomy (NCBI): domain Eukaryota; kingdom Viridiplantae; phylum Streptophyta; class Magnoliopsida; order Lamiales; family Paulowniaceae; genus Paulownia; species Paulownia fortunei. Next base: position 15,853,134 of record CM033123.1, read on the forward strand.
TCTTGATGTAGGAAGAGAAATGGTTATAAGGGTAGAAATTGTTTAAATATGTTGTATTATTATTTTTATTTTTGATCTAAACCCTACTTGTTTTGTAGTGATTCTTGATTTATGTATCTCCAATGGCACAACAAATACTTGGGTTCATTTAGTTTATTGTACGGTTTTACCCCACCGACTGCTAATGTGAAACCTTGATTTGTTGTTGACGAAGGTGTACATAAATGTTTCATCCCATAAATAAGTGTTGGCGTTAAAAGATAATTTGCAATAGTAAGACAATATCATGATTACCTTATTGCATGAGTTATTTGATAATATCTTCCCATTGGAACATTCATTATGTATGGATTTCAATTGTGGTAATTAATAGAGGTAAAAAGAATAAATAACCATTTCTTTATCCAAAACTCAAGAGTGGATCCCTAATCCTCAGTACTTTTATTACTTCGATTTTTCTTTAGTTACATCATACATTAATTATTCATATATTTTGATTCACATAAACTCCATCTTTTTAGAAATATAAACTTGAATTCTTCAAACAACTTCTCTGTGGATCGACCTCGGACTCACGAGAAATTTATTACTTACTACAACCTGCACTTGGGTTTGCAACCTTAAAGTTGTAGCAGCTATTTTGTAAAATATGAGGATAAGAAACTTCCCGTGATGGCTCTTGAGAAGGGCTTGGTTGAACATTTTCTTGGTGTTTTCTATTCTTCATTAGAGGTGTTTGTGTTGATACCTCTTGTTCATCCTTCATGAGTTGTTTTATCCACAAGACAGTTTCCCTTTCTTCATCACTTAGCAAACTAACATCCCAATATTCTTCTCTTTTCTCCATTAGAGGCATTTGTGTTGATACATCTTGTTTATCCTTCATCAATTTTTCAATCCACAAGATGGTTTCAATCTCTTCCTCACTTAGTAAATTATCATCACAATGTTCTTCACCCTCTTCATTTTCCTCAGTTATGTAAGGCAAAATCTATTGTGATGGATTACTAGGTTGAGTTTACAACAAGATTTGGTCGGTAGTATGTTCGAATTGAGCTAGGACTTCCTCAAGGCTTCACTTCTTATCTAATGGTGGGTAACTAGGTGCATGCCACATCATATTCTCATTATTTTTCCATGAAGCATTATAATGGTTTGACCATCCTTGATAAATATTGGAGAAAGGATAATTTTGCAGCTGGTTGTAATTCCACCCATATTGAGCATGCTCGACGTATGGTGGTGGAAATTGATTTCTCTCTTAGTATTGTGTTCTTGCTTGAAAACCACTATATGACTCATGTACTTAAGCAGTCAATGCATTAATGGCATCTTCTCGATTAATCCCAAAGGCCTGAGTTGAAGCTTGATTTGTCATGTAATATTCATTTGGCCAATAGTATGAATTATATGACATCTTATCTACCACTTTTTGCTTATTTATTACACACAAGAAAATACCTGCTATTATAAACAAGCGCACACTCAAACAATGAAAGAAAAATAAAAATAAGAGAAAAGATAAATATATATATATACAAGAAAAATTCAAATTAAAATCAGAGATACTTGGTATCGATATTAACAAAACAAAACAATCCCCGACAACGACGCCAAAAATTTGTTGCGAAAATTCGTGAACGCAAGTGCACATTATCGTATACAAGTAATAAAATGATGAGTAAATTATCGTTTCCACGAGGATTCTTGATTTATTAAGTATCAAAATTATGTTACCTCTAATTTTATTTGAATAAATGCATTTTTGTGTTTTTGCTTATAAACTAAATTTAACTAAACTAAATAAATGATAGAAAGCATTTAAAGATAAAATTTACTAACTTAAAAGCCTAGGGTTATGATTTCATCATCATTAATTCGAATTGAATAATTTATCGTATCAATCTCAATTTATTTCCCAAATGATAGTCGAGAATCCCTAAATTATCCACTAGCCTCTCCCAAGGTCTAATGAAAATATCATCAATTGCTAACCCACTATATTTCTATGTGAATTACAATAATCAACAATTTATTAGGTTCTATGGAGTTTCAAACATAACTACACAAACCATGTAAGTATATTTCTATCTCACATGCAATTTATGATTTTCTACACCTAGAACTAAACACATATATCACTTCTTGGGTCAATATGATTAGCAAATCATTCAATTAGTGACCAAATAATTGAAAGTATTAAGAACAATTTAGAGAACTCAACTTGATAGATAAATCAAAAATTGACTTGATAAAAATATTCAACACATTCCAATTAGATTATATCACAACCCTAGAAAAATAAATTAGTTCATGATGGTAAAAATGAAAGATAAATGAACAATATTTATACACAATATTAATAAGGAAAAAAGGAAAATGAAATAAAACTTGGAAGATGATGAGTTTCTTCCCTTATAGATGTCTTCTTCTCAAATTTTGAAAGAATTCTCTCCTCTTCTTCTTCTTCCTTCTTCTTTCTTGACTTGTTTTCTCTTCTCTCCCTTTCCCCTCTCTAAAAATCTGATATGGAGGTTTTTGAAATATTTAAACTTGATGGGAGATGCCCTAAAGATGGCATAAAATACCAATTTGCCCTTACTTGCCCGGTTGGCAGCGCCTAGGCTCTGCATCACTTTACAGTCTAGTGAGGGCAGCGCCTAGGTGCTGCTCTTGCTGTCCAAGTTCGATATTTACTGCGCTCATGTCCACTTTCAACTACTTTTTCACCTATTTATAAGCTAAATTGAATTTTGGTATGTTCATATGAATTGTACCTCTGTGTCTTGGCTTTCTATAGAGGCTTGAATCAACTCAATATGAAATTGGTGGGAATATTTATGCCTAAAATACCAAGATATATCATACCAAAATTTTTTAGTCAAGTGCAAATTATTTAACCTAATTTTTCTCATTAAAATAGAAAGAACTGAATTTTATGATAAACATAAAAAGTATAGATATATCTCTTGGTTTTCCAATGATTCAAGAAATAAGTCAAAATAATATTGGAACAAAAAATTATGATTGAAATACGAACACTACCCCAATAGCACCAAACTACCCCAATAGCACCAAAAAGCGGATTATTCTAAATTTAAATCAAGTTTTATGTTTCTTTCCATTTTCTCCTCATTATGCTATTACCTACAATATTTCAAACTAAATGCATGAAAAGTAACAAGACACTCGAAAATTAAATAAAAAGTTAAACAAATGGTACTTAATTAATGGATATAAAATCCACTTATCAATTATTTCAAACATAGTCCCATCACATGAAAGCAACAACTTAATTGGGATTAGAGGTACCTTAGGCTATGTGGCTCCAGGTATGATTTTCTTTCGTCCTCAATTTACATTTGATATGGCACTTTGCCCACTTATATTATTTTTAGATTAAATTTGTATTATTATAATATTTTGCACTCAATATCAGAATCCAAAGATAGTAGTTTCCACTTTCCAATCATCTCATAAACACAAGAAAATCACCTAGTAAAAGCAAGAACAACAATCAAAAGCAAATAAAAAGAAATTGAATGAAAATTGAAGTTATTGAAATAAAACGTAAGAACAAAAAATTTGAAAATTTTATAAACATAAGTGTACGTTATCATAAATATATAATAAACTAATGAATAAGTATCGTTTCCAAAAAAATTGTATGTTATAAGTATCAAAATTATATTAACTTTAATTTTTTTGGACAAATAAAAAGTTTAAGTTGTTGATCAAACACTAATACAAACTAACATTATAATAAGATTCAAAAGCAAATAAGAATGAAATTCCACGACTTAAAACTTAGGATTCATTATTTTGCCATAATCCAAATTGAATACTCAATCTTATCATTCGCAATTTAATTATTCTTCTAATTGATAGTTGAAAATCTCTAAATTTTCACTAGTTCTTTAAAGATCTAATAATTTTTTTTATAAATTTTCAATCTATTATATTTTTTCATGAATTAGAACAATGAATAAATCATTGAGTTCTATAAATCTCAAACAAGGTTAAATATACTGTGTAAGTATATTCCTATTTTAAATACAATTCTTAAGATTGAACTAAATATACAAATCTCACCCCCAATCATTATGATTGATGATTACTAATTAGTGATCAATTAACAAAAAGCATTAAAAAACAACGTACAAAACTCAATTAAAAAAAAAAACATTCAATTGAATTAATAAAGATATTCAATTCATATTAATAGAACTTAGTTTATAGTCATAATAAGGTAGACAAATTTGAGTTCGCAACAAAAACAAAGTAGAAAACAAAAATGAAGAAAAAACTCTAAAATCTTGAAAGATGGAACCTCTTGATCTTCAAGCCCTTGCCTCTTTTTCTTTTTTCTTTTTTATCTCCGTCTTGTTCAACCAAAGAAAGTCCCAATAGTCTTCTTAAGAAGCTCCAAGAACCGAGTTAAAAGTCGTGTTTATTTTTAACGCTGATTGGCGCCGCAGCTCAAGTCACCGGTGCCATGGCATGAAATAGTTAGGAAAACTATCGAATTGGCACCATGGCTTGGAACATTGGCGCAGCGGCGCAGACTTCACTGCCTCAATTTTCATCACATTGGCTCCGCGGCGCCTAATCTGCGTTTTTGTTCACTGTGGCGCCGCAGCTCTAAGTTCCCAGGCTGTGGCTCGAAGTATTCTAAAATTTCAAAGCCATCAGGGTCCTCTTTGGCACAGGGATAAAAAATAACGGGCTTCGGCGCGGAGTCTACTGGGTTTCAGCTTGAACTTCAGGGCTGCGGCTCCTAACTCTGGGGCCGCGGCACGAATCCTCAACTTTTAGTGAGTTTTCGTGTTTTTTATTTTTAGTTTCTTTTTATTTTCCTTATACCAATACAATTTACACCAAATACATAAAAAAACGACAAAAATGTTTGAAAACAATCAAAATACTAAGTAAAAGTAATCGAATAATTGGTATGAATCAATTCAACAGTAATAATGTTTAATGTTTTTTCATAGTATTTTGGGAGGAGATGAAAATGTATTATGGAGGAAAAAAATTTGAATGTTTGGTTACGTTTCCCCGAAAACATTAGAACTGATAAAGCTGAAATCGAAATTAAACTAAATGTAGCTGTATATTTTATTTCTAAATTTATATAATTAATATTGAAACATAACTATCCAAATATATTTTATATTTTACAGAAAACTTAGTAAAAATATTTTTAAATTTGAAAATATTGACAACATGAAAATAAGTATAAAAATGAAACCAAACGGGCTCTATCAACTTTAGGAATCATTCTGCAATTATGCCAAACGTCGAGGATTTCTAGTAATTTTAATAAAACCTTCTTCAAACTTAGGGGGCCCGCTTAACATTGTTGCCAATTTTTAATAAAGAATTTTTAATTTAATAATATGGGTGTTTAAGCCCGAGTTACAGCACAAACAAAGGTGTTCGCCGGGTTTTTATCATTTTTTTTTCTTTTTTCTATTTTAGAATAGATTATGATTTATTTAACAACAACAATTGTAGTAGTTAATCATAAAAATAGTATAATTATAACAATGAAAATCTTACAATAAAAATAACAATATATACCTTATATCCTAAAATTATTATTTGTATTTGGTTTTTATAATGTTCCAAAATAAAACTCCATTTCCTATCCATTTCAATTTAAAATCATTTTGTGGTGTTCCACAATAATCTTAGTATATCGGGCTATTATCAAGTGATATGAAATAAATGTACAACTTAGTTTTCAAAATATTTTTTAAAAAAGTAAACTTGAAGAAAATGTAAATAATACAAATCACTACTTGTTTGCACATGGTAAAAAACTTTTATTGCATGAATAATTTAAAGAGTAATTTTGTAATAGAAAACATCATACTGAACTCGTTACATTCCATGAGTTTAATATTCAATTGGATATAATATGATTCCATCTTAGGTTGTAAACAATCTCAGTTCCTCGTCTTGCTCGAAGTAAGACATGTCATTGTGGTTCAAATGCACCCACGCCTCAATTCCATCACCCTCTTTGTTGTCCATTAGTACTGTCATGTTTTCACCAGGCAGCGTCCCAATGCTGGCCCAAACAGGCTTCCCCCAACCGAAATCAGCTTGGTAGAATCCAAACTTACTCCAATCGCTAAACCACACCGCATTCACCTCACCACTATCTGATTTTTCTATCAAACTCGCCAAAGGATCGTTGATGATCTTGTGTCCATCCCTACCTGGAGACAATATTTCAGCACAATCAGCGATGGTTTTTTCGATACCATCACCTAGTAGATAAACCAATTCTTGAATTCCTATGTCCTTAGTTTCAGTTGCAGCCATGCATCGGGTGATTGATGGTATCGCCAAATTTCCACAAGAATGCTTAGGCAGAGGTGGGATTGTTCTCTCCCGCATGTTAACTGCTTGAACAACGAGGCAAGATCTCGATTTTCCATATTTCGCCTGATCCACGCCAATCAGGGCCTTTGATATAAGGGCACACACCACACGCACTTTGGAGATCACTCGACTGCTTAAAACTCCTTTTCCTTCGTTTGGCCTTAATTTCGATCTCAGGCTGGTTATGGCCTCCTTGCTAAATGAAAACCTCTTGACAACGATGCTGGGATTCCTGTTTCTAAATGGCTCGAAATCAGGGCCGTAACCCTGATTCTTGCGTGGAAACAACGAGGGTGAGTCGAAACTCGGGCAAATTGTGATTTTCCCCCCTGGCCCTGGATTGTTGGCATTTGTCCAGGCGGCAATTAATGTTCCTACAGAAGATGCATCGAAAATTCTGTGCGAAACGCTGACGCTGATTACCAGGCCACCACACTTGAATTTTGTGATCTGAATCGACAGCAGTGGATCCGTGGCCGCTTCATCCACTTGGTAGAATTGATGTGGAAGGAGATCATTTAGTTGCTCGGTTTTCATCTCCTCGACAAGATCGAGCAGCTGGACATCAACAGCCTCGGCTTCTACAAACTGAGCGCCCTGATCACTGCAATCAACCAAGTGATCCTTCTTGATGTATCTTCCAGCTAGAGGGTAGAAATGGGGTAAGATTTTGGCCAGTGATTCTTCCAAGTGAAGAGCTTTTGGTGTTGATGGGTAGAAGAGAATGACACCCATATTCATTGGTGGGCTAAGCTCATCTATAAAAGATATCTTGTACTTGCTAAGGTTTTGAGGGGTTGGGGTAGATGGTTTTATCAGCTTCCTGCAAACTACATTCACCTTCATGCTTGCAGAAATGAATGAATGCTCAATCCAGCTTCCCCACCAATATAAAAGGCTAATGCACTCATCTCCAATTAAAGAAACTCTTTTCCCACTCCATCTAGGACACATCGAGATCTGGGTACTGAATAATTTCTTGCATTTCTTGTTATAATACTATATAAAAACATATGAATCATGGATCGTTGACGTTGCATATCCTATTCAGTAGGTCATAATTATTAAATAATGTGTCTCGCATGGGATACAATATCCCAAGGTTAGATGTATACAGTTGTTTTTCATTTAATTTATTGAAATGCAATGAGATTGGCTCCTTGATTTAGTTAGAGGCCTTTGGTTTCAATATTTTCAAACTCATTTTTATGTTTTTAATATTTTACATTTGAAAATATTTTTGGTAGATTTTCATATAAAATGAGAATAAATTTAGATTAGTTATGTTTCTATATTGAATATATAAATTTAGAAATAAAAATATATTTATTTTATACTTTTTTGTATAAAAAAACGTAATATGTGGGTAGATTTGAAAATAAAATTAGTAGGTGCGTGAAAATAGGTAAAATATTAATATGTTTGAAAATAAATTTTAAAAATAAAAACAAATAATATTTTTTGATGAAAATGAGTAAAAAAATGTATTTTTTAATTTTTAAATAGTAAAAAATAAAAATTATTTGTGAAAATAAATCAAACGGACTCTTATTTTCTTGTAGGGACTATTTGTAGATTCGTCTACTAATTTATTAAGTTATAAGTAATCTAAATATTTTATTTTGATATTTTGTTGTTGATGACGACCATCAACCATCATGTAAGATATAAAATTGATATTGCTCAACAAAATGTAAGTGGGATCTGCTCTTAGTAATTTTTCCCCTTTCTCATTTTCTTTATGTATAGTAGGTGTTAATTATCATTTTGAAGTCTACAACACTACTACAAGATAAAAGGATAATAATAAAATACAAAATATAAATATGAAAATAAAAATAAAAAGAATAATAATAAAATATAACTAAAAATATGAAAGTTATCACAAATGATTCTTAATCTTGCTACGCCTCATGATTTGATTGTTTCAACACGACTTACTGTCCAACAAAATGTGAGCCCAACCTTATTCCCTTTTTATTTTTTTTTTGAATAAATTACCACACTGTAAAAAAAGAATATTAGTTACAATATGAAAGTGAATACAAATATCTGGCTCACTGATTGTAACTATTTTTATTTGTCTTATACCATTCACTAGATTTTATCAAAAATCTTGTTTTATAATTATGATTATCGGCTTGGAATTCCTTTTTCTTTTTTTTTTTTTTTTTGTATGCATATGTTAAGTAAAACCTTATTTGTTAGCTCCTTTATACAGAACGAGCATTCAATAAGTCCTTTACAACACCTTATTGTTTTTTATTTCATTCCTTCCAAAAATAGGGTTGAATTTGGTTGTGATTGTGGAGCCCACAATAAGGGAAGAGCAAGTTGTGGTTTTGGTTTATTTTGTAATAAATCTTGGAATTATTCTTTGGGAATTGCATCGTAGTCCTTGAACTTTGTATTCTTTCAATTTTGAGTAGTATCTTTTAAGTTTTATTTATTTTGGAGATTAATTTGATGTTTAGTTTATATATGATTTAGGTTTTGGAATTTTAAGCCTTAAGATTAGGGTTGAAAAATAAACTAAACCACTTCGATACCCAACTCGAGATTGATCGTTAAAAGCTCGTTTGAACTCGTTTCGTTGAATATAACAAATCAAGTTCGAATAAATTTTTTAGTTCAAAAAGATTTAAAATCCGACTCGATTATTATAAAAAAAATAAATTATATTTAAAAATTAAGTTATTCACATTCGATTTGTATTCGACTCGATTAAAACTCATTCAAATTCGATTTGGTTGACAATCAAATTAAGTTCAAATACAATTGTGAAACTCTATGAAAATTCATACAAACTTGAATAGTAATTTATACTTGATTAATTTATATTCTATTTCAGATCCACCCTAACCCTAACGTGGTGAAAAATTTCGTACATGACATTGTAGTGATCACGTTGTTTTAGAAAGATATGTAATACAAAGTTAATTGGACTTATGGGCTTTGAAAGTTGTTGGGAGTTTTTAGGTGTTGGCTAGTTTCAAGTTATTATACATCATTACTTGGACTACTGATCAGTGCGTTACTGACTGCAATTGTTGTAGCATTGAAGTTATGTTGCACATTATAATTGGTACGTGTAGGGTCATGTAAGAATTCTTTGGCATTTCGAATTATTTATAGGGTCATTTAAGAATTGTTTTCCTAAGTTTAGAAAACTTATTTATTTCCCCAGAATTCCGCTACTTTTGACTTCTTTATTATTGAGGCTTGGTTTGGAGTTAGTTTAGTTTCAATTTTAATATTTTTATACAAAATAATGAGAAGATTTATTATTTAAAAATATATTGAAATTGTGATGTATGTTTTGTTTTAGTTTTGAGGGGAAAGTCCTATTATAGATTGTTTTGGTTAGTAGTATCACATAATCATTTTATATTATTATATTTTATTTTTAGATTAATATAGTGTCAGGATGATGTAAATATATATATATATATTTATTGATAAGTTGATTTGAATATTTATATAGAAATATATATGTATGTATAATAATAATTAAGATTTTTTTAATAATATTTTAGAAAGGATGAAAATTATTTTAAAGAATTCAATATTTGTATGTTTAATTTTATTTTTTGAAAATACTAAAATTAATAGAATTGAAATTGAACCAAATAAAAACAAGCCATACATTGTTTAACTTATTTAACTAGATAAGTTTAACTAGTTAGAGGCACAAAACCAATGATGGTTAAGTTTGAGACTTTACGGAAATTTCAATTTATCCACTTATGTATTACTCTATTATATAACTTAAGTAATGTAATTTATGTGGGCCAAAATACCTAATATGAGAAACACCTTCCATAGATCTGGTAAATCACGAGTCATTATGGCATGAGCTGTTCAAACTGGTAGCATAAATTGTTAAAAAATGATGATAAGATAATTAGCTCTCACAGTCATCAAGTGTCACATTGGATGCAGCCACTATTTTTTATTTTTTATTTTTTATTTTTACCAAATCTGCCCAAGACTTTCTGCATACCCAAGACGTAACTGCTTCGGCCATCAACTACAAGATTTTAATAAATGTAGAGACAACTGGATTTGTGAGATATTCTTATAGGCATCTAGTCAGAATGACGCAATACTAAAATGATAATAATATTTATAGTTGATCACATTGTATATATTAACTAGTCAGAATGACGCCCGGCCAGAATGGGGGCTGATCGAGATAGAGTAGGTCAGCAGCCCCTTGTGGTTCGTTCCATCAACCTTCAAGGTCTTAACCTGTAATGCCCTAGTTGCAGCTCCTAAATGAGGACTCCCACTAAGAACAAAGGACTAACAAGAATGGAGCAGGCTGACGAGCCCGAGTCTGCCAGAAGCGCCCACCAGACCGCCTACCATCGTAGTCCGCCAGAAGCACCCACCAGACTAGTGGTCCTCAAAAAATCTACTAGAAGTGTCCTCGTAACTAGACCTGATCACAATTCAACAACCGTTGATTACTGTCTGGAATTGCCGATTTCACGATTCAAGAAAATCTCGACTTTTAATGTTAACCGTCAAGGCCAGTTACGGTCCAGGTTCCGGAATCGGCGGATTGGTTTCTGTTAACCACCGGTTCCACTTCTAGTTCCGATCCTTATATTGTATTTTATTTTATTTTTAAATTTTTTGAATTTAAATTTACAAAAAATATTGTTAATTTTTTATCTTAATGAAAAAAAAAATTAACTTAAATTTGAAAAAAAAATAGCTAAAATTTAAGTGTATGGTCAAAAATAAAAGTGACTAAATTAATTTATAAAATTTCTAAAAAATAAAATTTTCATTTACACTGTATTGATAAAATACAATTTACTAAATTTTGATTGTTGCATCATATAAAATTGATGCAACATTACAATAATTTAATAATATTAAATGAGAAGTTGGGGAATAAATACTAGATATTGTAAAGTATCATTTTTAAATATTTTTAAAAAATTATAAATTTACTTATTATTAAGATAATTGTAAAGTAGCATTATTAAATAATTTTTAAAACTTTACTTCTAATTAAAATAAAATGTAGAATGCTTAAATATAACACTTGATTTGTAATTTGTTGAAACTAATTAATTAAATTTAAAGAGGGGCACAACACCAATTATATTGATTTTCAGAAATAAGACAAGCAATTTGAGGGGAAAAAATAAAAAAATAAATTATGAAACTTATTTATACACTTATTCATAATTATAAAATATGACTCATTAGCTCAATTGATTAGAATGTTCTTTTAATAACTTAGAGGTCACAAGTTCAAAATCTGCACTTTTAAACTATTTTCAGTATTTTTGTTTAAAAATTAAATAAAAAATTAAAAAATTAAAAAAACGCTGAGTCGGGCCCGATGATTCCGACCCGTGGAACGGCGGGGTGCAGTTCACGGGTCAGATAAAATCGAACCTGTGGTCAACAGGTACTGACCGATTGACCATGGTCTGGTTCGGACCCAACCTGTGGTCGGGTCTACTTCTAGCAGCCTTAGGAGCTTTTACCCTAGCCGCCCTGCATCCACCCCAACAGTCCCAGGAGTCTCTGCCCTGCGCCCAAAGTGTCCTCCCCAATAGCCTCAGGAGCTTCTATCTTCTTAACCAAGAAGTTTCCAACTCAATGACACTCAAACAAGGTACCTCCAATAGGAGCAATTGTGCTCCAACTCATCCCGGAAGTGCTCCAAGCATTACTGATGACACTTCCACCAGAGTTGTGACAAGAGTTGTTGCCCAATACATGAAGGCTCAACATGATGAACGCCTTCCTCCATTCTTTTATCGGAATAAAGGATCAAACCAACCCCCAGAGAAAATAGAGTTCAATGGAGATGATACTAGAAGAAGTAGCCAGCGAATAAATCTCTCATTGGATAATGAACAAAATAAGTAAACCTTGAGAAGGACAAGGCTCCCACAGTACCTCATTTCATCCCAACATGGACTAAGGAGCACCTGGGCTAGTAACTGCCGATAGTGGATGTGCCCCTAACGCGAAGCCCATTTTCTACAGTTATACTGGTTGACCCCTAACCAATGGGAATAAAGATATCTAACCTGCCAAAGTGGGATGGCACTCGAGGCCCACAAGAGTACCTAGCCAGATTTTATTCCAAGACTGATCTATGCGATCAGATTGAGGCAGTCTACTTCAAAATCTTTCGCACGATGCTTGTTAAGTGCATGCTAGCTTGGATTAGCCAGCTCTACATTGGAGCCATCACCATACTAGAATACCAAATAATGCACTGTTTACATTAATTCATCATCAACAAGAAGTTTCTCAAGAGAGCAACATACTTGTTAATAATAAAGTAAAAAGATAGTTAAGGCTTGAGGGAACATGTACAGTAATTCTTTGAAACTTTGAACAAAATGCCCCACAGCAGCCAGGAAGTCCCTAGCAGCCGAGGCAAACGCTCCTCGACCTACATCTAAGGCACCCCTAGCGGCTGAGGCAGGCAAGCCTTAGCTGTACGAATCTCAATCGGCTAAGGTAGAGAACCTCAACTGGAGCTAGTAAGCGAGTCGTGGCCTCACTCGACAGGGGCACCGGATGTGCCATCGCTGAGCGTGCTGTCACCAAACATGCTGCCACCTGAGCGCATGGTGGCAGAGTCTCCCCACTCGCACCCCTCATGATGAGAAAGAAGTTACATTGATTACTCATATTTTCAATTATAAAGATTCTAATCTAAAACTCCCAAGGCCTCACTCCCTCGTATATATGCTACTCCTTCCAAAATTACAAATAAAATTACAACTATTTTGTGATTAAGTCCCACCTAGCCTTCTTTGTAGTCTCCTTAGGAGTTGAGGGGCTATATGATAGGCATATTCCAAACTAGGTCCAAGTGTCATTCGACTCAGCCCAATGAGGCATTCAGTGTAAAACGACCCAAGTCACGTAAGACCTACGCGGTCTAGTACATCAAATTTTAACCTAACAAAGCACTCAAACCCACGAGACCCAAATCATATCAAAGGCCTATGCATTTCATATCCTGCTTAAACAAATATAAATATCTCTCTCATTTTCATTTACAAAGAGTGCAATCTATTTTTTCGGGATGCTCCCGAGGACCTTCTAATAATTTGTTCATATTGCAGGCAGAAAACCCTCGATCCAACAACTGCTAGAAAGAATAAATTCAATAAAAAGCTGTTAACCTCCCCTCCCAATCTCACGTAATACACTGCATCAAATTGAAATATAGTAATGTTTTGTTATCATAGAATCACTCGGCCGGGCACTTTGATATAGATTCATATTTGAAAGTCTCATATTGGAAAATTCTTACTTAAATTGGGTTTGATCTAGCACAAGTACTGATAAAATTGTCTTGTGAATAGTGATTTTTTAAAATTACACAACAATCATTGACAAGTATAATTCATTTACAAAATATTTAGTTAAAATAGGTTGAATTGGGAAGACTGCACTTCTATTTATAATATTATTGATAGAAGTACAAACAGTGGTTTCAGCCTAAATATTTGAGCAAGACTTCAATGGCATTCTGAATCTTATACTATACACAACATGGTACAAAGTATTAGCCTCGATAATAATAATTAAATAATAATATCAAAATTGTCATCAATATATGTATTTGGCAATAATTTTTATTTCGTGACAATCATGATTTTCTCAAGACTTAATAGTAATAAAATTTACGTCTAAATTTGTGATTGTTAACTGTGACTAACACATAACAATACAAATATTGCCACATATTCGTTTTGGCAATATTCACCCAACTAAATCCTAATGGGTGAACTTCAATAAAAGAAAGCATATTTCCTTTCGTTGTACAAATTGTACATAGGCTCCCATAAACCAACCTATATTATTAAAGTAAATTAAACTCATTAAACATGCCTAATTCTTTCCAATGAGACGTAGAAAACTAATATTATGTCAATTCAATTCCCATCAGACGTGCCCCTTTGTGCCTAACCCTTAAGCATTAGACTTAAAGTGAAAAAGTACCTTAATAAACATCAATCAAACAAGACCAAGCACTAACAACCTCAAGGCAGCCGTTAGCCATTTGTAAACCTTTATTGGGACTCCTCTTCTGCACACTACTGATTTCTCTTTAATTTAATAGGGTTCGTTTAATTTTTAAATTGAGATAAAGAGTGATTGATGAGATAAGAGATTAATATTAAATTATTTAATAAATTTTATGTGTATTATTATGTCTTTGACTAATTTTTTTATTGGATTTAATTTATTTTTTTCATTTATTAAATGAGGAATTTTAAAAATATCTAAAAACATTTTAATTTATGATTAGTAATTTAAAATGATTAAATTAATGCATTAATGAAAGACACATCAAAGGAATTTAAAATTATTCTTTTTGAAGAAGATGATTTTTTTCTTTTTGTTTATTTCTGTAAATTTTCTAAACTATTTTATATTTTTCAGATTAAGAAATTATTTAAATATAGTATTAATCTATTTCTATTTTATTTGTTTGTTGAATTTAAATATAGTTCCTATTTTTTTAAGTGTGAAATTTTATTGACATCTAAACATTTATTTACATAATAATGGATATGTTAGCACATGACTTCAATTTTCCTCCATTTTGTACACATGACATAAGTTTTCCTCCCATTTAGTCTATAAAGGATTCCACATTGGTAATTTTCTCTCCAATTTAAAAAAATTCCCAATGTTTTGTTCACATAAGCAATTTCTATTTCGGCAAAATTTGTTCTAGATTTGCTAATTATATTAAAATGGTGTCCTTAAATTGTTAGACTTCTTAAATAAAGGACACAAAATGAAAGTAGACTAATATATAAGACACAATTTCCTCATTCTGGTTATATAAAATCTGATTAAAGGTTATTGTTATGTAGCATCAAGCTAAAATTCTTTTTAATATTGCATAAGTTTTTAAAAGCGACAAAGAAGAAAATTTTGTTGATACTTGATAATTTGTTTTTCAAGTAAAAAGGTCAAATTTATTATTATATCAAAATGGGAATAAAACAATTATCTAATCAATAATCAAATATTAATAACAATCTAATCAACTATTACAACAAGTAGATATGTACCTCCACTTTTTAATTAGAACCCAAAACTTTTTTAATGGTATGTCTCAATTGTAAGATTCTTATTTATTTGACTCGCTGGGAACATTTAGTTTAGAATCAGAAAAAAGTTAAAATTTAATATATGTACTTAAAAATATAGTGATTAAAAGTTAATTATTTAAATCATTTCTTTACTTGAGAGGGTAATTTGAAAAACGAAAAAAAAAAAAAAACCTTCTGAATAATAAAATTTTTTTTTAGACATCATGAAGAAATAAAAACTATAAATTTAAAATAAAAAGAATATATTAAAGAATTATGATAGCTATCATTTTAAATTTCAACAAGATCTGCAAATTCACTCATCTCATTAATAGTCATGCAATACTGATCCATGACTCATTATTTTCTGTGCAATTATTTTCTACGCGCAAATTAATATGGATAACTTTTTCATTATAATATTATGTTAAGAAATGCTATAAATTCATTGGAGATGTCTAGAAATTGCAGGGTGTAAAGGGGTTTCGGCGAAGAAGGATTGAACATTCATTCATTCCTGTAAGCATGAAGGTGAATGTGTGGTTAGCAGGAAAAGCTGATAAAACCATGTACGCTAACCCCTCTAAACCTTAACAAGTACAAGATATCTTCTTAAGTTAGTAGATTGAATCTATAGACAGTCCCCACAAGACTATAAACTAATTCAATGAGTCATTAATTACCAAATCTCATTGCATATCAACAAATAAAAAATGACTGCCCAAGTCTATTCTCTAGATATTGCATCGCAGACACGTTATCAAATTAAATATAATTAATGCGCAATGATCTACGAGGCCCACACAGTTCATAAAGTCGACAAATTATCAAAGAATATAAACTACAATGCTTAGATTAAGTTCATAAAGGCCACAAGGGCCAAACCTATAGACTCATAAAATCCAAATGATATATACGTCATATTATACTAAATTACATCATCTGATATATGGGATATAAGTATAACTATTTTCCACCATTTAAAGGTACGCTATTTATATGTGGTCATATTCTTTCTTTTGACTCTAGTACTAATTTGAGCACCGAAAGAGTATTCAACCCCGATAACCCCTAACTGCATACATGACTCATCTACCATTAACTTTCTACCTAGGAGGAAGATCTACGAAAAGAATCAAGGTACAATCATCTTATTTTGACCACATTTATAATGATTCACGATTCATGAGTTATGGTGAAGGTATTTTCTTTGCGCAAATTCAATTTAGAAAAGAGGATACAAAATAAAAATCAGACGTGCTTGTGGGGTTGTATGGATGACTTTGTCATTATGATATTATACTAAAAAAATATGCAATAAATAGCGGGCAGGGGTTTGGCTGAGAAGGAGTGAGCCCTCAATTCCTGTAAGCATGAAGGTGAATGTAGTTAGCAGAAAGTTGATAAAACCAAGTACCCCAACTCCTCAAAATTTCAACAAGTACAAGATATCTTTTACAGATGAGCTTAGCCCACAAATGAATGTGAGTGTCATTCTTTTCTATCCATCAAAACCAAAAGCTTTCCACTTGGAAGAATCATTGGCCAAAATCTTACCCCAATTCTACCCTCTTGCGGGAAGATACATCAAGAAGGATCACTTGGTTGATTGCAGTGATCATGGCGCTGAGTTTGTAGAAGCAGAAGCTGTTGATATCCAGCTGATCGATCTTATCGCAAAAATGACAACCGAGGAACTGAATTATCTCCTTCCATGTCAATCCTACGAAGTAGATGAAGTCACGGATCCACTGATGTCGATTCAGGTCACAGAATTCAAGTGTGGTGGGCTAGTAATCAGCGTCAGCGTTTCGCACAGAATTTTCGATGCATCTTCTGTCGGAACATTCATTGCCGCCTGGACAAATGCCAACAATCCAGGGCCAGGGCCAGGGGGAAAATCATAATTTGCCCGAGTTTCGACTCTCCCACGTTGTTTCCAGGTAAGAATCTTGATTATAATTTCGAGCCATCTAGAACCAGGGATCCCAGCATTGTTGTCAAGAGGTTTTCATTTAAGAAGGAGGCCATAACCAGCCTGAGATCCAAATTAAGGCCAAACGATACTGGAAGTGGAGTTTTAAGCCGCAGTCGAGTGATCTCCAGGGTGCGTGTGGTGTGTTCCCTTATAGCCATGGCCCTGATTGGCGTGGATCGGGCGAAATACGGAAAATCGAGAGCTTGCCTCATTGCTCAAGCAGTTAACATGCGGGAGAGAACAATCCCACCTCTGCCTAAGCATTCTTGTGGAAACTTGGTGATACAGTCAGTCACCCAATACATGGCTGCAACTGAAACTAAGGACATTGGATATCAAGACTTGGTTTATCTACTTGGTGATGCCATCGACAAAACCATCACCGATTGTGGTGAGATATTGTCTTTAGGTGAGGATGGACACAACATTATCATCCTTCCCATGGCGAATTTGATTGAAAGATTAGAGAGTGGTGAGATGAATGTTTTGTGGTTTAGCGATTGGAGTAAGTTTGGATTCTATGAAGCTGATTTTGGTTGGGGGAAGCCTGTTTGGGCCAGCATTGGGACTATGCCTGCTCAAAACCTTACAATACTTATGGACAACAAAGAGGGTGATGGAATTGAGGCGTGGGTGCATTTGAACCACAATGACATGTCTTACTTCGAGCAAGACGAGGAACTGAGATTGTTTACAACCTAAGATGGATCTGAATGATTAATATCCCAGAATATAATTGAATTCAATGAATGTAATGAGTTGAGTTGAAGTTTTACACTTTTTATTACAAATTTGAGCTTTAAAATATTATTTACACTTTTCTTTTAAGTTTACTTCTTTTCTAAAATATTTTTGATAACTTATGATTGTATTTATTTCGTATCACTGGGTAATACCTCAATAGACTGAGATCGTTGTTGGGCACCTCATAGTGATTTTAAATTAGGATTGATAGGAGATCTTATTTTTGGATGACCCAAAAAAGAAATAAAAATAATAATTTTGGGACATAGGGAAAAATACATTATTTTTGAATTGTAACATATTTCAAATTACTATCATTATTATTGTCATTAAGAGTTTCATTATTATTATTATTATTATTATTATCTATTGTTGAATAATTACAACATTATTCTAAAATTGAAAAAAAATGATAAAAATTTGGCAAACATACTGTAAATGAATCAAGTCGAGTCGAACTTATTACTATTCAAATTTATTATTGAACTTCAAAAATTGTGTTTAAGTTTGGTTAGTTGTAATTCAAATCGAGTTTGAACAAATTTTAATTGAGTCGGACACGAATCAAACTCAAGTAGTTTGATTTGTTTATACATATTTTATTATTTTTTTACTTATTGAGTCGAGTTAGAGTCTACTTTTAAAGATTATCGAACTAAAAAATATGTTTAAATTTGATTCATTATGTTTAACAATTTAGTTCGAAGCTCGGGCTTGAACACAGTATTGTTAAATCACAATTCTTTACTAAAAATGACAACAATGTTTAGCACGGCTCCTAAGTTTCAAAAAGCTCTTGCTACAAAAATTACTAGAATCCTTGATGTTTGGCAAAATTATAGAATGACCCCCAATGTTATCTTAGTCTTTCAATTATATGATGTTTTAATCCTCTTTGCTATTTTTTAAAGTAAAATTGAAGAGAAAAAATATTTTTCTCATTTGGTTATCTTTTTTCCAGGGAAATTACTTATTGAGGTGGTCATAAAACAACTATGAAAACAGTAGAAAATCTTAAAGTAATCATGCCAAATTCTCATGACAAGTATAATAGATTATCCTTGTTAGAAATCAGGTATAACTCGCCCATGAGTAATACAATTTTCATGCATCATATGTGGGCCAAATTTGGATGGCAAAAGAGTGATCAATTTAGAAGTATTTACTCACTAAATGAAGCATTTTGATTGTGCTTTCCATTGTGATTGACTTTGGATATAAGTGAACCTTCAAATATACGAAAAGCATCAGTCATTCAATTATGGTAAAAAATTTAAATTTTAGCAAGTTTCTTAAACCTAACTATATAAATGGTATTTAATTCGGCCAATCCTAATATTATAATGATACATATATCAAAGGAAGTATAGCTTTATTCCAATATTATAATGACACCACCAGTTAACCATATATTAAAACACAAGAACTACAACCCTAAATTCACCCAAAAACTTTAGAAATCTAATCAATTGGCATATGCAAATACCCTTAAAGTTTCCTAGGGGCTAAGGGTGATAGGATAACAATTATATTCTACTTCAACTACTCCACATGGCTTTAGTAGCCTCCATTTTGTCCGTATGGGATGCTAATTACGCGATTTTCCCTCCAATTTTTGAAAATTCTCATTTTCCTCTCCAAGTAGGCAATTTTTGGAGGAATCTAATTTTTTCATTGAAATTTATCCTCAAATTATCAATTTTTTAATATTGAATCGTTATGTTATCGCACCACAAAAATAAAGGACGAAAACTGAAATTAGGTAACATATACAACTAAAAATGTAATTTTGCTTTGTCAATATAATAATTTTAATTACTACTAGTTCTTGCCACAGTTAAACCATTATTGTGGCAAGACACACTTCATAAATTTTATTTGAAATAAAAATTATTATCACTTAATATATAATTAATGATGATTTTCATATTATCATTTAATTTTTGTTATTATTTTAACTATAATTTGTTGTTATTAATATAATTGTTATTTTTGTAGTGATTGCCATTGTCCAATAAAAATTTATTGGACACTTTAAAAGAATTTTCTACACTGAATTAGATGTGGTTGAGCTTGCCAACAACAATTGAAGTTCGTTGTTAACCATCCCATTAATGACTTCAACTGCATCCCCCGAAACGATCACCTTATCCAAACAGAGCTCCAGCTATTACTTTAATTCATGAAAAAATCTTGAATGTGCATAGACAGTCCTTGGGATTACAAAAATGGTCAGTGATCTTGTCGAATTTAAATAATTTTCTTTTTTTTTTTATTTGAAAAAAAATTGTATATGTTGAAATATTATACCCCATGTTAGGTACATTTATAACAAATTTTTATATTAATTTGGATATACTGAAATATCAACTTAATATAATCTTTACTACGGCATATGATGGCCCATGACCGCAATTTCAATCTGGCATAATTTTATTTTTGTCTTTTGGAGATGAAAGGTCTCATCTATAAACTGGGATAAAACAATTTAATTTGACTGTCATAAATATTTACAAAATTATTTTTTCAAAAATGATCATAAAAATAGATAATCATATAAATTATCAAGTCAATCATATGAAAGTAGAACAAAATATATATTTTCATCCATGAATTATCATTTTTAACGATTTTAGATTGGTTTGAGTTATTTAACAAAGTACAAAGTCAATATTCTTTAATTCATAACTTCATAATACTTGATTGATCTCAACTTTGAAGTTGTTTCTCTCCTTTTTACCTCCACATTGGTGTGCCTTCAAAAAAATTATGGGAATAACCTTTGTGTGTTATATAACAACCACACAACATATTATTTTCATGACTTGGATAGGATATAATTAATTTCTCTCCTACTCTCACATATCACTATGGGGAAAATTGTCATTATACTGTTTCACCTAACTCAAATATAATATATTAAAATTTGGATTGAACTGGTAGATTTGATCTTTCCAACTGTAAATAGGCGGTCGGGTTGGTCCACTTGGGAAAAAAATAAAAAATTCAGTCAAATAGGTAAAAAATCGATCAAAAATTAGAAATTCAGTCAAATCAGTCGAACCGACCAAAAATAACTTTTTATTTTTTATTTTTCTTTTTCTTTTTTAATTTTTTAAAAAGTTTAAACTTGATAGTTATCTTAATGTACTTTTTATTTCATAAAATTCTTGATTAAGAATCACATTTATTAGCTCATTCAAAATATGAAAAATACTTCATTATAATATGAAATCATGTTTAAAAAGTTCATAAATGGAAATCCCAAAATTCTCACATGCAATTGATAAAGACAAAATTACCAAATCTCCAAAATCTAAGTCTTGCAAAAAAAAAATCAGGAATGGTGTAAGTGTTGTTGTATAGAGAACTATCCATTCATATACGGGAAAAAATGTATCCAGTGAGTGTTACAAGTTTGATACCATACTTTAAAAAAAAAAATCAAATTTATTTCCATGAGTCAATTTTTCATTGTAATTTTAGCCTTCACATTATATTTTCGACCCAAAAAAAAAAAACAATTTTGCACTGTTAAGTCACCTAAGTGGAGAGAAAAATAGGTGGGACTTTGTTCTTTTTATGGATAATTAGTAGTTTTTCAACCAAAAAACATAATTTGCAGTCATCTTCACCATTTTCACCTGCAAATAATATAAAAAATGGTAAATCTCACTTTATCCTATTCTATTTTTTAGGAGTATCACTTTATTCCCCTATACTCTCAGTTATCCCATTTTATTTTCTTGTATTCTCATTCTATCTCATTTTATTCCTTTGTACTTTCATTATCTCACTTTACCTCATTGTACTCTAAAAAATTAATCAAATTACCCTTACTAATTATTTATAGTAAAATTATTTTAAAAAATTCTAAAATTAGTAGACTTTATTTATATTCTAATATTTTTTCAACTTAATTAATAATATTTAATATTAAATTTATTTTAAATTTTATTATTCTTAAAGTTTAATAGCTATTTTTTATAGATATAGTTTCTATTAAATTTCTATATCGTATAATATATTTTTATTCACTAATACATTTTACTTATAAATTTTCTACTTATCATAAATATAAAAAATATATAACGTATTTTTAAAAATTATTTTGTTAAATACATAAAATATTATAATAAATTTCTCATTGTTAATGAAATTATTAAAATTTCATAAAAAACAATGTTAAATTATAAAAAAAATTATTTTTAGATATAATTTAATAGCATTAAATAAATTATAAATAGTCGAATCATTGTAATTTAACAGATACTATAATCCATTTAAAAAAATTATAGTTATTTTTCTAACTAATTTTATTACTATTACTTGATTATAATGATTATTTTTGAATTTAATATAGTTTCTACAAACTTATGATAATTCTATTAATAACAAAAAAATTATTATTAATATTTTATGTATTTAGAAATATATTACTTAAAAATATTTTATATATTTTTTGAATTCGTATTGAGTAGAAAATTCATAAGAAAAGTATATTAACTAATAAAAAATATTCTACTATATACTAATTCGATAGGAATTGTGTTAAATTAAAAATTAACTATTGAAATTTAATTATATTAAAATTTTAAATTAATTAAATATCAAGTATTTGTTAATCAATTTGAAAAAATTATTAGAACATAAATATAAGCCTATTAATTTTAAAATATTTTAAAGTATTTTACTATAAATAATAGGTA
This sequence comes from Paulownia fortunei, assembly GCA_019321725.1. Lineage (NCBI taxonomy): Eukaryota > Viridiplantae > Streptophyta > Magnoliopsida > Lamiales > Paulowniaceae > Paulownia > Paulownia fortunei. The sequence goes on from CM033123.1 coordinate 15,876,062, forward strand.
AGGTTAATTTGATTAATTATTTCAGAGTCTAGGGGCCAAAATGAGATAATGAGAGTACAAATGGGTAAAGTAAGACAAAATGAAAATATAAAGGAATAAAGTAAATAATTGATAGTATAAGGGGGTAAAGTGATATTTAACAAAAATAGAGAGGGTAAAATAAAATTTACCCCCCCCCCCCCCACCCCCAAAAAAAAAAAAGAAAAAAAAAAGATTCTTATAAGAAATATATCTTCAATAGCGCAATCAAATATATTAGTGAAAGAAAAAGTATATGTATATGTATTTTCATGAGTATACTTTTATAAGAATTGCTTCATTTCATTGTAAATAATCAAGAATGATTTGCTAATGTGCGAAAGCTATTCAACTGAAAACAATCTCCTGACGAATGAAATGTATTTTTCTAGAAATGAATTTTAAATTAGGAAAAGTAGTGATTTTAAATATATATATTTTTAAGTTGAGCTAATCAAAATATATAAAAGGAGTAGAAAATTGAATCGAACCGAAATTTTGCTAAATTAAAATTTTGGCACGCCAAAATATTATGTTGAAAATCAAATTGAATTAATCAAATTGTTTCGACTATTACCGAATTTTTCTTCTGTTTTTCGGTCGAAAATTTGACTAACAAGTTTTTATTAAGAAGTGAAAAAAAAAATAGTTAAAAATTGACTATAAATCATAATTAGATTTCTAGCTTGTTATCTTTTCAATTTTGGTGAGATAGAAAGTAAAAATAGTATAAAAATAATTAATGTAAAAATTATTTATGAAATATATAAAAATATAATTCAATATTCAGTACGTTTTCGACATAACTAAATTCAAAATTTTAAAATCAAATTGACACCAATTTTTTATAAATATAAAAATAAAATACCAAATCAAATTTATCAATTTGATTTTAGTATGTAATGAATTTTTAGTTTCAATTTGATTTAGTCGATTTATCGACCTATGACCAACCCTACAAAAAAATCACAGTGAATAAGAATAGAAAATAATATGACACAATAAATTTAATAACGAATACTATTTTATTATGAAATATATCTATTGCAAATAAATTGATTATTTCACAATATGCAATCTAATTAAATTCACCAAAATTTATGTGAATAATATCGATTTTTTATGCCAATTCAAAAGCATACTTCACTATCGTTTTTATAAGTTTGTTTTTTCAGTTTTGAAAAAAAATAATTAAAAACCTATATATCAATGTGTGTCATGAAAATACATTTACATTTTTTATTTCACTTATACATTTGATTGCACTGGTGATGATATTTCTTACAAGATTCATTTTTTTGGAATATTTGCAGGTGAAAATGTTAAAAAATTGTTGCAAATTTTCTGGTTGGGAAGCTTATAATTTTTTCTTAGACGAAGCACTTCTATTTTCTCTCCACTTTGGTAACAGCAAACAACCTTTTCGATCCAAAACTTAATACCTGTATTAAATTTATAACAAAAAACTGATTTATAGGAGTAAATTTAGATTCATTTCGAAGTACGAAACTGAAATTGCAACACTCTGTGAAACTAAAACTGCAATTTTTCTGAACTTTTACACAATGTTACAGTTTTCTTCTTTTTCTGTACTCTGTGAACCGGACCGTGAACAATATGGGTTAACAAGATCGGTTTTCATTATATGAACTGGATTTAATAATATAATTCAGTTCAATTTGTGAACAAGCCCATTTAAACTCAAGCTCACTTTAAAATCAATCCATGCCCGTCATGGGCCATTTAATATTTTACATATTATTTATAATTATACTATATATTATTAATATTTTGCAAAAAATTCATTTTTGTGATTGAAGGGATTCGAACTCATTACTTGGGGAAAAAATAAAGCAGCCAACTACTAAATTATTTTCAATTTTGTTAATTTTTTGGAATCATAAATATATTAAGAGTCTACCCTAACATATCTTATACATATAAATAATTCAATAGGCTATCCTACCAATCAATCTTACAACTTGCAAATAATATGCTATTTCTTGCAATGGTAATAATACTGTTGCAATAGTTTATCATTAGTTTTTATTTTTTAATTAATTTATTGTGTTATTTTTT